>SJYV01050321.1:2205568-2235002 GCA_006410875.1 Neotragus pygmaeus
TCCCCGCGCCTTGCAGCCGAGTCGCCTGGGAGCCGCGCGCAGAGCCGGCGGGCCGCGAAGTCCCCTACTTGGGGGAGAAGAGCCCGGAGCGAGCGGGCTGGCCAGTGCCCGGGCCACCCCGGCAGTTTGGGAAAGTCCGTCTGATTCTCCACGCATTCTTGAGGACTTGGTCACCCGCTCCCGCCCCATCCCGGGAGCGGCATAGTTTTCCAAGTGCGTGTCCATCATTCATTCACAAAGACTGACACACAGGACGTGAGGCAGCGGCTGGAGGGGCGTGCGTGCGAGCAAGGGGCTCCGAGCCAGTGTCCTCAAAGGGCTCTGGGAATGCTGGACTCCGGCCGCTTAGTGACTCAGGGATCGGGGCTGTATTGCTGGAGGAGCCTTCGATTTTCCCAGAGCCCACCCGCGTCATCGTTAAGAAATCAATTACGAAGTGAGCTGCCCTTGATAAGAATCTAGCTGCCACTGGTACGGATGGAGCCCAAGGCTGCCTTCTGGAGACCCCAAAACAAAGGACCAACGACTTCTATAGTATTAATAAAGTCAAGAACTGGGGCCCCAAACTGGAATCCAGTCCTGGGCTTCCTTGAACTTCCAGTTTCCCTACAGCAGTGGTTCTCTTCCTCTAATTATATCACCATTGGCCAAAGTTTTGTCTCTTCTTTCACAAACTCTCCTCTGTTAGATAAAACTGACAACCCTCCTATTGCCACTGGCTAAAACATGATGCACATCTCTGTAGTTTGAAATTTCTGGAGTTTATCATTCACAGCCATGACAGAATCACAGTTTCAGCCCGCTTTTCCATTTGGGAAGACCAGACACTTAGGATACGCTAACACGACCCCTGCATAATTAATAGTTTGCCACTGGCGCATTGGTTATCAACGGAGAGAGTTGGTCCTAATCAGCAAATCAAGCAGTAGACACAGAGGTGCCCACCTAGACACAGGTACAGATATCGGGAGCCAGGCATTGATACCTATCTTTGATGAACTATAAGAGTAAACATAAATCTCTCTGAACAACCTCAGAGGAAGCTATTTTTAATCCTGTTTCCTGATTTCTAAGCATATGCTGAACTCCCACCACATGGTTATAACTGTAACCTCAGCCTCTGATAAGTCTTAACACACCTGCTTACCTCATCTAACTCCAGTTTTGTCCTCTTGAAGTATAGTAATTTACAGGTTTCCCACAGCCAGGGAGGGAAGGTGCCAGGAAGAGAAGATAAATCTGAAATCTGGGGCTCCTGGTTCAAATTTCAGATTATGCTCGTCTTCCAGTGACTCTGCAGAGTAAAGTATTTGTATGGGGTTAAGCCTGATAGACGGATTGCTGTCATCCAGCTGTGTTTCCAAAAGGTATGAGAAAACAGCACTGGCCCCCAGATGACAAGAACAGACCCATCAGATCCTGGGAAAAGCTGGGGGAAATAGCGCATGAATGAATTGTGCATTTGCACATTCAAATGAGCAGCCAAGAAAGAGATCTTGAACCAATCCTGCTTCACCCACTGTGAATACATCAGCAAAAAGAACTGTGCAATTCAGGAGTTGCTTTGGGGAATTTTGTTTTATCAATGTTATGTTAAAGAAATGCTGGCATTTTTTTTTAATCCAGGTGTGAGTATTCTATTTCAAATGCAGCTTTCTCAGAGCAAGTCCTGTCTCTCTCCCTCAGTCCTTTTCTCAGCTTTCTTTCCAAGCTAGCCTAAATACTGCTAACCACCCCCATCCCTGCAAATTAGACACTCAAAGAGCCTGCTATGATAGATCCAAAAACATTGTCCACTCCAGCAGTGGGGGAAGTTTATTCCTTCAGTTCCTCAATGATGACAGCTCAACTTGTCAGTCACCCTTTATAACCCAGTCCTGAAGCACAGAAGCTTGAAAGGTTTGACTGTGCAAATCAGGGAATGGGGTTTGGGAGATAGCCAGGGGCCACCACCGACTTCTAGGAAAGTTACCCTGCAGGAGGCCAGTTGTGAATATTGATGTTAGCAGAAGTTATACATCCAACCTCCCATCTGGATGAAACTTCCGTAAAGACAAGGAGCACTTAATATGGACAGAGTTATGGTATTTTNGGGCCACCACCGACTTCTAGGAAAGTTACCCTGCAGGAGGCCAGTTGTGAATATTGATGTTAGCAGAAGTTATACATCCAACCTCCCATCTGGATGAAACTTCCGTAAAGACAAGGAGCACTTAATATGGACAGAGTTATGGTATTTTTTACATACTTCGGACTTGAGTAACCCAATCAGGCCTGCAATGATCCCACTTGGTTAATCTGATAATTTCGATACATGAAATCTTTATTCTCTGTAGAACACAAGCAGATTTTTTTCTAAATGTTCCTACGGACTTGAGATGGTATTTGTATCATGTGTGCTGTGCTTAGTCACTCAGTTGTGTCTGACTCTTTTCAACCTCATGGACTGTAGCCTGCCAGGCTCCTCCGCCCGTGGGGATTCTCCAGACAGGAAAACTGCAGTGGGTTGCCATGCCCTCCACTTTGTATCTTACTGTATCCTAAAAAACAGTGCCTTGCATGGTGCCTGACACATTGTAAACACTCAATAAATATTCACTGAATTGTGAACTATCAGGCTGCCCCAGTGGCTCAGGTGGTAAAGAATTCGCCTGTCGATGCAGGAGCCGCAGGAGACATGGGTTCAATCCCTGGGTAGGGAAGATCTCCTTGGGGAGGAAATGGCAACCCACTCCAGTATTCTTGCCAGGATAATCCAATGGACAGAGGAGGAACATGGAGGGTTACATTCCATGGGGTTCCAAAGAGTCAGACACACACACACACACAAAAGCCTGAGCACACACATAAGTAAGTAAGTAGTGAACTATCACCTCCCTGGTCACTAGAGACTTTTACTTTGCCACCAAAGCTTCTCAATACAAAGGTTGAGTGAATTTGATACTTAGGGCTTGTGAAAATGAGCTAAACAAATGCAGACCTGCCTCTAGGTCCGACCTTTGGCTTGGCTGATCATAAGGTCTATTCCCCAGCACTCCTGTCGACTCTGGTTCATTAGTGCCTCAGTTTTCCCGTTAATAAAACAAGGTCAGCTGAGCTTTGCCTTCCAGCCCCTTGGGCAGGTTGTTTCAAGACCCTATCTGCTTTTTAAGGCTCTCAAGAGAAATCAACCAGGAATGACTTTGTTTTTGCTTCTAATGCAGCAGTCTGTTCTTCCTACACCTAAGAGAAAACAGAATTGTATCTTCAAACATTCCCAAGACTTAGGGAATTACACCCAGCAAGTGCTGAAATTCCTCAGACTAGAGACATCATGTCAGAAGGGTTCAGAACAGACATCAGGCGTTGAGGGGCAGGGGTGTGGAGTCAGACATTAATGACACCAAGAAAACAGTCACTTTTTATAAGAACTCCCTCAAAAACATGGAGTATGTAAAACACATAAAGTTTCTCTTTTATCCTCCTCCCTCCACTGTACTGCAGTATCAATAAAAATGAAATATAAAAATACACCTAATTTTAGACAATCCTGGAAGATCCTGAAGACGGTCCCTCTCCAGAAGTGTAGTGGAATAAATTGTCTATTTCTTGCATCTTGACCAAAAACTGAAGAATCTCAGAGTTGTAAGCTAAAATACACTTTATTAAAGGTAGGTGCGAAAACATCCAGACCGCTAACGGCTAATCCAGAGCAAGTTTATGACTCACAGACGATTTACTGGTTTAAATGTAAGAAGAAGAAAAAAACTTTTCAATTAACAGCCTTCCCGCTTTGCGTTTGTGGTTGTTTTTCTCTGAGAATAAAAGGCAACAGTCACCCTGTCACACACAGAAACAGGCTTCTAAAGCTTACTCTAAAGCAAGTAGTTTTTCTGTGATAAGTTGAGTCACTGAAAAGCACCCTGCAGGGAGAAAGATGCCTGGGGCTTCCATATCTACCGTTATCAAGCTGCCATAAAATGGAAAACTGGAGAAAATGAAAAGAACTCTCTTAATTAAACTCGGATGCCCAAAGGCCTTAGGGTCAGTTCAGGAACCCAAGCGGGGGACTCAAGCTGGGCTGTCGCTGACTGCAGGCTGGCTCTGTGACCTCACCGAAGCCACTTAACCTTTTTGTGTCACAACCTCATCCCTGTTTCAGGGAATAAAAATCACCCCTGGCTCTCCCCTGACCGTGTAATACAGACTCATTAACTATTGTTTAGAAGGTACAATAAACAATGAGCGATAAGTAAGGGGGGGAAGCCGGGAGGAGAGGGCGGGGCTGCAGAGATGGGAGGACTTGGGGCCCGTTTACCCTGGGAAAGTTCTCCAGGATAAAACCGAGAGGAGCCTGAGTAGTGCAAACTCTGGAATAAGACTCAGATTGAAATTCCAGCTTGAGCCACTCACCAGCTGAATTTTTCCACAGAAGTTCTTTAAACAACCCCAAACCTAGTCCTTCCCTGTTGAAAGTGAGGTTGCTTGGAGGATTACGTGAGATAATGCAGGAAAGAATTAGCACAGTGTCCACGTCAGGAAAAAGAGCGCAAATAAAGTTTAATCACTGTTACTGCTTTTAAGAGCCAGTAGACAGTGGGATGGGCTTCCCAGATCAGGCAGTGGTAAGGAATCTGCCTGCTAATGCAGGAGATGTGTGTTCGATTCGTGGGTAGGGAAGATCCCCCTGGAGCAGGAAATGGCAACCAGCTCCAGGATTCTTGCCTGCGACAGCCCAGAGGAGCGTGGTGGGCTACAGTCCACGGGCTCTCAAAGATTCAGACATAACTGAGCTACTGAGCATACACGCACGTAGATGGTAGGACGTAAGAGAAATCACAAAAAAATATCTTCTCCATGGCCACCCCCTTTGCAGAGTAAGGTGGACCCTCTATTTACCTGAACTGTCTTATGGACAGATTAGGAGAACGATCATATCTAATTTTTAAAAATCTCTCCAACTCACTCCCTCAGAACCTGCCCAGCTTGGACCTCACTTTAGATATTCCAGTACTGCCTGGGTTGGGAGAGGAAACTGCAGACTTGTATTTAAAAGTCACGGCAAAGCTGTATGTCAGGTTCAGAAAGAATATCATGTTTGCGGTGCCTCTTTGGAGACAAAAGCTTAGGTCTTGGCTTCATCACATGTTATAGTTAGACGAACTCTCTTAGAGATAAAGTTCGGCCCTGCTATCTCCAGAGGAAAAAATGACTCTGAGCGAATAAGTCATTCTGCCCAAGGCCAAACAGTTGAGAAAAGACTGTCATTTCACAGCTTGGGCCGTCTCCTTTGGTTTATAGATACCACACTGCAGGGCAAGTCACGCACTGTCATTCGGTTTGGTCTGTTCCCAGACACCCTTGAGAAACGAAGCAGGATACAGCATACATAGGAACAAAGAGATGCTCAGACTCGATTTCTGGAATCTAATAGTCTCCTCTGCCCTGGATGTGTTGACTTCAGGCACGCATGCTGCAGGGTAACCACACTAGCATTCCCTGCGGGAGACAGCTTGGCATGGGCTTAAGGAGAGAAAGGGTCTGGGCTGGCTCATCGCTGGCTCATCGCTGTCTGCCGTTTCTTTAGGCTGTAATTACGGCCCATTCAGCTGCATCTGCAGCCCCAACAATGTGGGATGGATGGGCCTCATCCACAGACCAGGCGACATTTGAAAATCCACCAGTTCAGACAGCACGTACTTCTCTCGCAGCAGCTCAGACTTCTGCTCACACAGAAGGTGGTGAGGAGCTGCCAATCAAGGCCACAGGATCTGAGGTTCNTATCAATCTCTGAACTCAAACATCAGTCTTCTTTTTTCAGTGTAAAGTGAGACTCAAAGTTACCCAATGATTAAGATAAGGAGGTAAACAGGTGACTCTTTTTAACTGAAAAGGTCCCTTACCAAGTTTAACTCTCCTGTTCTCGTCGCCTGCCTCTGATGCCCTTAAAGGAAAATATTGCTAAGTTCACCATATTCATTTTATTTTTCATATGAGTATTCATGGATATAGTTGTTTGTGAAAAAATAAATGGCGTTTGGCTTAACCACAAAAACAAACCAGTCATTTTGTCATTGGTCTGAACTTATACACGGCATACTGTTCATATTGTCAGAAACAGTCTTCAGAAATTCCTGAACTTAAGTTGCATCTTTTATTTCACTGATTATCATGAAGGTAAGACTCAGAGTCTCTGTGTCCATTACTCAGATAAGAGAATACGTGAGATGAACCCAATTTTCTCCATCTTTGTGAGGAAGAGCTAGACACTTCATAGGGAGTCTAATGTCATCCCCTTCACCTTCTCAAATTTACTATAATTTGTCAGGTCCCCGGGAAAAAATGCATTTTTTAAAAATTGTTTGACCATACTATAGGCACCCCCTCCGGTGAGATAGGGGGTGTGTTGGGAGAAGATGAGGAAGGACAAGATAGGGAAAATCAACTGAGGTGTTACCACCTAGTAGGTGGCACAAAGACACAGAACGCCTGACCTCTCTGGCTGGCTGGACCATGGTAGAGGACACCTCCTTGCACTAAATTAGTTATATCTCCTGATGGGTCATGACTGTGCTGTCAAGAAAAAGCAGGCTGATTTTCAACCATAGAAATCAAGGAAAAAATGGATTTGGTAGGGGTCCACCATTGCCTTTTAGCTGCCATGAGAATTAGGAACATACATCATTTTACATCACTTCCTCCAAGCTAATTACACAGAACTGCCCCCAGAAAAAATGAAGTGTGTTACATGGAGAACATCTCACTAGTCAGGAAATATAACATTCTTTGAAGCTATCACCTACAAATATCTCACTCAGGCACCTACTCCTCCTTCACTTCAGCATCCTCCACTTCACCACATCACTGGGTTATAATGAGTCCTCCCTTAGCTGATGGACTTCCCTGGTGGCTCAGATGGTAAAGTGTCTGTCTACAATGCAGGAGACCTGGATTCGATCCCTGGGTCGGGAAGATTCCCTGGAGAAGGAAATGGCAACCCACTCCAGTACTCTTGCCTAGAAAATCCCATGGACTGAGGAGCCTGGTGCAGGATACTGCCTATGGGGTCACAAAGAGCCGGACACGACTGAGCAACTTCACTTTTCCTTAGCTGATGCTGAACCTAGTAGCAGAGAAAGTGGAACGCAAAGCACTAATTCAAGTCCCTTGCTGTTTAAAGTCTCTTTTTGCATGTGTACTGTTCCCCAGAATACGTGCACAGAATCTGAGTTTCATGAATACCACTGGACCATATATCCATAAAAACAAACTTAGAGTATCAAGTGTCATTATTCACATTTACAATGCACCGAGCACCATCTTTGCCACTGATAGAGTTGACAGTTGAAAAACCACCTCAAGGGTTATGTCAACTCTTCTCTGGGATAACAGCTCCCATTTAATTCTCTGCTCTCCAGGGCCAAAGAGACGAAGCCTACTTTAACTTACAATGAGCCAGCTGGGCTCACTCGGCACATTACGTCACCCAGAGTGAAGGAGTCGGAAGGGAGCGGATGGTCCTGGTGATGACGCATGAGGTGGAAGAGACCCGGCTCACATCTCATCTATCGGGATTGGCTCCTGTACAAAGAAAACCCTTCTCCCTTTGCCTTGATGAAGAGGGGAGAGGCTAAGCCGGTGTGTGTGATGTGCAAGAAGGCGCCATTTAATCAGTCAGGTCCGAGAAGTACTTTCAAGAGTTGGGGCCTCTGAGATGATAGGGAAGGTGCAGAGGAAGGAAAGTAGAAACCAGAGAAGTTATTCCTTAATGGAAGTGTATTTCATCAGACTGATCAGAAACACGTGTTTTCCCCAGACGGGCAAACTATCTTGAAAGACTTCATCGCACAAAGGCTTTGGGGGGGAAGCAAGCGCCACCAGGGACCCACTGGGGAGGAGGAGGGAGGGAGCAGGGAGGAGGGAGGGAGCAGGGAGAAGGGCGAGCAGCTGGTTGGGGAGCTGACAGGGGACGTGGGAGGAAAGCGCAACTGGCAGGCAGTTCTCTTGTGGCTGGTTCCCAGGAGAGGTCCCTTTCCAGGAATTAAAAATTCTAAATAATGTTCAGAATTTTGAAAAATCAAAAAGATTATGGACTATTCTTTCAGGGAATTCCACAGCCTTGAAAGAGACCAGATGGCTGGCAACCACCAACCCAGACCCAGGAAAGACCTAGCATCCACATACACACCTGTTTCAGTGAGCAAACATTTTCTCTCCAGGAGTGTTTTTTTTGTTTTTTTTTTTTAATTGAATGTGATGGAGCTGAGGTGTGGAGGTAAGGGACAATTCCAAACAACCCACGTGGCCTCTTGCCCAAAATACCAAAGCATAAAACATAAAACAGAAGCAATGCTATAACAAATTCAATAAAGACTTAAGAAAAAACGTGGTCTTCATTTAAAAAAGAATTTTATATATATATATATATATATATGTCCCATACAAAGACCTGTAGTTTTTTTTGCCAAATTAGCTATCAAGCTTTGGTTTTCTAACTATAAGGAATGCATTTAATCTCTAAAAGAACTGAGGAGGCATGGGGTAGAGTGGTTAAGGGCACAAGCTTGGCTTCAGGTGGACAAGAGTTTGTGTCAGCTTGGCCTTTCTACAGCTCTCAGTCCTTTGGCCTTAGCCTCAGTCTCTTCACCTGTAAAACAGGTGATCACAGTGTCCATTGACAGAGTTAATCTGAGGATGGAATGAATTTGTGCCAAGTCATTTGCACTGTATCTACCACAGAATAAGCACCCAGCAACAATTTGCTGCTATTATTCATTTTTAAAAAATCAAGATGTTGACTTTGGATTTGGTGACCATAAAATTTTCATGGAAGTTAATCCAAGAGATGGGGACATAGTGGTCCCATCAAAGTCATGAAAAGTGAAAGTGAAGTCACTCAGTCGCATCTGACTCTTTGCGACCCCATGGACTGTAGCCTACCAGGCTCCTCCATCCATAGGATTTTCCAGGCAAGAGTACTGGAGTGGGTTGCCATTTCCTTCTCTAGGAATTAAAGTCATGATATAGTATTAAAATAAATATAATTGTAAGTCTGAGTATGTAAATCTCACAGATCCAGATAGCAACCCCTTTGGATGAAAGAGGGTTGATTCCCATTACATAGATGTGAAATATGATTCTGGAAGTTCTAAATGTATGGTCACAGCTACATTACACACTAGCCATGCAGAGAGGAATAAACATCCTCTAAAGTAAACTCCTTGGAATCCTGGGTTCTCCCCGCTCCAGGTTGTATGTTTGATATCCATTCAGTGATTTCATACAAACTGAGCCAAATAAGATCCCAAACAAATGGCCTCACTATTTGGCTTTTGGGCTGGTCACCAAGTTAGCAGAATCTTACACACACGCTTCAGGTCATGCCCTGTGTTTTGCTGCTTGAGCTCTCCCCAAACTAGTGCCCAGTATACCACTGCATTCTCAGAAGTCTTTTCTTGTGTTATCCCATCTTCTTTCTGACAGCCAGAAGTTCCCTAACAACTTGTACTGTAATCCTGGACTTCTAACTATCTCTGACTATGCATGTTTGCGTGCTCAGTTGCTCAGTCATGCCTAACTCTTTGCAACCGCATGGACTGTAGCCCACCAGGCTCCTCTGTCCATGGGATTTCCCAATGGAGTGGGTTGTGGTTTCCTACTCCAGGGGATCTTCCTAACTCAAGAATCAACCTTCATAGCCTCCATTGGCTGGCAAATTCTTTACCACTGAGCCATCAGGGAAGCGCTGTACTCATGCATACTTGGTTACATAATTCTGGACCCGAGAAGCAGCCCACCCCGACCCCGAGCTCCGACTTGCCTCCTGGAATTCAGAAGAAGTGTTCCATTGGCTGTGTCACCACTCGTGCTGACCAGCTGAACCTAAGGAAAGACATTCCACCTTGCCCCTCACGCCACCAGTCAGCAGCAGCACAGATTCTGCTATTTAGGGGCATCCGCTACATAATTTGTATTCTTGCACCGCCCGTGCCTGGCATCTGGCCGGCAAAGGCTGGCAGCACGGAACACACAGAGTCTCCTCGCGAGTTGCCTGCTCCATTTGGCAAGATGAACGCAGTATCATTGGGAAAGTGGACTTAATTGGATTTCTGAGAGTGTTAAGTCATCCCACCTCAGCTCAAAGTTGATTAAAGTGTAGCCCTGCCCTTTCCAACAATCAGAGCAAACAAATGATGAAGAAATACTTTAAAATGCACAAGGCTGGGTCCTCTCGCTTATTCTCTCTTTTTTTTTCTTAGTGACTTTGGGGAGGTTTGGGCATGGATCCTGCACACACAATACTGTTCTTGTTCTTTTCTCTACAGGGCAGCCCTGAATGGCTCTGTCTAAAATTATAAGCAGGGCAGCCCTGGGCTCCAAGAGATCAGAGCCCTCATGCTGTGTCTGAACAAAGACCCTGCTTTTCCCCAACAATTAGGCCTGCAGAAAAGGACATCTATCTGCCTCTATTAAAACCACCACGTGCCTTCAAGTCAGCCCATTGTAAAGCTAATTAAATAACACGCCTCTCTCCCCATGCAGGTCTCCTGATTAGCTTTCCTCTGCCCGGAACGTCTGCAAAGTGCCTAGAGATAGACAGCTAATGTTCCACTTCTCTGACTTTCCCCCAACACCAATCGCTGGCCTTCGAAAAAGCCACCTCGTCACTGTTGTCGAGTGTGTTCTGGCGACATGCTCATCCAGAGCTCACATGTGAGTTCTCCAACTTAAAGCAAGAGACGAATTTTATATTGCTTTAAAAATAAGGGACTTCCCCGGTGATCCAGTAGTAAAGACTCCACACTTCCACTTTTACTTCAGGGAGCATAGGTTCAAATCCCTGGTTGGGGAACTAAGATCTCATGCGCCATGCAGCCAAAAAAAAAAAGTAATTTGGGAAAGCAACATTTCTGTCACAATGCAGACTCTTTGGTGGAAATCCACCATTATCACATTCTGCAACTGCTACCCCAGCAGTGTAACGTTCCTGAAGGACTTTTCATAGAAGTCGAGGAGACTGGATAAGACGCAGCCAGGACTGTACAAGCGGCCCTCCAGCTCAGACCTGCATGAAACAGAAGCACAGACTTCTCGGAAAGACACTGCGGGGGAATGTTGATGTATGACAGAGGCCAACACAATACTGTAAAGCAATTATCCTTCAATTAAAAAAAATTTTTTAAAGGACACTGTAGAGTAAAACAGAGATATAAGAAAACACTTTAACCCATTTTTTTAAAAACATGATGTAGAAATAACAAATTCCTTCCAAGACTCTTTAGTGCTAAGCAGATAAAATCGAAGCGTTGCCTAAATGGCTCGCATTAGCCCCTGCCCATTTTTCAACCCTGCTTCTCTTTCTTTCCCTGCTGTCTGACAGCCCTGGACTTGCTGGTATCCCTCGAACGTGCCCCAGAGCTTCGGCGTTTTACGTGCTTTTCAGACCTTTCTGGAAAGCCCTGCTCCACACTCACCCACCTGGAAACAGCAGCAAACATCACCCACACTCCACCTCCACCCCCTGAAGGTTTCCTGGGCTTCTGGGATAAAACCAGGCACTTCCTCCTTTGCACCTCCTGACAAACTTCCTTCGAGTCAGCGTTACAGGCTTTGATTGAGTGCTTGCTACCTGGCTTAAAATAACTTCAGCCCAAGGACTTTTCTGGTGGTCCAGTGGTTAAAAACCTTCCTGATAGTGTGGGTGACAAGAGTTCCAGCCTGAGTTGGGGAACTAGGATCCCACATACTAAGCAGCAACCAGGCCTGCATGCATGCCGCAACTAGAAAGCCCATGTGTTGCGATGAAGGATGACCCAGCTAAGACCAGATTCAGCCGAGTATACAAAACAAATAAATAAATATAATCTCCACCCTTCTGGGGCATGAGTCATATTCTATTCGAATTTTAAATTCCACAAAGCTTAAAACACAGTGACTTGGACCTCGTGATATAGTAAATGCTGCTTAATAAATGTTGAAAGGATAATTAAATAAATGAAGGAATGACTAAAACAGCCATTTGGTATTAAAAGTGATCCGAGATGTTAATAGTAAAATCAGGCCCATTTCCAGCTTCACCATAGACAGCCCTGCATGCTTGGAAAAGGGCATTATTATCTTATGACATGGTTCTCTCCGTTTGAAACTGTCTAGTCTAATATACACACATACACACTTTTCAGATACAAAAATGTTTAATAATAAAATGAAAGGAGACCAGCTCTCTTCTAAGTCTGATTAATAGTTATAGAGATTAACTTTTGAAATCTGCTCCAGTCTTTGAGGACTGTAGCTCATTTAATCATCAGACCATATCAACCTTTCCTCTAAGTATTTTTAAGAAGACTCACCAATCTTCTCGAATGTCCTATACAGATGAATGGATAACTAAATTATAAAGCAATCCCATATGCAATTTAAGTTTCCCATGAAATACTCATGGACCTCAAAATTAGCAGGAAAAAGAAAAAGCACTTGGCGAAACAGATTTTGAACTCTGCCAAATCCACAAACATTTAAAAACAGCCAAAGTCACTGAATGATTCCCATCCTTAAAACATAAAGCCTTATAGCAAAAGTCACTCCCTGACGGTTCTCTTATGAATTCACTTCCATGCACAAAGCCATCTGGGGTCAATTCTTCCTTTGTGATTTTACCATCACGATCTCAACTTCTAGAAAGTTGTGCTTTTCTAATATTTGAGGATGCTTTCTATAGAGAGAGAGAAAGCAAGGGATAAAGACATAGAGAAAGAGTCCACAGTCTTACAACAATAAGTAACCATATCAACAAAGACGTATAGAACCTCCAGCCTGAGACCCACGGAGAAAACACCGCCATTCCTTTGGTAGTCACTTTGTTCTGGCAAGCCTCCTACTTGCTAAATGGAATGCCCACTTTATAATAATCATAATGGATTGAAAGCTATAAAATTAGATTCTGGCTAGCAATAGCTCTTTATTACTCTCCTTTACCACAGTGTGACTTCATTCTCAGATCTTGCCTTTAGGAAGACTCATTCACAACCTCTAAGATATGGATAAAGTAGGATAAGAAACAAAGACAAATCAACCTGCATTTTCATTGTGATCTTTTTCCTCAAGGTATCATTTGGTATGACTACAGAGCAGCCAGTTATCGTTGAGCTCACTGTTATTTTATCAAGGCCAGATTATATAAACTGCATGTCAGGAATAAACAGTTAACCACAAAAATAAATAGAAAACATGGTAGAAAGAGAAGAAATGAAGGTAGAAGAGAAGAAATGAATGCCACATGTATGTATGTGCATGTGCTCAGCAGCTCTGCTGCTGCTGCTGCTAAGTCACTTCAGTCGTGTCCGACTCTGTGTGACCCCATAGACGGCAGCCCACCAGGCTCCCCCGTCCCTGGGATTCTCCAGGCAAGAACACTGGAGTGGGTTGCCATTTCCTTCTCCCATGCATGAAAGTGAAAAGTGAAAGTGAAGTAGCTCAGTCGTGGCCGACTCTTAGCGACCCCATGGATTGCAGCCTACCAGGCTTCTCCGTCCATGGGATTTTCCAGGCAAGAGTACTGGAGTGGGGTGCCATCGCCTTCTCCGCTCAGCAGCTCAGTCATGTCCAACTCTTTGTGATCCCCACGGACTATAGCCGATGAGGCTCTGCTGTCCATGGTAAATTTTCCAGGCAAGAAGACTGGAATTGGGTTGCCATTTCCTCTTCCAGGGGATATTCCCAACCCAGGGATGGAACCTATGTCTCTTGCATTGTCTGACAGGTTCTTTACCACCAGTGTGAATGCCATAGCTTCCATCAAGTAGAACTATCAGAGGAATATAATCAATACACTTGAATCAAAGAATAGGAACACAAAGATAAGAAATATATTGTGAATGAATACTCTCATGAAGACATTGGGTACAAGAATTAAGTACAGTGGAGTAAACACAATATGATTAAAGTCGTAGCAAGTAGCATACATTATGTGTGATACCAATAGCCCCTTTCTAAATCCAATTATGGTTTGGAGCAATATTAGAAAGCATAATATAAACAAAGCAAGACACACAAGAAACCTCTTATTAGGAGCAGGAAGAGCTTGGAATGGACTGGAGGGAGCTGTTGTGTTGATAGTTCATGTCAATATATTTCACTTAACAGGTTATTTAAGCAATGACTTCAGGGTAAGCTGCCATATGATTCCAAGCAATTAGGAGACACCCCTTTCACACTATTCACAGAGTTTGGGTCATTTTAAGTCCTTTATGTGCCAGATCTCAGAACCAAAATTGAGTTGGCATGGCTTCTCTCCTCTGACAGAAATAACAGCAAAGTATTACCTTCTGTCGGACACAACTAAGTGAGTTTCACTTTCTTTCATTACCTTCTGTAGCCTGGAAGGTCACTTCCAACAGCACCTCCCAGCACCTCTGAGAGGTGTCCAGGAGGAGGGAGGCATTTGGGCTCTCAGCACAGAGCATCTGTCCAGGGTATAGAGACTTTCCAAGTTTGCATGACTCTGACCCAAGTCAGCGTGCAAAATACTGAAGGCGCAGTTGCACATTCATGCAACTCTATTAGATGATTCCTGGGTCCCAGGTTACTCTCCTGTATCACCCGGAGACTTTCAAATGTGGTTTTCTCCTGCCAAGTCTTGGGTTATCATTTCTCAAATTTCTTGTTCAACCTTTTATCACTTACATACCACAAAGCGAGTCATCATTTTCCCACCACGAAAGTATGGGGTGAAGAAGAGAAGGCATAGGCAGCAAAGAGAAAATGATTCAGGCATTAATTCCTACCCGGGAAAGTGAAAGTGACAGTCACTCAGCCGTGTCCAACTCTTTGTGACCCACGGTCCTACCTACCTCTACTCAAAAGAGAACCAAGCGAAGCCGCCTTGGGAGGAGGACACAGTAGGGCCCCAAGTGATGCGTCTGACGGAGCTCAAGAATAAACCAGAGGAATCAGGTCTGGATTAGGGATGAAGGGGAAGGGAAGGAAGGCGTCAGTTCCCTTCCCATGGGGACGTAAGGGTGAGGGAGATTGAGATGAAGGGGAGGACTTCTGCTTGGACGCCTCACGTTTCCTCGCAGCTGCTGCAGGAAAATGTGCGGACGGAGCAGCAATAAGAGCAGCTGGTCACAAAACTCACCTTTCTGATACTTCTCCCCCCAGTTATATATGTTCATTGAGATTTTATAATAACACGTTCCAGTAGAGACTTCATGACAAGTAGAACATGGCATTACAAACATACAAAGAATACATCCTGGGAAATGTTCCATCATTGTAAAGTCACAGACCCCAAATTCTTCACCAAAGGCAAGTGAGCACTGGAAAGAAGGAAGAAAAGAGAAGAGGGATAGGAAAGAGGACATGGGGGTGATTTCAGGAGCTAATAATAACTCAGGATATTCTGGTCAGATTTAAATAATATATGTAAAATATTCAACAGTATCTGGCTCAAAATAAATAATAAATGGCAATTTGGGGATATTTTTCAGGTTAAAAAAATCACATTCCAAACCGGACTTAGAACTCAGAAATCTACAACCCACTAAGTTCACTAAAAATCAAAAAATACTCATTTATTGCAGTGAACAATGTTGAATGACCACTTAATACAAGTTATTATTTATGCCATAGATTAAGAAGACAGTTCATAAACATAAGTGGCCTATGTATTTAAAAAGATATATTTATAAAAGGGCCAAGACAAAGAAAGGAAAGTCTCTTTAACAATTAGTGCTGGGACAAGAAGATATACATATGCAAAAGAAAAAAATTTGATCCCTTATTCACACCACACGCAAAAATTAACTCAAAATGATCCACAATCTAAACCTAGGAGCTAAAGCTACAAGATTCTTACAAGAAAGCAGAAATCTCCACAACATTGCATTAGGCAATGATTTCTTACATATGACACCAAAAGCACAAACAACAATGAAAAACAAAACAAACAAAAGAGATACATTGGGCTAATCATAACTAAAAACTTTTATGTTGCATAATATAACATCAAGAACCTAAAACAGCAACTCATATTAGCAGAGAAAATATTTAGTTCCAAATCTCACACACAGACACACATGGTAAAGTGGTAAAGAATCTGCCTACCAACGCAGGAGACGCAAGAGATGGTGGGTTCCATCCCCGGATCTGGAAGATCCCCTGGAGAAGGAAATGGCAACCCATTCCAGTATTCTTGCCTAGAGAATTCCATGGACAGAGGAGCCTGGTGGGCTACAGTCCACGGGGTTGCAAAGAGTCAAACATGACTGAAGGACTGAACACACACACATGTATGGAACTAAAATGGGCGAAAGAACTAAATGGGTAAATATTCAAATAGATTTTTCTGCAAAGAAGATATACAAATGGTCAATAAGCATATGAACAAATGTTCCTTAATCATTAATCGTTAAGGAAGCACAAATTAAAACCACAATGAAAAACTACTTCATAATCTCTATGAGATCTATCAAAAACACAGAAACTAACAAGTCTAGGTGAAAATATGTAGTGATTGGAACACTTGCTGGCAGAAATGTCAAATGGTGCAGCCAGTTTGGAAATCGGTCTGTCAGTTCCACAAATAGTTAAACATCAAGTTACCATATGACCAGCAATTCCACTTCTAGGCATAAACCCAAGAAAAATGAAAACATGTTAACACAAAAACGTACACATGAATGCTCATAGCAGGATTATTTCTAACAGATACTAACTGCAAACAAATGTCCATCAGATGATGGACACAGAAGTTGGGATATATCCATGTAACAGAATGGTATTCTGCGATTTAAAAAGGATGAGTTACCGATACATGCTACAACATGAATGAACCTTGAAAATAGTGAAAGAATCAGTCACAAAATCCCCCATATTGTATGACTTCGTTTATAAAAGAAGTCCAGAAAGGGCAAAAGTATGAAGACAAAATTAGGCTAGTGGCTCCAAGGGCATGGGGCTGGGTGTGGGGGAGGGGGAAGAAGACTAGGTTTGACTGTTAATGAGGATGACATTCCTTTTAGGAGGGACAAAAATGTTCTAGAATTAAATCATGGCAATGGTTGCACGATACTGTGAATATCTTTAAAACTCTAACTCGTACACTCTAAATGGGTGAATTATACCATATATGAATTATATCTCAGTAAAGCTTATTTCAAAAAAAACACACAACACTGCTTTTCCAGAGGTGAAGCAAGACAAACAAAAGAGAAAAAGAATTTTCAGTCTTCACGGTTGCCCAGAAGAGTCTGTGAAAATCATCCCAAGACCGTTTGCTTAACCAAAGTTCAGTGGAAAAACATCTAACATTTCTGTGACCTTCTTTTCTAAACTTTCTAAGTGGCTTAAAGAGAGGCTGCCCGGGAAACTCCGAATGGAACCTAAAAATATTATCTCCGGGCTTTATAAACACTGGCAACGCTAATGAAGTGAGGAGCCGCAGACCCCAGGGATGGGACGTCTCACTCAGGTTGGAAGCCCGGGTGGTGTGTAAACTCACCCTAAGACAGGCAGATTTGGGCCAGGGAGGTGAACATCAACACGGTGGAATGGAGCAAAGACGAACGAGGAACCAGGATACATAAAGCAGAGCAGGAGTGGCCACTGTTCTAAACATCAGTAAAACAACCTCTTTTCAAATCAAGCTCCCTGTCCCCTTCTGCTGACCAAGTTTGGACAAATGAATGAAACTCAAGACCAACTCCCCCTGCCCACCTTCCTTTCCACACAGTTTCGAAAGAGGACATGGGGAGCCCTGCTGTGTTTATCACTCCTTACCAGGTCTAAAGCAGAAATATTGTCTTTATCATCATCCCTACTCTCCAGGGCTCACCCAACTGTCCAGGCGTAGTCATGTCCTCTTTAGCTCCCCACCAAGGTTCTGTGGATGCTTCCTGAGAAAAAAGATGTCACTCTACTTTGTGGCCCCAATACCCTGTGCAGAATAAGAGCTCACCAGGTACATGCTGATAGATGAAGGACAAGTCGAAAGAGCTCTAACCAAGGTACAGCTTCCCAGGTGGCGCAGTGGTAAAGAATCTACCTGCCAATGCAGAAGATGCAGGAGACACAGGTTTGATCCCTGGGTCGAGAAGATCCCCTGGAGGAAGGAATGGCAACCTACTCCAGCATTCTTGCCTGGGAAATCCCATGGACAGAGAAGCATGGTGGGCTACAGTCCAGGTGGGTTGCAACAAGTAGGACGTGGTTGAGCATGCACAATGAAGGTAAACTGAGACCCTAAACCAGTGCAAGTTTTAAAGAGATGGGACTAGCAGACCACCTTGCCAGCCTCCTGAGAAGCCTGTATGCAACCGTTAGAAGCAGACATGGAACAACAGACTGGTTCCANCCAGGCTCCCCCGTCCCTGGGATTCTCCAGGCAAGAACACTGGAGTGGCTTGCCATTTTCTTCTCCAATTCAGGAAAGTGAAAAATGAAAGTGAAGTCATTCAATCGTGTCTGACTCTTAGCCATCCCAAGGACTGCAGCCTACCAGTCCTCTCCATCCTTGGGTTTTGTCAAGCAAGAGGATTGTAGTGAGTCGTCATTGCCTTCTGCTCAGAAGGATCAACCTCCCTCAAACTAATGGCACAACTTTGACACTGAAATGGATGTTTACCTGTCCCTGGTAATTTCTGGGCCCAGTCACCAAGACAAGAATTGAGAATGATAGTGCCTTCTCCTCTGCGTGGGACACCTTTAGCCCAGTGTGTTTGACTCCTACAGGAGCAACAGCCACAACATCCTACGTGTGGCACCTCCAGATGAGCCCCAGTGCTAGGTTAGAGCACCAGGGGGCTCTGTGGAGCATCATCCTCCCAAAACACTCACATCCGTGATGTTCCTCATGGGGTGAATATTATATCTGAGCCACAAGAAAAAATTTGAGACAGTCTGTAAACATGTTCCTTCAGGAAATTACTCAGCATGTTTTTTTCACTGAAGGTATTTCTCATCATCTTCACTTTCCTTAGAGATATTCTTTCACTGAACATTTGACAAAAAAACAAAGAAGATACTACAATTACCTGTCAGTGTTAAGGTATAACTATCATTGTAATGGCACTGTGTATTTGATAATAATTTTTATGAGTCACCTTATTATAAGAATTGTATGCATATTCTGTGAGAAAGAAGGTTTGAATAAAGATTCTGTTCTGTAATGTTGGGTAAGACATATGACTATGTGGGGTCTCAGGGTCCCCTTCGGTAAAATGGTGGAATGTAATGATTCAAACCCTCCAAATAGGATATCTTTGGGATAGTGAAGTGATGGATATAAGGTGCCTGATAAATAGGAAGTCTCAACATGACAGCCATTAACATTGCTGTTGCCACCCCACTGTATCCTTCTCATAGAAGCTCAAGGAAGGAGGTAGAAGGAGAATTCCTGTCCCCTTTTACAAGGGATGGATTAGAAATGCAAGAGGCTTGTGAATTGGCCACGGTCACACTGCTTGTCAGATATAAAACAGTGTATAAGTAGCTCCCCCAGTCTTTCTCCAATTTGAAGAGAAGAGATAGCTGAAAAAAGAATCCAGGAGATAGGGAACAAGTTAGGGAAATGTAGAGGCTCAAGAAGGAAGGATGAGTCAAATGAAAAATTAAAAGAAAACAGCACAGAGAGAAATACACTCAAAGCCTTCCAAAGAGATGGAGAGATNAAAAAAGAATCCAGGAGATAGGGAACAAGTTAGGGAAATGTAGAGGCTCAAGAAGGAAGGATGAGTCAAATGAAAAATTAAAAGAAAACAGCACAGAGAGAAATACACTCAAAGCCTTCCAAAGAGATGGAGAGATAAATGACAGTGATACAAAGATGCAGACATAGACATATACACACTGAAGTAGAGAGGGAACAAAGACAACATGCTAAATAAAATGTAGAAAAGTACTATTCCATAGGACTACACCTACATCTGCATTGACTGTGCTCTGAACAATTGCAAGGAGCTCCAATTTCAATAGCCCATGACATGACTGGACCCAAAGACTTGTGCAGCTATGCAAATCTACACCAAGTCCCTTGGGACCCACAGTTCCTATAGCAACATACTTATCAATGAGTAAGGGTTGAACATTAAGTTTGTCAGGGAAATATTCCATTCCCTTCTAAACCGGATGGGTGGAAGAATAATCAGATGAAAAGAAAAATCTGAGAAACGAATATGATGTGACTTACAGTCCCCATACTTACTTAACTATGCACTCTGAGAAGGCCACCAGCCCGAGAAGCACAAGCCACTTCATGCTTCATTCCTGTCTCCAAAGACACAGGAAAGTTCATGTTCTTAGCATATAGTGGTGACCGGGAGTCCCTAGTTATATATGCTCTGGCAAGCCCTAGATTAGTCCGTTAGGCCAATAATAAGTCTGAAAAAAAATAAATAAAGGTCTTGATAAAATGTCTACTTTCATCAGTGTCCTTGGAGAGTGGACTTTGAAGCTTCTCAAAATACAGAGAATTGAACTGCAATCTCTTCCTTGAAGCTTGGTTGGAAAATCAAACTGATCTGTTATGGACATCTGAGAAGATGGAGAACCTTGCATACCTGGAGAAAAAAACTGCTCAGAACATCATGAAAATGAACACTAAGGGCCATGCTCAACATTCTTGGTTTCATGTCATCTTCCTAGCTACTTCATGAGAAATGCATTGCTGTCTTCATTGGAGAGGAGATTGCTAGGAAGATAAGTTGTCAAATGGCAAAGTGAAGACTTCAGGGACAGCCCAGGGACATACAACTGGCTTTAGGTAGTGGGTCTAATGGCAGATGTCAGGGGCACCTATGATNGCCAGGCTCCTCTGTCCTCCACTATCTCCAGGAGTTTGTTCAGTGTTCTACTGTGAGTAAAGGCTATCAGACATCGTTGCATGCTAGAGACAAATTATTCATGAAAGAAGAGTCAAATCATTGCAGAACACTTCATTGTGGTCTATTTTAAGATATTATTGCAGCCATCCCATCCCTCAGCAACCACCGCCATGGGCAATCAGTAGCCATCAACATTGAGGCAGTTCCCTCTCTCAGCAAAAAGACTGACTTGCTTAAGTCTTAGGTAATACTAAGTATTGGTTAGCAACAAAGTATTTTTAAATTTCTAATTGGAGGATAATTGCCTTACAAAGTTGTATTGGTTTCTACTGTATCATGAATCAGCTATAGAGATACATGTATCCCTTCCCTCTTTGGCCTCCCTTCTGGCTCCCCTGTCCCAGCCCTTTAAGTCAAGAAAGTACAAGGTATGTACATTGTTTCTCTAGACAAAATACTATGGTACCCTTAATACACTACAGTATAGTATAAATATACCTTATATATGCACTGGGAAAACAAAACATTTGTGTTACTTTATTGGGATATTCACTTTCTTATTATGGTCTAAAACTGGATCCACCATATCTCTGAAGTATGCCTGTTCAGTTCAGTCACTCAGTCATGTCTGACCTTTTGCGANTATAGTATAAATATACCTTATATATGCACTGGGAAAACAAAACATTTGTGTTACTTTATTGGGATATTCACTTTCTTATTATGGTCTAAAACTGGATCCACCATATCTCTGAAGTATGCCTGTTCAGTTCAGTCACTCAGTCATGTCTGACCTTTTGCGACCCCATGGACTACAGCACTCCAGGCCTCTCTGTCCATCACCAACTCCCAGAGGTTGCTCAAACACATGTCTGTCGAGTTGGTGATGCCATCCAACCATCTCATCCTCTATCATCCCCTTCTCATCCTGCCTTCAATCTTTCCCAGCATCAGGGTCATTTCCAATGAGTCAGTTCTTTACATCAAGTGGCCAAAGTGGAGTTTCAGCTTCAGCATCAGTCCTTCCAATGAATATTCAGGACTGATTTCCTTTTGGCTGGACTGGTTGAATATTACTGCAGTCCAAGGGACTCTCAAGAGTCTTCTCCAACACCACAGTTCAAAAACATCAATTTTTCGGTGCTCAGCTTTCGTTATAGTCTAGCACTCACATCATACCTGACTACTGGAAAAACCATAGCTTTGACGAGATGGACCTTTGTTAGAAAAGTATTGTCTCTGCTTTTTAATATGCTCTCTAGGTTGTTCATAGCTTTTCTTCCAAGGAGCAAGCATTTTTTAATTTCATGGCTACAGTCACCCTCTGCAGTGATTTTGGAGCTCTACAAAATAAAGTCTTTCACTGTTTCCCTTGTTTAATCCATCTGTTTTCCATGGAATGGTGGGAGTGGATGCCACAATCTTAGTTTTTTGAATGTTGAGTTTTAAGCAAGGTTTTTCACTTGCTTCTTTCCCTTTTATCAAGAGGCTCTTTATTTCCTCTTCACTTTCTGTCATAAGGGTGGTATCATTTGTGTATCTGAGATTATTGACATTTTTCCTGGCAATCTTGATTCCAGCTTTTGCTTCTTCCAGCCTGGCATTTCACATTTTGTACTCTGCATATAAGTTAAATAAGCAGGGTGACAGTATTCAGCCTGGCATACTTCTTTCCCAATATGGAACAAGTCTGTTGTTNCATTTTTCCTGGCAATCTTGATTCCAGCTTTTGCTTCTTCCAGCCTGGCATTTCACATTTTGTACTCTGCATATAAGTTAAATAAGCAGGGTGACAGTATTCAGCCTGGCATACTTCTTTCCCAATATGGAACAAGTCTGTTGTTCCATGTCCAGTTATAGCCATTGCTTCTTGACCTGCATGCAAATTTTAAGGCAGTTAAGGTGGCAGTTAAAATGGTCTGGAAAAAGAAAAAGCAAGAGAGTTCTAGAAAAATATCTGCTTTATTGATTATGCCAAAGGTATTGACTGTGTTGATCACAACAAACTGTGGAAAATGCTTTAATAGATGGGAAGACCAGGCCACCTTACCTGAGATATGCCTATAATCTTGTATAATTGTCACATACTTTGAATATTTTAAGGTAAATCCATTTATACACAAACACATCCACACATACATTTTNGTGTGTGTGTGTGTGTGTGTGTGTATCCCCTTCCTGTTGAAACTCCCTTCCACCCCATTCCTCAATTGACACATTTTCTTTAAAGAGATGTATTACTTTTATAGTGATTATTACAAAGAAGTAAACAAAGCCTGGTATATATGTACACATGGCAGAGTACATAAAAGATCCGGCTTTTCAAAGCAACTAAAATGGCACAGATTCTCTCTTGCCTTTCCAGCAGGTCTTTCAATCTGTTACAGGGAGGAAAGAATGCTTAACTTTCATCTGTCCATTCTGTCCAGTATTCTTGCCTGGAGAATCCCAGGGACAGAGGAGCCCGGTGGGCTGCCATCTATGGGATTGCAGAGTCGGACATGACAAGCGACTTAGCAGCAGCAGCAGCCCATTCTCTCATATACACTGGGAAACTTGAGAAAGGAAGAGAGTAAATGATCGAAATGGGAGAATTTCAGAATCACATTTTAAACGTTGTATCCTTTGCCCCCAAATCTTACAGGGTTCTCATGCCAGGATGCCTAGTAGTAGCAGTTAAGTCACTCAGTTGTGTCCAACTCTTTGCAACCCTATGGACTGTAGCCCACCAGGCTCCTCGGTTCATGGAATTCTCCAGGCAAAAGCACTGGAGTGGGTTGCCATGCTAGCAGGTCTAGCCTGAGTCCAATTTTTGCTTCACCAGCTGAAGCAGAAGCAAAAGATCAGTCTCGAAGTCAATAGATTTATTTTCCTATCCAACCTGCTCTTTCCCATTGGACAGTGTCGTTAAACATTCCCTTGAAATTCTCTTAAAAGACTTAAAATTTTTTGTCTTCTGTGATAGAAGCAGAATTATAATTAAAAAAAAATTACTTAGACTACTTCTGAAATATCTTGAAAGATATTTGAAGGGAGAAGCAATTCACAAAGTCCTTTAATCATGTATTTCAGAGTTAAATCTCACCATGGCTAATCTAAAATCCCTCCTTTTCCCATTTTTGTCCTGTTTTTTTTCTTGATCTTCAGTGGATCTCTGGAACAGCTGGTAACTCAGTGATACTTTAAGAAGAGTGAAGGCCACAGTAGTATTTAATTGATTTTCTACTTAGTTGCAATTCATTGCTTACCTGAAGCCTGATGTCTATGGAAGGCAATGAAGAGGCCATTTGGCAGGAAATGTTATTCAAGCAAGGGGAGATGAGTAGATACCCCATGGAGCACTTTATGTTCTAGCAACAGTAAGGTCAAATATGTCCTAATTGTGGAACGCGCAGTCAGTGTTACAAGAAAGTTGCTTTCTTTGTGTCTTTTACAACTTAAAGCTTCTAAATCCGCCTTGATACAAAAATAGGTAGAGGGCAAAACAAGGTTCCTTCGATGCCATTAAAAACTTGTGAGATCAGGAAGGAATTTTGAAAGGGCAGATGGAAAAGTGATTAATTGTTACTAAAAAAACTAGACGGAATTTCCCTCCTCCAGAGCCCAGCAAGTAGGGCCGGGAGATGAGGTGGCCCTTGGGAAATGTGGATGGATGTACGGAGGCTGGAGGCCTGGTCCCAGGGCCCCTCACCCCTGCCTTTCCCAGTCCTGCTTGGAGACATTTCAATCCCATTCTTCTCCCAGGCTCTCCCTCTCAGCTCCTCAGCATCAGTCCCACATCACACTGAGTTTAAAATAAAGAAATGCTTTTCCTAAAGAATCCGCACACAAATAATCTCATTACCCCAGTGCTGAGGTTTATACAGCAGACGTCTTCTGCCAGGAAAAAAAAAAAAGCACTCTCTGCTCACTCACATGGAACAGCTGTGAGGAGAGAAATGGTATTTAATTCATTGTGAAATATTCAACAATGGCTCTGCTGCACTTTTAAAAGCCTTTTGATAGTAAAAACCCACAGAGAACAGCCCATCCTGTGTGCTGAAAAGCAGCCTCCCCACAATTAGTCCCTCTATTCAGCGGTCGGAGAGTCTGTGTAAACTTCAGCACGTGCTGCCCACACTGTGGAGAGCTGCAAGGGGATAAACCTTTCAGGAACTTCTCAGGGTGGAGTCAGGTTCAGCGACTCGGGTTGGTGGAGAAGCGGGAAGGGGCACAGGGAGGGCCAGACTTTGGTGACAGACCCTAAGCGAATGCCAGAGAAAGACACCATCCTCCACGGCAGCTTTACGAATGGCCTTGCCCTTCCGTGCCCTTGAGGAACCACTGCTGGACCAAAAGAAACGAGGGAGAAGGGTTCAAAATGTAGACTGCAGACATCCATTTCCTCCGGCAAAGTTTTTAGGAGTTTCCAGTTTGCGGGGAAACTAGAAAAGCGTATTTTATCTCACTCTACAGGGTGGACATCCGCCACCAGGACTGAGGTGACAATGAAGAAATGTTTGGGGACTTGCCTGATGGTCTACTGGTTAAGAATCCACCTTCCATGATCCACCTGCCAATCCAGCAGTGAGTGTTCGCTCAGTCGTGGCCGACCCTTTTCAGACCCCATGGACTGTATCCCACCAGGCTCCTCTGTCCATGGATTCTCCAGGCAAGAATACTGTGAGTGGGTTGCCATTTCCTTCTCCAGGGGATCTTCCCAACCCAGGGACCAAACCTGGGTCTCCCATATTGCAGGGAGATTCTTCACCACCGGAGCCACCAGGGAAGCCAATCCAGGAGACTCAGGTTTGATCCCTGGTCTGGCAAGATCCCACATGCTGTGGAGCAACTTTGCCCATGTGCCACCTCTACTGAAGCCTGAGCACCTAGAAGCTGTGCTCCACAGCAAGAGAAGCCACTGCAACGAGACACCTGCCCATCAACACTAGAGAGTAGTCTTCACTCGCTGCCATTAGAGAAAGCCCACACAGCAACGAAAACCCAGCACAGACATAGACAGATAAATATCTGTAATTTAAAAAAATATTGGGCAGCAAAGTTTGTATTATGGTTAAAAGCATGAGCTTTGAGGAAGATCTCAGTTTAACTGACCCTCTTCCCACCTCCCAAAAGCACAGTTAGACTTATTGAGGGAAGTGACTTGACCTCTCTGAGCCTCATTAATCTCATCTGTAAAATGGGAATAATATTGCCCTTCTAAGAAATATTGTAACAGTCAAAAAGACCACACTTGTGTGATCTTAAGCAAAGTATTTAATGAATGGCAATTATTCTACCTCTCAAATCGGTCTAGAAAGAAGGCAGGTCTTTTCCTGGATGTCCTGTTGTTCAGTCCCTCAGTCATGTCCGACTCTTTGAGAGCCCACGGACTGCAGCACACCAGGCTTCCCTGTCCTTCACCATCTCCCAGAGCCTACCCAAACTCATGCCCATCAAGTCAGGGATGCCATCCAACCATCTCATCCTCTGCTGTCCCCTTCTCCTCCTGCCCCCAATCCCTCCCAGCATCAGGGTCTTTTCAGATGAGTCACTCTTCACAACAGGTGGCCAAAGTATAAGACCTTCAGCTTCAGCATCAGTCCCTTCAAAGAATACTCAGGATTGATTTTCTTTAGGATGGACTGGTTGGATCTCCTTGTAGTCCAAGGGACTCTCAAGAGTCTTCTCCAATACCACAGTTCAAAAGCATCAATTCTTCAGCGCTCAGCCTTCTTTATGGCCCAGTTTTCACACGGACCATATACGACTACTGGAAAAACCATAGCTCTGACTATACGGACCTTTGTAGGCAAAGTAATGTCTCTGCTTTTTAATATACTGTCTAGGTTTGTCATTGTTGGACTTCCTCCAATAAGATTATTTAAAATTGAAGCAGAATGAGACAGGAACTATTTTTACTCTTCATTCTAAATTTTTTAATTGATCAGCAGAAAAGCAACAAGGAAGAGAGATAAGCATAGATATCTCATTGAAAAATCTGAGGGATCTGGACCATGTTGAAAACAAAACAATACAAAAATATCACTAAATGTCAACCGAACTTTGCATCATGGTAGGTTGATTTTGCTGTTCAAGTACTTAATTGTTCAAAGCACATAATACTGATGAAATGTCTATTTCACAATAACTTTTCTATCATTTCCAGTCTTGTCTCAACAGACCAGGAACAGGATACAGGCAGTTCAGCCACTTTCATTATAAAACTCAGTGTTCAGTCTATCAGCGGGATGCAGGCTGTCTGTTGGTCCTGCTTGGTGAAAAATGTCCATCTGGGCTGACCAACAAGAAAATGCCAAGCTGTCTCAGCTGCTCCAAGTTGGTGACCAGAGTGGGGCAATTTGAGACCCTGAAAGTGGTCTCCACTTGTCTAAGTTAGTTTGTGGCAGCGGATGTAATAGCCAATGGTTCCACCAGAAGGCAAAGGACAAATCAGGGTGAAGATGCCAAAGGGCAGCCAGGGTCGGAGGCAGTGGCTGAGGAGTGAAGGACCTCTATGTGCCATCCTGGTTTCTGTATCTGTTGTGGGACGGGGTGTTGGCTCAGGATTTCACCCACTTTTTGAGACCCCGTTCCTTCAGCTCATTTTTCCCCAGTGCATGAGACAGCGATGCCGAGAAAATCTCCCATGCACTGGCTAGTCCTTGAGAAACAGATCAGAGTGTGACGCCCCTATGGAGTCACCCTAAGGGCTCTGACCCATCCTACCTGCAGCTCCCAGGAGAGACCGCAGGTCCTACTTCATGGGTACTTGGAAAGATCACTTTAAGGAGCATGCAGTAAAAGGGGAGTGTTTAAAAGGAAACAGGAGAGAAGTGGCTGGAATTCAGGCATAGCATCCATGCCCAGTGTTTCCAAGACCATAGGATATAACCCATTTCCAGATTTAAAGACAGTCTCTTGGAACTGACCAGAGTGGTGAGAAGGGGTTGATAGGAAGGAAGCTTTAGCAGGGAAATCAAGTGAGTTCAACAAAGTGTGCTTGGCACACTTGCCAAGTACAACAAGGTAAGTGCTGCTGGGGCTACAAAGGTACCTTTTCCCTTGGCAATTCTTAACCTCCCCCGGGGAGGTCAGATCACTTTTGAGAATCCAAGGAAAGCTACAGACCCTTAGATACACCCTTGCACGCAACTTCAGAGGGAACCCGTGTTTCTGAGACATCTGCAGCAAGCACCCTTGCTCTATGAGACTCTGCAGGCTTAGGACTCAGCATAAGTTGTTAGGACTGATTTCTTAAAAAGCATGTATGAAGCAGGTAAGAAATCACGCAACAGCTGCAAAAGCAACTAGAACCCTGGTTCTGTAGATATTGAAAATCACTGCCTCTGTTTCTCAAGGTTTAGTTTAGCAAGTCTAAGGAGGTACAGGAAAGACCCGTAGGACAACCTCAGGCATTTAGAGTTTCGAATTTTCTTTTTTTAACGTCACCTTCAAGGATGAACACAAATCCTAAAGATCTGCAAGAAAGTCCAAAAGAGTCAAACAGGTGGTGAATGACTCTCACTGGGGCTGTTGGGGAACCCCGTGGGGAGGGCACCCGCCATTCCTCATTCTCACAGTGATGGGGTGGTGGGAACGGTCAGCTCACTGGGCCACTGTAGGCGGGGCAGAGACCGAACCGGAGCGGAAGGGCCTGCTACACGGGCAGCATGAGAGAGAGCCAAAGGTTGCCCTCTACATCAGTGGGAAGGTAATTTCTCTCAGAGTGCAATTAGGTCTCATGTTTGACCTATGACCTCTGGCCCATGAGATATTTATGATCTCCAGACAGCCAGCCTAGGGGGCAAGTGAGTGAAGATGGAAGCTGAAGGCATTTAATAGGAGGAGGAGGGAGCGGGGAAGAGAGAGAGGGAGAAAGGAAAGCGGGAGGGAGGAAGGCCTTGGTCAATCTTAAGTCATCTTTGAAGTCATGGATTGACAACCGCGCTTTGGTGAACACCATGTCCCTCTTCTGTTCCTCGCCATAATTCTGGGAGGCAGGCCTTATTCTATCACATATGAGGACACTGAAGCTCAGAAGGGGTCAGTGACGTGGCCAGGGTCGCACAGCTGGTAGGTGTCGAGGTTAGAACCTGGGCCCAGGCCAGTCTCAACTCCCTTGTTCATTTCCCAACCGAATCAGTGCGCACGTGCACTCCACAGAGCGTTCCTCCCCTTAACCATCCCGCTATCTTCTCTGACCCAT
This sequence comes from Neotragus pygmaeus, assembly GCA_006410875.1. Taxonomy (NCBI): domain Eukaryota; kingdom Metazoa; phylum Chordata; class Mammalia; order Artiodactyla; family Bovidae; genus Neotragus; species Neotragus pygmaeus. The sequence continues at coordinate 2,234,555 of SJYV01050321.1, forward strand.
CTAGAACTCCCTCCAAACTCTTGCAAAACTGAATCTACGCCCACAATCTCTTCTGTTCCAACGGTCTCTTCTTTCTCAAGCCGGGCTCGGGGCAGTCGTGCTTCCCGCGATCAAATGCAGTGGCCAGCGGCTGAGGCCGCGCGCTCCTCTCCGCTCCGCTCGCTCCCGGAGCCGCGTTTTACGACGTGTCCCGACGCCCTACCTCCCTCCGGGCGGATTCTGCGTGCGCCCGCCTCGCTGGCAGCGCCAGGGTTAACCTACTGGCCTGCGGAGCAATGATTTCTGTTTTATTTCAGCAGGGGAAGTGTGTGCCGGCCTGATTAGCCTGATGGTTTCCTCTTTTCCCATAACCTCCAGACCCCCACGGCCCAAGTGTTTACTCTCTGAAATAAAAAATCTGCTGGTGTTTTTCTTTTTGTGTGCTCGTGTATTTTGGGAGGATTGCAGA
>SJYV01050321.1:2235433-2266615 GCA_006410875.1 Neotragus pygmaeus
AGCACTTCATTCACCGAGGGCGGCGGGGTGGGGAGAGAAGGCCTGACGCCAGGCGGCCTCCACCGGGGTCCCCAGACCCCGCTCCCCGCACCGAGTTCCCGAAGAGGGGTCAGACAGCTTGAATCCAATAAGAACTCCGTGCCCCAGGGACCTTTTCCCAACTCGGACCAAATATTTGTGGTTTGAAAAAGTTAAGAGAACTTTTTTTTCCCCAGCCCCCTGGGACTCCCAGTGCAATGCTGTTACTTCCTAGGATTTTTGAGAAGAGGCCCTGGAGGCCTGCCAAAGAGTGCACGCATCCCCGTTGTAATTCACTAACCCCGGCCCAGGTTTCTCCCCCTCGGTTCCCTTCCCTTCAGAGGAACTGCAGGGGTGTTTTACATTTAGGAAGGTCTTTACAGTCCTTCCTGCCCTGGGCTGCTGGACTCTAGCCCGTAGCTTCTCTTTTTGGTCCTCACCAGTCTGCCTTCTCATTTCTCTGTAAACTGCGACACAAGGGAAGGGAAAATCGGCAGGTGTCAGAAAACCAGTCTGGGGCTGGATGAATGTGGGCAAGACTCAGGACTTAAGGGTCGGGCACCAGGTTTCTTTGGGTCACTTAAATTCACATTGAGATCGTGGTGGAAGGAAAAGGTAGCGTCTGTTGATCACATACTATAACACCTCTTGAAGTAGAAATATAGCACTCTATGTAATAGCATAAGACTGTTCGAAATAAGTGTAATTAACGGACCTGTTAAAGGTTAGAGAGCAAGATCCCAGGTGTATTCTTGCTCTTGCCACCAAGCCCCCTCACCCAGGTGTCCCAAACTCTGGGATCTAATGCTTGAAGATCTGAGGTGGAGCTGATGTAGTATTAATAGAAATAAAGTACACACAAAAAAAGTGTAATGAGCTTCAATCATCCTGAAACCATCCTCCAACCCCCAGTCAAAGGAAAAATTGTCTTTCATGAAACTGGTCCCTAGTGCCAAAACGTTGGGGACGGCTGCCCTAACCCTTTGTTAGGACTCAATATCTTTCAGCTTATACTCAAAAACTTAAGCTGAAAGTGATGGTACTCTGAATATGGTACAGCACAAGCTGGAAGAGCTAGCAAGGTGATGGGGTTATGGGGTGAATAAGATGGATGGGACAATGTAACATTGGCAAATAGGAGCAAATTCAATCCATAGCCAGAGAAACACCTTTCACTTAAGGAGAAGAGGTTCAGGCATGGGTAAAAACCTCATGATCAGAAGAACAAAGTGATAGAGCCAGAGTGTAGGCTAGTTTTTGCATATGGATACTCTTCCTAATTCACTCCTAGCTGGAGGCAGACCTGCTGCTCTTTCCCCAGGCCTCTCCTAGCCAATTTTGGTCCTCTCAGAGATGGGATGCAGGTGGGGAGAGGGATTCCTGCATCAAGCTTCTGGCAGTGCTATCTCCTGGAAGCAGTTTGTCCGGCAGCTTGGCCCCAACTGTAGCCCCTTCTGTGAAAGGCTAAAACCTGAGTCAGGCTTACAGCTTCCCTCTTCCAGACACAACTACCAAGTCAGATTCTGAGGTCAAAATTTTCCCTGAGAGGAATGGTCCATATTACTACATCCCAGACAAATGTACGCATGCACACCCACACAAACAGGATCAGAACTGTTTTGAAGAACAAAGAACCTAGAACAGCTCCTTTCAAAAAAGAAAACATACCCTGAATGAGGAAAGAACAGATATGTGCAGCAGATAGAGTTTAAAATATCATTTTTTTAAACCACAGGGCCATCTGAGATGATCAGCTGAAAGAACAAGACTGCTAAGAGAATAAACATTTCAGAGCAAGGTGAATCTCCATTTAACAAGTCTCTCTGGCATTCCCTCGATATTCTCAACACTTAAAAGCCAAGTCAGAGGCATCTGTTTTTCCTGCTGAAACTTCCCACCTGGTTGTCGATAGCCCTTTCCAAACACTGGTCCAGGTTTGATCTTTCCCAGCCTCCTAGCCGTCTGGCTCGGGAGGGACCGTGAACTCAGACTTTCAGTACAGTCTCCCACTTGAACTTCCGAAGTTTATTTGGGAAAGACACTCTTTTATTCAACCTTTTTGCTCGTAAATGTATTTTAGAAATTTTAAATACTGTGGCAAGATTCAAAGTCACACACTTAATGGTTAACCTTTATCTCATAAATGTGATATTTCATCTAGGGATCATTTCTTCACATCACATAAATGTAATCTCATATACAAATCTGGATAAAAGTTGCTAAGAGACAAGGCATGAGTCTTCCCCTCTCTCTCGTCTCAGTTTCCAGGGCATGGCACTGGCCACCAAAAATGTTCATCCCATCACTGGGTCACTTTCTAACTCAACAATACCCACACTTTTCTGGATGCTTGGGCACTTCAGGACAAAGAGTTACAGTGGCAAACATTCATATCGTGCTTGCTTAGTGACGGCACTGCTTTACGCTTGTCATATATTAACTTGGTGGTTCCCAAAGTGTAGTCTTCAGACCGGTAACAGCCGTAGCACCACCTGAGACTTTGAGAGAAATGCAAATTTTGAGCCCTACCCTAGACTCACGGAATCAGAAACCCTAGGGATAGAACCCCCACAACCTGCATTTTAACAAGGCCTCTGGTGACTCTGAAACACTTTGAAAACACTGGTTTAGATGAGGAAGTGGAAATATAAAATAAGTTGTCTAAGGCAACACAGTTAGGAAGGGCTGATGGCCAGATCCAAGCAATCTGGTTCTAGAGGTTGGAGTCTTCACCTCTCTCCTCAAGAATGAGAAATAAGACTGGGTAGATGAGGGTTTTACTATGAACTAGGACCAAAAACATTGCAAACTGCATGATCCAAAAAGAAAACAAAAGCATTGTCTCTCATCAAAGACCACGGTAATGAGGCCATAGGTCCGTTCCCATGAGGGTAAGTTGGGTTTACTGTGTTCTGAACCTGTAGATGCTTTCCAACTCAAAACAACTATTTTGCAAAAGTGAACTTTGGTCAAAGAACATCTGTGTAAGTTTAGATGATTCAAGACAGACCCACCCCTGAAATGAAAAATGCTTTGATAATATGTCATTCTGAAAGTGTGTCATAGTTTCTGATACACATTATTATCATTCACGGTCATCAGAGCTATGAGGTTCAAGTCAAACATGGACAGCTATCAGCAGATGGGAGGGACCACGGTCGTGTGGCCTGGGTGCTCAGTTGGGTCTCTGATGCCACTTTTCTGGTTCCCAGTGGAAAACACGCATTGCATGACTCCAGCTGGGTCTGGGCACCACTCTGAGCTCACTGTCTGTGTCTAAAAATAGTTTGCCATTTCTACTCCACCCCTTCCATGGGGCCATGGATGGGAGCTGGTCATGATAGTAAGAGGCAGTGAAGTGTTAGTGAGTTCTCAGCAACGGGGAACGAGAGACTGACATTTACAAAAATGCTTCTTGCTACGATGATTGAGAGAAAGGGCTGAGGTGGGGGGACAACATAGAAGAAGGGAACAGAGGGAAGGCAGAGCCAGTGGGCTCCACTCCAGTCAGACTATAAACAGCAACAGACATTTCAGCCGTGTCTCGTGTAAGGGGCTCCATTGATTCACCAGGCTCCCCGACAGAGGGATGAGGAGAGGCTAAGATAGAAAGAGCCCATTCATTCATGCAGAACCCCACTCTCTGTCCCCATTGGCTGTCGCTAATGGCTTCAGGCTGATGGGAAGGAGGGGGAAGAGGCGAGCAGGAGGAGGAGGTAGAAATGAAAGAAAATGATGACTACAAGATTGTCATGAAGAGATGTACAGCTGCACAGGCAATTGCATGCAAATGTGGCTTCCCTTTTTAGCTGTAGAGTTAATGTCCTCAGATTCATCTCTTTTTCTCTTTCATGCTATCTGCCCCTCCCCTTCTTTTCCCTTCCCATTCATCTTTCAGTCTCCTGTCCTAGAGTTCCTCTGTCTCTCTACTAATACCCACTTTTCTATTTCCACACACCTCTTCTTTCTTCCCCTTTCACCAGCTATTCTGTCCAACTAATTCGTGACTAGTCTGGATTGCTGAGCATTCTGTTCCCATCGCCTGATAACCTCTCCCCTCCTCACATTTTCTCTCAGCTTTATTCTCTCCCCCTCCTCCCTCCCTCCACTCTTCTCCTCCCTCTGAGCCTCAGTCCCTTCGGGGAATAGGAACAACATTCAAGAGGAAGGACCCTCATCGGTCCTCGATGGCCCCTCCTGCTGGGCAGCCCAGGCACTGACAGATGCGTAGTCCTGGCAGAAGAAGAGCCTACATCCCTTCTCAGAGCACAAATGTGAGATGGAAGCAGGGCTGGGGAGTGGCTAGGAGGACGGGAAGGAAACTGAAGTTATAAATAGGATAAAAGAAGATGAAAAAAAATGGAGAGTATTTTTCTCTCTCTTTTTTTCTTAGTCAACACATCTCCAAGGAAATGCGCTGCAGCTGGAGAAATCATCGATTGCTCCATGTCTTCATCTCCCTTCCCTGTAACCCCAAGATCTCCTTCCAAAGGACACCTATCACTGAGGAGGGCTGGACCACTGCCCAGAAATAATCACTGCAACCCCTTCCTTCATCTGGACAGCTCAGAAGGCAAAGGAGGGGCTGGGAAGGCTCAGGGGTTTTGCTAGATATTTCCATCGGAAGAAGCCTAGGATACAGGGAACTACAGATATCACGTTCACCACCAAAGCACCACTACCTCATAGAAGCGGGCTAGAGTTTCTGAGCTGCAGCTGGAGACAATCCAGGTCATTTTAGGATTGGTTATCATATGCCCTTATCTTCCCATCCTACCAAAGAGCCACCGATCTAGGTGACTCCAGCTTCCTTCTTAAAGAGGCAGACTGTGGAAAGTAGATTCTATTACACGACCATCAGTCCTACCATTTTTAAAACAACTTCCCCCTAAGTAACCTAAATGTCCATCAGCAGAGGAACGGATAAAGAAGATGTGGTACAGATATACAATGGAGTATTACTCAGCCATTTGTTGTTCAGTTTCTCAGTCATGTCTAATTCTTTTTGTCTTTGTGACCCCTGGTCTGCCGCAGGCCAGGCTTCCCTGTCCTTCACTATCTCCCAGAGTTTGTTCCAACTCATGTCCATTGAGTCGATGATGCCATTCAACCGTTTCATCCTCTGTTGCTCTCTTCTCCAGTCTTCCATCTTTCTTAGCATCAGAGTCTCTTCCAATGACCCTTAGCCATTAAAAAGAATGAATTAATGTCATTTGAACAACATGGGTGGACCTGGAGATTGTCATACTGAGTGAAGTCAGACAGAGGAGAAGTATCATATGGCATCCCTTATATGTGGAATTCAAAAAGAAATGAGATAAATGAACTTACAAAAGAGATTCACAGACTTAGAGAAGGAATTTACAGTTGTCAGGGGGAAAAATGGGGGTAAGGGATAAGTTAGAGGTTTAGGATGGACATGTACACACTGTTGTATTTAAAATGGATAACCAACAAAGACCTACAGTATAGCACAGATAAGTCTGCTCAATAATATGTGGCAGCCTGAATAGGAGGGAAGTTTCGGGGAGACTGGATACATGTATATGTATGGCTGAGTCCCGCACTGTTCACCTGAATTATCAAAGCATTGTTTAATTGGCTAAACCCCAATACAAAATAAAAAGTTTTTGAAAATAAAATAAAGAAGCTTCCTCCTGAGGTTCTTAAAAATCTTCACAGACTTGTCTCATTGGCCCTGAAGTAAAAACTCTTACCTTTGAGAAACTTGACAAGGAGGAGATTGAAAAATCATCTTCACTTATTTATGTACTTCTTAGCTAAGAAAAAGATGGGATGTGTCTTTTTTTTGATGAAAATGAGGTATTCTGATTTTAAGCTACAAGTGAATGTGGAGATGACCTCAGCTACTAAGAAGATGCATTAGGTGAATGTAATAAACTGTAAATTGGTAGCACACAGAAGCACCATCCAGAGCTGAAAGCGTTAAGGCAAGGCAGCTTTAATCTCTGTTGCATAGGGAGATATAAGACTTCAAAGCCTAGTGGCGTGAATAGGATTGAAGAATTATACAAATATAGACAAAACCATTTTGATCTTTTGCTTACACAAACAAAATCATTTTCTTTCTTTTTTTTTTTTTTTTGGTTTAGATGTTTAAAGGATCACTTTTTTTCATCTCTTAAAACTTTAAGTCCTTAAGTCTAACTTGTGAACAACTATAAAATCCTCTGTGCTGCCTCATGAAATGGGTGAATAGCCAAGACCTGTGTTTAACCTTGGGGGAAACTGAGATGCCAAGCAGAAAGTGATGACACCAATGCTATCCTGTCTGAGATCCGAGGTAGTGCCAAAGAACACTTCCAAGATCAAGAGCTACTCAGTCAAGACAGGGAACACAGAGTCAACTTCATCCTGCCCAGGAGGAGAACCTGGCAACTGCAGACCAGCTCCCATCCTCTCAGCCCCCATCAAGTGTTCCCACGTCTCACTCTGTGTCTGTCCATGTATTTCAGGAGAAAGATACAATGTAGGCAACAAAACAAACATTTACTTTATTTCTCCACTTTTATAAAAATAACTTGCCATATAACAGTGTTCTCAGGTAAAGAGATGGAACAAAAAAAGTTACATTTATAGTTTCCAGTGGCTTTTTACCTATGTACTTCATCAGACCAGAAGATGAAGAATCTGCCTGCAATATGGGAGAAACAGGAGACGTAGGTTCTATCCCTGGGTTAGGAAGATCCCCTGGAGGAGGAAGCCACAAAACCCACTACAGTATTCTTGCCCGAAAAATCCCATTGACAGAGGCACCTGGCAGGCTACAGTCCAAAGGGTCGCATAGAGTCAGACATGACTAAGCACTAAATACACACATACAACATGTAAGCAGCATGAAATTTCTTACGCTAAGAATTCGTCCCAGGGGAAAACAAATGCGGCTTTTGGGTATCTGGATATATGATCATAACCTGATCTGAAAAATTGAACTTACTGTCAGAATCAATCATTTCAGGATCCCTAAATTAGGGTTTTACATTTTGTATCAAAAATAAACAAACAAAAAAGTTAGCAGGTTAGCAAGGACCAGTGGAATTTGGGAGAAACACAATGACTCCGGCACAATAGAACTAGGGTATGGACTTTGAACTTGTCTGCTCCTTGGGAGAGTGGATCCTGTTCACCAGAGGGCAGCACTGTGAGCAGCAAGTCAGGGCTGAAAGGAATTCTGAGGAGAGGAACCTCTGTGAGGAAGAGTTGAGGAGAGAGGCAGCAGATGAGGAGAAAGAAGCCAAATGTGGAGCAGGGCAGAACGGAAGAGGATGATGGAAAGAGAAGACAAATGAAAGAAATTACATCGTGTAAGAAGACTGACTATAGCAAACAAATGTAAGGACACCAAGGAGCGAAAGGAGGGTGGGATAAACTGGGTGACTGGGACCGAGATATATATACACACTGTTGATACTGTGTATGAAATAGGTAGCTCAGGTGGTGAAGAATGCCTGCGATGCAGGAGATCCTGGTTCTATTCCTAGGTTGGGAAGATCTTCTGGAGAAGGGAACCCACTCCAGTATTCTGGCTGGCAGAATTCCACGGACTGTATAGAATTCCACGGAGTCATAAAGAGTCGGACACGACTGAGCAACTTCCACTTCACTTCATGAAATAAGTGACTAACAAGAACCTTCTCTGAAACTCAGGGAATTCTTCTACTCAGTGCCCTGTGGTAACCTAAATGGGAAGGAAATTCAGCAGAGAGGGGATATGTGTATATATATGGCTGACTGACGTTGCTGTATGATAGGGCTTCCCACGTGGCACTAGTGGTAAAGAATCCACCTGCCGATGTAGTTGGATTCCTGGGTTGGGAATATCCCCTGGAGGAGGGCATAGTCACCACTCGAGTATTCTTGCCTGAAGAATCCCAGGGACAGAGGAGCCTGGTGGGCTACAGTCCATAGGTCACAAAGAGTTGGACACAACTTAGCATGTGTGCACACACGCATGCACATACACACACACACAGAAACTAACACAACACGAAAACAACCGTGCTCCGATAAAAACTAAAACAACAACAAAGGCTGACTAGTCCACACACCCTCTGTCCATCTGGTTCACACTTCATAATTAAAAACCTTCTAGGTCCTTTGTTAACAGCCAGGTTTTAGGAGTTAAAACTCCAGACAGGCAAAGTGGAGAGAACTATATACAAAATGAAGACGTAAGTAAAGAAACCTCACATGGGCCCTTTAGTCTTAGAGTTTAGTCTTTCTGCTACTGGAGAATAAAGTCACTCAAAATGACTGAAAAGTTCTGGGACTTCCCATAGAACAAGAACATCCAGCACCCACATAAGCCAGGGCCGCTGTGATGGCAACCAATGCAGGATGCAGCCCGCATCCAGCTGCTTCGGGCCCTCAGCTCCATCCTCAGTCTCGGCCTCCGTTTATGTTCCTACCTGAGCCACAGTGTTCAAGGCCGGTGGGCACTTCCTGAGTAGCTGTCTCTTCCCAGAACGGGTAACAAGCTCTTGGTGGATGATAGGCCGACTGGAAACCACAGGCCATTCGGGGATCTTCATAAGAGTTGAGAGGTCCCTGCCTCTGTGGCCAGGAAACAAAAGGAAATATATTAAGATTCCCTAATGGAACAGTAGCTATCATCCATAAGTAAGAATTATTCATAGATAACAAAAGACTATTTTTTAAACGAATTTTTATTGGAGTATACTTGTTTTACAATGTTGTATTAGCTTCTACTGTACACCAAAATGAATCCGGCATATGTATACATACATTCCCTTCCCTTTTGGATTTCCTTTTCATTCAGGTCACCACAGAGCATTGAGTAGAGTTTCCTGGCCAATACACTATGTAGAACCAATTATTGATTACTACCCTCCTCCATCCAAAAAAAAAAAAAAAAAGACAGGAATGAGAAAGCTTTCTGACTTGGACTATGTATACATTTATTTTCATGCATTTCCTCAACCATTTGAAGAATTTTTTAAATTTTCAACTAAAGATCCATGGTTAATTGCAAGGCAGAACCTTGGTCATCTTTATATAATCCTGGCTTTTGTCTTTTTTTTTTTTAATGTTACCTTAGTCTATAAAAAACACCATGAAAGATATTCTTATAAGACATTGCAGTATCACAGAACCAATAGGTGACAGACGGCAAAGAAAAACACAAAAAATGTATTTACCTAATAAAATTGCTCTTTTTTAGTTAATCAATGTGCATAAGTTTTCTTTCTTTTTTAAAATATTTGTTTACTTGGCTGCGTCAGGTCTTAGTTGAGGCACGTGGGATTTTCCATTGCTGTGCACACACTTCTCTGGCTGCAGCACATGGACTCAGTTGCCCCATAGCACGTGGGATCTTGGTTCCCCAACCAGGGCCTTGAACCTGCATCCCCTGCATTGGAAGGCAGATCCTTAACCACTAGACCACCAAGGAAGTTCCGTGCCTAAGTTTTAAGATATTAATAGCTAGAATTTTCATTTTTCCCATTTGGGCACTTGTTCAATTCTCTTATTAGTTTTTGTAAAATCCATAAAATATACTCTCTACCTAGTACTCTCTAAGAAGGACAAATACAGTATGTGGGAGACCATGGTTTGCAGTGCTTAACGGCCCCGTTCTTTGAAGCCAGGGATACGTGGATTCAAATCCTGGCTCCATCACTTACTAACAGGGACCTAGGCCTGTTCTTTTATCTAAACTTCAGTTTACTCAACTAAAAGATGGGAAAAATAATACCTTCCTCATAAGATAGGAGGAGTGAATGAAATAATATGTGTAAGAAAACAATACTGGATAAAGTTTACTCCAGGGCTGTTCTTCCAAGTGGGTTAAAGGTGCTGAGAATGGAATAAGACCCTGGGACTGAACAGGGTCACACCGACTTGCTATATGTGTGGGTGCTAGGTCGCTTCAGTCGTGTTCGACTCTGTTTCCCTGTGGACTGTAGCCCACCAGGCTCCTCTGTCCATGGGGATTCTCCAGGCTAGAATACTGGATTTGTAGGCAGGTTCTTTACCACTAACACCACCTGAGAAGCTCCAAGTTACTGTATATCAAAGGCTCATGTCCTTGGCTTCTGTTACCAGGCAGTTCTTGTGACAGCCACGTGAATATAAACAGAGCAATGGAGTTTGGGATCAAGATTGAGGAAAATCATCAGCAAGAACACTCAGTTGAGCTTCCAGTCAGCAAAAACCATTTTGCTGACATCGTATTTTAACGCTGCAAGCTCTTGCAGCAACTACAGTAAGGTTTTCTTCTGAACCCCAAGGATAAGCAGGTCTTCAACAATTCTTCACAAGAGAATCAACTTGAAGCACATTTTCTAAATGAGCTGTGTGTTCTCGAAATCCATCCCCATTTTTTCATATTTCTCTAGAGTCTTTCTCAAAATTCAGTTTCAAGTATCAGAGTTATAGAAACAGGGTCTGGGTGGGGAAATTGTGTCAGTCAGTGGTATAAAGGAGGACTCTAAGTGACCTGGCCCTGTCCTCTTTAGGAGCAGTGCGTGCATGGTTTGCCTAAACCAGAAAGTCCTTGTAAGAAGGCAGTGGGTGGTACCAGTAGGATCTTTGTAGAGAGGTGGTGGATGGTTTGGTCCAGGCCCTGCTAAAGTGGTGGGAACAAGAGGAGAACTTGGACTCAAGTGTCAAAGTTGAGGTTTTCTCTGCTAAGGAAAGACCCCAGAAGGTGAAGCATGATTTGCAAAGAGGCATTGAAGGAAAATGATGAGTGCCCTGTAGAGGGAAGATGAAGGGCAGGGGTAGGTGGTGAGTTATGGGTAACCAAGACGATATTGGGTTCTAGACCTGGGCCATCACCACGTGGCTATATGGTGAGTCAGTCTGCAGCTTTGACAAACAACGATGTACACCAGCTCCGAGTTTCGTGATTGGCTTTATTTTTAGTGGGGTGCCTCCTGCCCCCACACCAGGTTCCTTGTTGTCAGGGAGGGTTCATTTATTATTTTATACAGGAAAGTCTATTTTTAAGATATATTTCCTCCTTAACTGTCCTCAGCGGTGCCAGGGGACCCTATTTTTAAGAACGAGAAGGAGATAATGCATCAAACCTACCATGAACCACAAACATCTTTGCTCACAGAGACTCCTGGGAGCATCAAGACACTTGTTACCTAGACACCTGCCTTTTTGTTCGATATTTCACGAACTGACTTAATACCTATTTCATAGAGTATGAGAAGGACATTTTTACTCAAGAGAACCACAGAGCCAGTTCCAATTCATTATGAAACCGTCTCAGTTAAGGAGAAAGAAGCAGGTTATCAACAGGTCAGAAATCTGGGCAGCAAAGCCCCACTTCCATGCCTGAAAAAGGGCACCACCCGAAACAAGTTCCAGTCCACACCTTCCTCCTGGCTGCTGGTGAACGGAGGCGAGTTCAGGAGATGCCAGCCACCTCCCGACCCTGTCACAGTTTAGAGAACCCATGTGATGGGTCCTCAGTCATTCATCCCACAAGTGATTACTGAAAGGAACTAATGTAGGTCCCACACTGCTCCATGCTGATCGGTGAGCTAAACACGGTGAAGAGACGGTCACATTTAATCCCTGAGGATTCACGTTTTTATCTCTATTTCACAGAAGAAAAAAACTGAGGTTTTTCAGAGAGCAAGTAAACATTCAAAGGCCACACAGCTAGTAAAATAATGGAGATAGAATTCCCTGGTGGTCCAGTGCTAATACTCTATGCCACCTCTGCCTGGGGTCCGGATTTGATGCTGCAACAAAAATAGAAGATCCAATGTGTCGGAACTAAGACCCAGCACACCCAAATAAATAAATAAACAGACTTTTTTTTTTAAGAGAGCGTTCTAGCTGAGACCTACTTGATTTCAGGCTGTGCACCGTGAATCTTCTGTGGCCTGGATGGCTGGGGAAGAGAGGCCGCTGTCCCATGACAAAGTACTAAATGGATTATGACAATGGACGGTCATGAAACAAATCTGTATCACACAACCAGTCTATGCCAAGTATTATGTTAGATTCTAAGAATAAAGTATGAGCAAGACATGAACTTTACCCTCTGAAGTGCACAAACCAGTAAACAGGAAATTACAGTGAGGGGATGTGACAGAGTCAAGCACCGATGTGCATGGGCGAGGAGAGTGGCAGCAGGTAAGACTTCCTGGAGGCAGCAGATTAAGGTAATAACTGAAAAGTCAAGTAAGACTCAGCCTACAATATTTGGTGAAGGGTTTAAAGTGGCAAGGAACACCTACACCTATGTAAGGAAGAATAAGAAAGACTCAGAATGGTGACAGAGAGAAAGACGTAGTAGTGACAGTATGAGGGGAAAGCATGCTCTTGGCAATGATAACACCTGCAACGGAGGGCAATTAGTAACAAGGAAAGCTGGAGGGACAGAGTTGAGGGTCATGAAAAACAGACCAGAATCTGGCTGCAGGAGAAAGGAATTCACGGTGGTGTTAAAGGTAGTGGCATGGATGAGTCAAGATGGTCTAGAAGGACGCATTTGATAGGGCTAAGTAGGACGGAGTGAGCAGGAGCAGGCGAGGAGACTGACAAGGCAGCAGCTGTGCCCTGCAGAGCCGTACTGGGGCCTCGGTACAAAGGAAAAAATCAGTATTACTGATCCTAACTGTATTTAAATTTTTTATTTGTTATAATAATTTTTGCATTGATTTTAATGGTCAGAAATATTACATTCAGGGAATATTAATCAGAGAGAGAGCTATCTCAGAGGTCCACAGCTCAACACCAAGACCTGGTTCTACCCAACTGCCTGCTAATTCCACGGCTGAAAACCTCAGGCCAAACAAATAGTGAGAGAGGAACACAGTCCCACCCATTTAAAAAAAAAAAAAAAAAAGAAATATTACATTCAGATTTGTTTAGCTTGAGTACTGAGTCTGGGGGCAGCCCTTAGGCTTTGGCCCCATGTGAACTGAGTGGTAAGTCAGTTATACAGTCAAATGCTCCATCACTGATCTCCACCCCCAACAGTCCAGTTATGAAGAGTTGAACTAGGGTCACGAGTGTAGAGGTGAAGAGGAAACAAGAAATATAAGATATGTTTTGAAGAAAGAGTCAACATGATTTTATGACTCAGAGGAGATGAAGGAAAGCGGTGAGGGGCAACGATCCAAAAAAATGCTTAGGTTGCTTGCTTCTATAACAAGGAAAATGGTGAATAGGTAAGAGGTTGGAAGAAAATTTCACTGTTAGTTGTGCTCAGATGGAGAGAGGGCAGAGCAACTAGGGGAAGTTCTCTTGGTGGCTGCATGACAGAAGACAGGAAAGGATAGAGGTAGACCTATAAACATCAAGGATCTAGTTAAAGTGTAGCGTCAGGGAAAATGGAAGTTAAAATAAAAAGAGAAAGGGTCAGAAACGGCTCTGCCATACCATCCAGCAGTTCTATTTCTGTGTGCCTATCCAAAGAAAACAAAAACACTCATCTGAAAAGATATGTACATCCCAGTGTTTACTACCACATTATTTACAGTAACCAAGATATGAAAGCAACTTAACTGCACACTGATGGATGGATGGATAAGAATTATACACACATATACATACACTGGAATATTATTCAGTAATAGAAAAAGAGTGGAATGTTGCCATTTGCAACAGCAGGAATGGACCCAAAGGATATTTACTGAATGCAACAAATCAGACAGAGAAATACAAATACTGAGTGATTCTACTTACATGTGGGATCTAAAAAAAGAAATGACAACACAACAAACAAGCAGTAACAGAACAGAAAGAGGCTCACAGATGCAAAAAACAAACTGGTGGTCGCCAGAGGGGCGCAAGAGATGAGTGAGATAAGTGAAGGGGACTCAGAGCAATTATCAGATAACAAGTCAGGAGAATGTAAAGTGCAGCCAAGGCAATACAGTCCACAACATTGTAATATCTTTATATGGGGATGGTTATTAGACTTACTGTGGTGACCTTTTCATGTGTAATGTATAAAAATATCAAATCACTATGTTTACTTGAAATTAGCATCATACTGTAATTCAATTATACTTCGATTTTGAAACGCATCTATAGAGTTGCTGGTCATTGGAAGGAGAAATGAAGGGGAAATAACAAAGAAGGATCAGTTGAAGACACAGGAGGAAAAACACCAAAGTGTTCAGTGAAAAGGGCAGAGCGTCAGAAAGCGGACACTAAGAAGAGGGTGGTATCCAGGCAGCCTTAAATGGCCATATGCTCCTGCCCTGCTCTGTGGCTATCTGTGATGAGCACCCTCCCCCAACCCCAGTAATCCTTGAGGAGGCTTCAGAGGATATGAGCCTGCAACCTAAGTGCTTGACTTTTCTGATCCTGGAAAGAAATAACATGAAGTTCTGAAGTCTGGAATCTACTAGGATGACGGACACACACTTGTTCCTGCTCCAAGATAAACCACCCCTGATGCCACCACCACAATGACCACCGCCCCCTTCTGAAGTCAGGGCTTCATCTGCTGTATTACATCACTCTCACCCCTATGCTTCTATCAGGGACCTGTCTCTCCTCCCCACTCACCCAGTTCCCTCCCTGTGGCTGATCTTCACCCACCTCCCAGCCCAGCCAAACCTCACAGCACTGCTTCTGCTCAGAGTCTTCCTCCCCTCGGCCCCCAAAGATCCCTACAATTAGGAAAGAGGGAAAAGGGAAGTAGATTTTCAACACTAAATCTAAAACAGATGGAGGCTGCGTGTCTATAGGAGTTCGTTTCTGTCTTGAACCAAGCCGCCTTAATTGTCCAAGTGTTTGCTCCTCAAACCCTTCCTGATCTTTCTCGTGTGTGTGTGTGTGTGTGTGTGTGTTACAAAAAATTCTGTCAGAGTAAATCTGTCTTTTCTTTAACCAACTACACAATCCTGGGGTTTAGCCTTAGTACCATACCATAAGCATACAAGACACATAAATACTTCTAGATGCTGCAACTTAAAAAAAATGTGTATTCCCAGAGGCAAAGCTGACTTAACACTGAATGGATGGGTAAGAGAGTCTACAATCCACAGGAGTAAATCTATATCATTCCAGGCCTGGCATTGATGTTCATACGCTCCAGAAAGATGAGAGACTGGAAATCAGGAAGCTTGGGTTTGAGTCCTGCTCTGGGCTTCCCTGGTGGCTCAACTAGTAAAAAAATCTGCCTGCAATGCAGGAGACCTGGGTTCAGTTCCTGAGTTGGGAAGATCCCCTGGAGAAGGGAACAGCTATCCACTCCAGTATTCTGGCCTGGAGAATTCCATGGACTGTATAGTCCGTGGGGTTGTACAGAGTTGGACACTGCTGAGCGACTTTCATTTTCACCTTCTGGTCGATATTATCAAAGCTATGGTTTTTCCAGGACTTATGTGTGGATATGAGAGTTGGACCATAAAGAAGGCTGAGCGCTGAAGAAATGATGCTTTCAAACTATGATGCTGGAGAAGACTCTTGAGAGTCCCTTGGACTGCAAGGAGATCAAACCAGTCAATCCTATAGGGAATCAATCCTGAATATTCACTGGAAGGACAGAAGCCAAAGCTGGAGCTCCAGTACCTTGGCCACCTGATGTGAAGAGTTGACTCAGTGGAAAAGACACTGATGCTGGGAAAGATTGAAGGCAGGAGGAGAAGCGGATAACAGCGGATGAGATGGTTGGATGGCTTCACCATGAGTTTTAGCAAACTCTGGGAAATGGTGAAGGACAGGAAGCCTGGAGTGCTGCATCCATGGGGTTTGCAAAGAGTTGGACACGGCTTAGTGACTGAACAATGACTGCCCCTAAGGAGCTGGTTAGTCTCCAGCCTGTTTCTTAACCTTCTTAAGCCTCTGTTTCCTGAGGACACTGGCCCCAGTGATCGCCAAATTCCTTTGCAAATACAAGTCTCATTTTTGCTGATCCGTCCACATTTTTTCTCCTGACCTTGTGACGGACAACCTTCATTTGATAAATAACGAGGCCAGGGTGGGAAAAACCTAGAGCACCAGAATTCGTCATCATTTAGATTCATGCCAGGCCACGTCCCCTTCAAATGCATTAACACCTTCAAGTTGTTCGTCTTCATTCTTCCCTGGAATATGCTCACACACCATTTTGCCCCCACATCCCCTGTTTTTTCAGTAGAGAAAAATGAGGTTAGGAAGTACCTAGCTGCTGAGCTGTCCAGGGGCTATCACATACTAGGTGCAAATTTGTGCAGTAAGTGGGGAATTTCTCATCCTAAACCCTTTCACTTTGTTGCAGGCAGATGCCCCCTGAAGCCAGCCTGACCAACTCCACAGACATCTCATTGCATCTGAGACTCCTCATCTTCAGAGGATGTCAGACCAGCCAGCACCTCTTTTTACTCACAGAGAAGTGCTTTCAGACACCCTGGGGAGGGGTTTGGGGCAAATTGTAAAATTGTATCTGGCCCTCAGAAGAACACTGGGCCTCCTCTGCTTCAGGGGCACACATGGGACCTGCTGGAGAAGGGAAGGAGGCAACACGGAAACGCCCCCCACCTTCGGCTCTCCCACCAGTGGGGAGAGGGCCAGGGTGGTGTAGCCACAGGAGAGGCAGGAACAGACAAAATAGGAAACTCTCAAAGGGCAACTTAATTTTAGATTCAAGGCCAGGAAATTGTTTTGAAAACAATAAGAGCGATGGGCTTGGGTCTTGGAAAAGGGCAGGTCGGACCACTGCAGATTCCTGAGAGAGAAATGAATCTGAAGCACAGAAAGAGCAGAGATGAGACTGTCAGATTCCGTTCTCCATGAGAAGCTGTGCTCAGCCTCCAAAAGGGCGACATGGACCACAGCTGAAGCCATCTTGAGATGCCCCCCGCCCTGGGGCTGCAGATCAAGTCAGGGGAGGAGGAGAGCGACCAAGGGTGATGCTCCCCACACCAGTCTGAGACCACAGTCCCCTCCACTCAAAAGACGCTCTCTTGCTGAGCGGTAGCTGGTGAGATCCTGTGTTATCCTTCAACTTCTACTCACTAACGGGAAGCCTTGAGACTCCCAGTGACTCCATGGGATGCCAGCCTCAGGCATCCAGCCCAGAGCTCGGAGGTGAAGGGTGGGCCTGACTCAGAGCCTCCTCAGAGAGGGGGCGAACCTCCCATGGAGAAAAACCTGGATAGGAATTTCAATTTGCTCAGAGGTCTGCAAAATTGAGTTTTGTTTTTTTTTTGTTTTTGGTTTTTTTGTTTCCCTAAACCAAGGAGGGTAAATTCACCATGAATAAAGCATATGGATACATCAGTTCAATTCTCACTCAGTAGCATCCGACCCCATGGACTGCAGCATACCAGGCCTCCCTGTCCATCACCAACTCCCAGAGCTTACTCAAACTCATGGCCATCAAGTTGGTGATGCCATCCAACCATCTCATCCTCTGTCATACCCTTCTTCTCCTGCCTTCAATCTTCAATCATATGAATGTACTGTATGAGTTGGCATAAATTCTTATCCATCCTCACATTTCTTAAAAATGGTCAAGACGGGGACTTTCCAGGAATTCCCTGGTGGCCCATTGGTTAAGGTTCTACCTCCACTGAAGGGAGTCTGAGCTCAATTTTTGGTCGAGGAACTAAGATCTCGAGTGCTGCGTAGCGAGGCCAAAAATAAAATAAATTTTATTTTATTTTTTAAAAGATGGGGACTTCCCTGGTGGTCCAGTGGTTAAGACTTCACCTTGCAATGCAGGGGTGCAAGTTTGATCCGCGGTCAGGAAGCTAAGATCCCACATGCCTCATGGCCAAAAACCCAAAGCATAAAGCAGAAGCAATATTGTAACAAATTCAATAAAGACTTTTAAAATGCTTCACATTAAAAAAAAATCTTTAAAAAATATGATCAAGATGCACTTAATGATAAGGAGTGTCCCAAGCCAGGAGCCAGAAGATCCAGACCACACTCCATCCTTTACCAGCCTGTACACTTGGGCAACTTCATTTACTCTCTTAGGACCTGAATTTCCTGATGCTGGGAGACAGTCTCAAGGTTATGGTCTGGCTCTGAAATTCTCTAGCTTGTGCTGACTGAACCCCATATCTTAGAAAATCCCCACTTTCTAAGATGCTGGAAAAATCTTTTTTCCTTCACTTCTTCTGACTATCACTAAGAATTATGGTTATAGATTATTTCTTAAACATCACGTTCCAGCAACCTCCCCGGAGGTAAAGCCAACACCACCCCAAGCAACGAGAGAAAAAAAAAAAAAGCTTTTCTGATTTCCATTTACATTCTAAATTTCTGTTCCTGTCTTCTCATTTCTCTAATCCAAGACAAGGAAATGGCAACCCATTCCAGTATGCTTGCCTGGAGAATCCCGTGGACAGAGGAGCCTGGTGGGCCGCTGTCCATGGGGTCGCACAGAGTCGACTTAGCAGCAGCAGCAGCAGCAGCGGCGGCGTTTCTCTAATCAGGGATTCCTTATCCATTGCTCTCCAGGATCCCCAGAAAGAAGGGAAAGGTGTGTATGCTAAGCTTCGTAGAAATAAGAATCAGCCCTTCCAGGCTTCCCAGAACTTCAGGGACAGCACAGAAGTCCCTGTGAACACATCCTAAGGCATGTGGGGTGGAGGTGAAGAGTGCCAACAGCAAAGGCTAAGAGAATTGCTTCCCAAGGAAGCCCAATTAAACTGCAATTACTCGAGATAAGAGAACCAAGTCTGTTTACACAATGGGGCTGTAAACCACCAGCCCATTACAAGAGAACTTTGATCTGGGGGCAGGGGAGCTATTTCTGGTCCAGGGTAGAGAGGAAGCAGGGAGGTTTCTCAATAAGAGAAATAAGAAAGGCTCCACTCAACCCAAAGCCCCATCTTGTTCTGGCCGCACCCTTGTAAGGACAAAATCAGTGGAATCACCTCCACCTCCCTGTGTCCATCTCACACAGTCGAAAAGTCCAGAGAAAAACAGAGAAGAGATGGTAAACACAGGGAAAGGGAATTAACTGAGGTCATATTTCTGGCTGGTGTCACAACGACTTGACATGGTAAGTATACCCTGTGCCTGTTTTACAGATGAGAATACTGAGGTTCGGAGGAAGTCATGTGCCCAAGGTCATGTGGCTGAGGAGTAATAAATAGACCAGAATTTAACTCAGGCCTTTCTGACTCCAAAGCCTAAGTGCTTTCCATGTTATTGGATTGGCCAAAAAGTTCCTTTGGGGTTGTTCATAAGCTGTTATGGAAAAACCCGAAGGAACTTTTTGGTCAACCCAGTGTGTGGCCAGGCTATGTCCCACAGCTGTCTGGCTTGGGCCAGAAGGCTCAAGGCCTTCCATGTGGTCTGACACTCTGAACAGTCACCCTTGCCTGGCATATTACCACAGAGTAAGTCCCCTACATAGGAACCTTCAAGTTGTGAACTTTCAAAGACAGAAATGTGCATTCCTTCATCATTAGGCGTGAGTGACATTACAGCTAGCTCCCCCTGACCCTCTCTCCTATTGCAATCTCCCCCCTCCTCTCCATCCTCCAGGTAGTGACTCTTCCTACGTGTTCACTTGATGCCCGCCCTCGGGACGCCAGCTGTTGTACGGTACTGCTGTACTTTCCAGGGTACTTGCACTGTAAGATTAAAAATGTTTTTTTTTGTGTGTTTGTGTTTTATGTATTAATTGTATGAGAAGTATTATAAACCTATTACAACACAGTACCACAGAGTGGACTGTATTAGTTGGGTACCTGGGTTAACTTTGTTGGACTTACACATAAATTGGATTTATAAACGCGCTCTCAGAACGGAACTCATTCGTATGTAGTGTACCTACTGCATTCCCAAAGGCCTGAGAGGAGATATGTGGGCAGTTGTCTATTCCTTCCCTCTGAACAGTTCAAAGTGCTTCCAAAGCTCGAGTGAACCAAGGACCTCCTCCACATGCTGGTGAGGGAACCAGGGACAGGGACATGCTTGGTCCAAACCAGGGGCAGCCTGCCCTGCCCATTCCTGCCCTGCCTCCCGCCCTGAAAGCTCAGCAGTGTGAAGGGGAGGATGACGCAGGAGAGGACCAGGGGTGCGAGGGACTTCCAGGCGCAAGGCAGCAAGCTCTCCAACCAGCATAACAGGAAGGAGTGCTTCCTCCCACTGGATGAAAGGGTCCCTGACACACAGCCCATATAAGTACCTGCAAACGTCACCCTCTCCCACACAATGGCCAGACAACTTCCAGAAGTGTCGTTTCCCTGCCTCCCCCGCTGTGACATCACTTCTTTCATGAAGGTCTTCCAGGAGGCTGACCTTCCAAAGGGGAGAACTCGTGTCCTGCTTTGCACAAAGGGGCCCCAAGGCAGATAATGTGTGTTCTGCATACAATGGCCCTTACCCGAGGGATGGGATGAATTTTGCAACTGTTGCTGTGATCATTTTAAGCCTTCTCCTGGTACAGCAAATAATCAAATCATACTAACGCCAGCTCCAATTCTCAGTCAAGAACTGAGAGAGTCTCTCTCAGAGAGACTGAGTGGTCTTTAAGGGTCTAGAATATATTTATATCTTGGTTTAGAAGATTGTTTCTTGCACAACTAAAGCAGTCTGTTTAGCAGAAACCCTTGTTTCTGCTGAATATAGTCTCACTTTTTTTTTTCTTTTCTTTTTCAAGATTTCCCTTTCAAACACAAGGAGTTACACTCAGTACCAGGCTTCCCAGGTGGTTAAGTGGTAAAGAATCTTCCTGCCAATGCAGGAGACGCAGGTTCAATTCCTGGGTCAAAAAGATACCCTGGAGAAGGAAATGGCAATCCACTCCAGTATTCTTGCTTGGAGAATCCCAAGGACAGAGGAGCTTGGAAGCTACAGTCCCTGGTCAGACACAACTTAGCAACTAAACAACAACACACAGTACTACCCCTCCTTCAAACCCGATCTTGTGTCCATTCTAAAGCACACCTTTTCAACCTTGGCGCTACTGACAGTTGAGGCGAGACAATTCTTTGTCATGGGGAATTGTAGTGTAGAATGCTTAGTTGCAAACCAGACCTCTCTCCTCTGGATGCCAGCAACATCCTCACTCCCCAAATTCTGACCATCAAAAATATCACCAACAAAATCACCCCTAGATTTAAAAAATCCACTAGTTTTCCTTTTACCCTCAAACTTCCCATTCCAGGATAGCTTCTCTTCCTGGCGGCCCAGGCTAACTAATGCAGAGATCGGGGCGCCAGGCAGGAGGACTTGGTTGATTGGATTAAGTACAACTGATTGAGCTCCAGGCGACAAGACTCCAACAGAACTGAGAAGACTCAGGTGCCTGGGACGTTCACGTTCTTGTCTGGGAAAGTTCATGAAGCTGGGCTCACTCCTCCAGGAGATCTCAGGTTGGGATTGAAAGTATGAGGTTTGCTAGTTTTTCTGCTAATGCCTGGAGCTTATATTCTATAGGTGATTTACAAATTCTTTCGCTGTCATTATAACCCAGCCCGAAGTTGAAGGTTATCTGTCAGAACTAGTTCACTGAACTTGAGCTTGGATCCATCAACTTTATTTATCTAATTTTTTAAATAAAGAAGAAATAGACGAAGAAGGCAGAGGACTTCCTGGTTGCTCAGTGGTTCTGAGAAATTTGCCCAACTAGCTCCAGTGGTGGAGAAACTGAGCCCCACAAAGAAGTTGTGAGCGAAAGTACTGTAACAATAACATAGCAATTCGCTTACGTAATTTTCTACTTTTACCCAAGCAACTCTGAAATATCGTATTGAAAAGGATCCCAAGGGTTGATAATGTTTTTCAGATATGGCTATTGGGGGTGGGGATAAAGGAGTTCTTTGTTTTGAAACCAGTGGAAACAATTCAAAATGCATTAAAAATACCAAGTGTATTCAGTTGAGGGTGGGGTCTTTAGTTGAAAATACACACTTAGAGTTGTTTTCTATTTTTTTTCAATCTCATACAATTTCCAGACGCCCTGTCTAGGATAACTTAATGTTATACCTGCAACTTATGTACTTGTACTGCGATTTATTTCAGTGCCTAAAATATAATAAACACAAATTTGCATGGCATTGCTAAACAAGTTATTAATCTTATTTAATTGGATTACAATATTGGCAAAGAGAATTAACACAAGCTGCTTTTAAATCCACTTTTCCAAGTCAATGACACAGTGTGCCCTGGAATCACAATATGCTTATTTAACAAATCTTCACACTATCATCTTTAAGAAAGATTTAGTGTCATTTGTGCTGACCTTAGATGATAACTTCTTTGTGAGAAGCAGAAGCACTCTTTTCCCTGGCCAAGTCTCCAGCCATATGGACCTTAACAAGTCCCTTGGCAATTTCTACTAAGCAGAATGGAGTGATTTTTGGTCTGAACTTGTGTGTCTGTGTTTTAAATATATTTCTGATGTAAATTGTGCTCTAAACATTTCCTTGATTCTAATTTTTAAAATATAGTGAATGGTGTTTATATGGAAACAGAAGCCACTTAAAAAAGAAGACATATTTGTCACAAAACAGTCAGGGAAGAAAAATGTATTCATCGTTCCTTCAATGTGGAATAGCTTTTTAAGTAATTATTTTTCTAATATTACAGATTAAAATACATCAAATCTTTTGACAATTATAGTGAAAGGTCATGGAAAACTGAAGGGTACCAAGTTTTAAAAACTCTGCAGAGGAGGCAGAAAAGCACTCTGGTCAATTGGTGTCTATTTAGACCGACGAATGTATTTGGAAGGATTAACGCTAAACTTATCTGTCCATTTCCAGAGTAAGTAATAAATGATGGCCACCCCTGTAAAAATACACACAGAATTTAGAATCAACAGTTAATGATTCATCAGCTGCTATTAAAAGTTCACTTAACAGTGGAATTGATGAATGACGGCATTTGGGGATCTCTCACACATCAAATTTATAAGGAATTTAGCTAAATATTTCTACAGATCAGCATGTAACTTGAGTAAAAGCCTTCTTCCCTAAGAGCAAAAAAACTATTTAAAAAGGAATTTTAAAATTCCTCTTACCCCTCTTTTTCTAGGACTCAGGAACTTTCCCTATCAACTTGTCACACTTTATTTCCAGTTTCAAATTCTATGATTAGAAAAACTCATATATTTTAGCTTTTATGTATGAGGACCAAAACAAGCTAAATTATGCTAAGAATAGGTCTAAGGTACATCAATGTGCCAAAAATCTTCAGCAAACCATTATTCAAGTTTGAGTCGTATTCTCTGCAACACAAGCATGCTAAAAAATCTTCCTTAGCAAATCCATCAGTCTTGGATGTTTCACTTTATATGGTGATGAAAAGACAGATAATCTGGCAATGTAGTCCCTCCAAAAGATGTAAAGCTGATTCCAGCTTGGAGTTGGGTTCTGGCTGCTTCTAAGAGAGATCAGAGAGCAGGAGAGCCAGGGAGGGGAGGGTGGGGCCTGGGAAGGGCCGGGGTGGAGTCCTTCTTACCAGCGCTGCAGGTCGAGCTGCTGAATAGGTAGCGGGGCCACTCACTGCAGAATCCACAAAGTAGCTCATCACGCCGTCAGCACCTGCGTGGGAGAAAGCACTCACTGAGCTGCTGGGCAAAGAACATGTATGGATGAGAAACCAAAGGCCTCGGATCAGATCTCCTTGGAATCGTCAAGGTCACTTGTTTGTGTTATGGAGAAAGAAATGAAAATGTAGAAAAACAGAGGGGGTTTCCCTGGTGGTCCAGTGGCTAAGAATCTGCCTTCCAAAGTAAGGGAAGCTGGTTCGATCCCTGGTTGGGAAACGAAAATCCCATAGGCTTCGGGGCAGCTAAGCCAAGGCACCACAGCTAACTGAGCCCGAGAGCTGCAACTAAGACAGGATGAAGCCAAATAAATAAATAAATATTTCAAAAGAGAATTATAGAAAACCAAAGCGACCAACAGGGAGAAAGGCTGGCTCCTGACTGCAAGATAGCCTGAATGGTGGTGTCTGCTGCAAACAGTTAGCACTCAGAGACCACATAAAGACCCTTTAGAGGGTTTCTGGGCAGGAATAGGTCTTTTAAAGTCACATTCCCATCCCTGTATCTCACTCCCTCCACCGCCAACCCCGGCCTGGCCCTCCACATGCAGTGTGGCATTTATCAACTGCTGAGAGATCAAATAGAGAAAGGGTAGGAGAGAGGAGGGGTGGAAAACCTTTACTGAGAAGGCGTGACAATCAGGACCCCGAGCCAGATAAACAGAGAGAAGCCCCAAAGGGGAATGCATGCTACCCATGCTACCCAGGCTACAAGGAGAAGGGCTACTATTAAATAACTCTTGTTGAGAGCCATTATCTCCATTCAAAGTCTGAGTGACCGTCACACTTGAGGAGTGTTCTGGCTAAAGGGATTTTGCAGCTAGCTGTCAGACATCATGAAAATCATTTATATAGCAAACATTTCTGTTGACCTAGTTCATACGCTTTCATGAGTTCAATATTATACATTTCTTGAATGATTTAGAAGATTAAATTCCTCGGTATGTCATTTCAGAGGCCAAATTCCTATTGTTAAGGAGTGGCATTTGAGTTTCAACTTAGCTCCTTTCCACTTTATATTTGCCCGTCCTTTCCCTTTATTCTTGAAAACAATTAAAGCCACTGACCTCCTTTCAAGAAATATCAAGAATAATGTAGGTCTTATGCTCAATTTGCAACTCTGTTCACCATACACTTTGACAGCCAATGAGCATATACATCTTCTTTCATATGAAGTGTATTTAAATAACATTGATAAAGTTCTCCATTACAAAATTGTACTGACCAAGGCCTACAATCACACAGCAACTAATTTCACACAGTTGAGAAAAAAGTTAAAAATCTTCTGAAGACAGAACTTATCCCAAAACTATGCTTCTTGTGTTTAACTAAAACATCACCTTTAAATGACATCTTTTCTCCCAAAAAGTAGGATGCAATCTAAATAATATTAATTTAAAAAATGTAAAATAGCTAAGGGTAACCACGTTCATCAAGCTTCCCTGGTGGCTCAGTGGTAAAGAATGCACCTGCCAGTGCAGGAAGCATGGGTTCGAGCCCTGGAGAAGGCAATGGCAATCCACTCCAGTATTCTCGCCTGGGAAATCCCATGGACAGAAGAGCCTAGTGGGCTGCATTCCATGGGATCGCGTAGAGTCAGACACGACCTAGCAACTAAACAACAATTATGTTCATCAAGATGCTGTTTTCTAGTTTTTTCAGGGACTTGATTGCAAAAAAAATGGCTCCCAGGAGGATCTCCCAGGTGGTAGAGCTGAAGAGTTAGAAAAGATCGAATTACTCTAGTCCAAGGACAGTGGTCCCACCTGGAGCTGGAGCTGGAGCTGTGGCCCCCTATTCAGTGTTTGCTTCTAAAAACAGTGCTGCTGCTGCTGCTAAGTCACTCAGTCGTGTCCAACTCTGTGCGACCACAGATAGCAGCCCACCAGGCTCCTCCATCCCTGGGATTCTCCAGGCAAGAACACTAGAGTGGGTTGCCATTTCCTTCTCCAATGCATGAAAGTGAAAAGGGAAAGTGAAGTCGCTCAGTCGAGTCCGATTCTTAGCGACCCCATGGGCTGCAGCCTACCAGGCTCCTCCATCCATGGGAGTTTCCAGGCAAGAGTACTGGAGTGGGGTGCCATTGCCTTCTCCATCTAAAAGCAGTGAGCAGCTACCAAATATCAGATTCTGCACTAGGGAAGAGGGCCTGGTCAGCGTGGACATGGCCCATATAATATACAGAATTGCTCCTGCTTTTTGCCTCAAAATCAAATTTTAAAGTCCTGATAAGTCATCAACCACCCTCACTTCAAAGTTTTATATCTACTCATAGATATAAAAGTTTAAAAGTTTTAAACTTTATAGGATATTTAAAAGTTGACAACACAGATTGTGTCACACTGATAATGGATTAACCAAGATCTGATTCCTTAGGGAAAAGTTGCCCCATCCCTCCAGGGCCCCGCAGGGTAACCTAAACCTTGGGAGAATGTCCAGACTTGGAGAGTGCTGCTTTATGTAAGCCATCTAGCCCTCGATTTCCTCCAGAAAGCCCCCGGGGTCCCCTGAGTCATCCCAGTCCTCAATTATTTATTCAACAGGCACATCAAGGCTTCCTCTGCCAGGAACTTTTTAATCATTCAGTAAATAGCGACTTTGTGCCTCCTGTGTGCTCAAGACACACAGGTAAACAAAGACCCCTCCCTTGTGGACCTTACGTTCTATCCGACTCAGGATAACGCTGAGAAGGATGGATCTCCATCTGCAGGCAGTGGAGAAGACAGACTCACGGAGAACTGGAATACAAGATGATGAGGAGTTTACTTACAATACCAAAAACAGTTCTGCCAAAGCCTGGGGAATAGGAAGCCATGGAAGACTGCACAGTGCCCTTGGTCTTATGGATGGTCCCTAGACTCTACAAACAGGCGCAAGTCTTTGCCCTTCTGAATTCTTGCTAGACTTAGATATTTGTAAAAGAACTGCTTTGGGGATCAGTCGCCTTGTCCTGAAGCCTAGCTCAAACGCATCAAAAGCAACACTCCTCTTCCTACCAACCTTTCACGTAGCTGGGAAAAGNTCTGTGCCACATCTTTATCCGTTCCTCTGTTGATGGACAGTTGGCTTGTTTCTGTGTCTTAGCCATTGTGAACAGTGCTGTTATGAACAGGGGGTGCGTGTCTCTATTTGAATCATGTGGTAGCTCTGGTTTTCGTTTTCTGAGAAAACTCCCCACTGTGGTCCATAATGGCTGCACCAACTTACATTCCTACCACGGTGCGGGAGGGCTCCCTTTTGTCCACACCCTTACCAGAACTTGTTTTTGTAGACTTTTTGATGAGGGTCACTCTGACTGGTGTGAGGTATGCCTCATTATAGTTTTGATTTGTGTTTCTCTAATAATTAGCATTTTTCACACGCCTATCAGCCCGATGCAGAGGTTAAATTTTAGGTAGTAAGAGATGTCTTTTATGGGTTTTGCCCTTAAAAGTGATATTCAGGAAAAACTTTATTGTAAGATTGTATAAATATCTACCACAACTTTCTTAGTTGTACTTTATAGCTTGGTTAAAATATACAGATAATATATATATATAATATATTATACATATTCATATGTATTTGAATCTTATGCTCATCCAGGACCCAGAATGTGTTTTGATGTGAGATTTAAGATTGTGTGCAGACACACAGTGCCTGCACATCCAGTGTTCCTTTAAGGAGCTGTATTAGAGTTCTCCAGAGAAACAGAGCCAATAGGATATTGGTGTATGTCAAAGGGGATTTCTCAGGACTTGGTTCCCTCAGTTTTGGAGGCTGGGGGATCCCACGATGTGCTAGAGGCTCAGGAGAGTTGGCAGTGCAGCTCAGGCTGAGTCTGAACACCTGAGAACCAGGAAGCCGGTGGTATGAATCCCGGCCTGAGGGCAGGAGGAGATGGCAGGAATCGACAGTGAAGCAGGGGGAAAAAGAGGAGAAATCCCTCCTCCACCCGCCTTCTCTTCTATTCAGGCCTTCAACAGACTGAATGATGCCCACCCACGTCGAGGGCAACTTCTCTACCAAGTCCGCTGATTCAAATGCTAATCTCATCCAGAAACACCTTCACGTACACGCTCGGAAACGATGTTTAATCCGGGCACCTTCTGCACCAGTCAAGGTGACCCAGAATTAACCATCATAAGTCCATTCTTTGTCAACCTGGCACCACACAAACCTCCTAAAACCCTGCGTTATCTCCGGATAAGTTAGAACAAGGTCATAATTCTGCCTAATGATATAACTATCCTGTGTACAACAGAAAAACACCAACTCTTTCCCTAGAAGGGGAGGCAAGGTCCGTAACTGATGTGTCCTCTTACCTCAATGTCCTGTTACGAACATGCTCTGATGTAAAATGAACAATATTTAACTACTGTGATACAAAGTCAATATATCTTATATGATAAGGGAATAAGAGAGGGAGGAGAACACACACACGTTCACAGCAAAATAGGGAGGAAGCGTCTGTGACAGGGACGCTGCCTGTTTCTGTAACGGGCTGTGTGGTCACAGCCGGAAGGCACCTGACCTGCTTCCACGACCTGCTCTTTTATCTCTGCCTCTGTAAGCCCCTTAGCTGGTTGGGGTTCCTTATATGGTGGGGTGACCAAACCTTCATTCCTAAAGGGTCTGGGCCACTGGTGGTCCTGACTGGATGGGGGCCATTTCAGTTTTTCATAAACACTAAACTCAGAGACCCTCTAAGGTACCTCTTGTTTTCCAGACACACTCTGGTCCACTAGCACCACCGGGGAAGCCCCTCAGTCAGCATAATGTCATCAGTATACTGGACCAGGGTGATGCCTGTGGACAGAAAAGCGGCTGAGGTCCCTGTGAACTAAATGATGGCCAATATGGGAGAGCTGATTCACCCCAAGGCAGGGCAGTGCAGTGGGAATGGTCTTGCCAGCTGACAGCATCTGGCTTCTGCTAAGCCTCATGGACAGAGATGAGGGGAAAGACGTTTGCCGGAGCAGTAGCTGCGTGCCAGGTGCCAGGGGAAGTGTCAGTTTGCTCAAGCAATGACGCCACATCTAGTGCAGCAGCTGTGATTGGAGTTACCACCTGGTTAAGCCAATGACAGTTCTCGGTCGTTCTCAAGATCCACCTGTCTTCGCACAGGCCAAATAGATGAGCTAGTTGGGATGCGGTGGGCATCGCCAGTTGGCATTGTTCAGGTCTTTGATGATGGCGTACATCTCCGCATCCCTCTGGGGTTCACTACTGTCCTGGGTAGACTGTGTTCTAGGGGCTTCCACTTGGCCCCTCCCGCCATGAGAGCCGTTACTCCACAGATCAGAGAACCAATGTGGAACTCTGCATGCTGCTGAATGTTTTTCAATTATGCACAGAGTGGGAAAATGACCACAGGACGGGCTTGGGGACCCACTGTGAGACAGACTTGAGCCAAAGCTCCATTGACCCCCTGACCTCCATAAACCCTAGTCTGACTGGAGGGTCATGGTGACATCTGGGGTCTCCTGGAATCAGTCCAGAGTCAGTGTCCAGTGGCCTCAAAAGGTCCAATTTTCCCCTTTTCCCCAGGGTGCAGTGGTCTAGGGATGGAAAGAAGGATGGAGAAAACCTAACCTGATACATTTTGGTACTGTGCTGGGGCCTGGCTTCGCCTTCATTCAGGGGTCCCGGGTCTGTAAACTGCCCCAAGTCTGGGAATCCACTGAGGGGCCGTGACCCTGTGGTCAGTCGTGTGTTCCCTTGACCCAGAAATGCTCTGTTTATAGAGACCAAGTAAGAACTGAGCAGGCTTCCTGCCTGTTTCCCTTCTAGAAACATCACGATCCCTGCACCTCCCAAGACTGTGGCCGCCAGTGGCCCCGTCCCCAGGGCAGCCCACTGCTGACCCGTGCCTCCAGAATTTTTACATAAGTAAAAGACCAAAGGCTTTACTTCTTATTACAGTATATGGTCTGAAACTGTACCCAGTGTATGGAAGACAGCTGAAAGGATAAATTTTTCTTTAAGAGGCTACAATGACTCAACAACTCATTTTCTATTTATCGTAGACATTATCATGGAAGGCAGATTGAAGATATTCCAAGACAGAAAGGATGTCACATGACTCTAGGTATTAATTCTGCAGTCAAGGGTTTGCCCTCACAAAACCTGTTTACGTTTTTTAACAAAACTAGATTTCAAATCTCTTGGCTGGATATATGCAGTGCATCAGAAAAGCAACTAGTTCATGATAAGCTGGATTCTCCAGGATCATCGCCCGGAGGTCTGCACGAGTCGGACCATCCTCACCGCGGCTTTGACTCTGCGTCCACCACCTCCTGCCTTTGGTGGGTGAGTGCCACTTGGCCCCGGGAATCCTGTGGCCCAACCCTCCCTTTGCATTCAGATTTCCCACCTCAGTGACCCCAGTTCCCGGGAGGTCTGATCTACAGAGTAGGGCAATCACAGAGCCCCGCTGGGATGGCTGGACTCCCGTCAGCAAATGATTCCTCACAGTCTCAGACTGAGCGCAGGGTCACGGCCCCTCGGTCTCAGCGCCTTCTGGACCCTCCCACTGCGGGTGAGTAGATCTTCAGTGATAAAGCCACTCTAACCTCCCAGGCTCCCTAGGCCTTTGAGCCCCTCTCTGTACATTCAAGCAAGGAATGGTGCAGTTCACTCAGGTTGGACCACCTTTGGATCCATGTTGGAGCTATCAGAGCCCTTTCTAACTTTCCAAGCTGCTCTATGAATGTAGAATTTCTGCATTGTGAGTCCACGCCAAAAAAGTCAACCTAGCCAACCTACGTTTCTTCCCCCATACCCCATACCCCTAGTATCGGTTCCCACACGTCTCCTGGTTTCTGGCTGTGAGTTGGAAACTCACATAGTTCTCTTGCAAACAGGGCTCCCCCTTCCTGAGCCATGCTTCGTATTTCACTTCAGGGTCCTCCTGGGACTAGATTCTAGTAACGGGCTTACCTGGTGGCTCAGATGGTAAAGAATCTGCCGGCAATGAGAGAGACCCGGGTTCGATCCCTGGGTGAGGAAGACCCCCTGGAGGAGGTCGTGGCAACCCACTCTAGTATGCTTATCTGGAGAGTCCCGTGGACAGAGGAGCCTGGCAGGGGTCCATGGGGTTGACATGACTCAGAGACTAACAACAGCGAAGAATAGGTCCAGAAGCAAAGAGGGGGTGATGGGTCCTGAGGAGGGTCAGCCTTGTCCTGTGTGACACCTGCCTCAGGAAGCCAGCAGTTTTCATCTCCGCAGACCGAGGTGGGAAGTCGGGTTCCCACCCTGGAGAGGCCAGCACCCCTGCAAGCTGGGCAGACCCTGCTGCTGGGAGAGAAGCCCACCGGAATCCGGGGCTCCGTGCTCCCCATTCATCAGGGTCTCTCCTCACATCCTCATGCCCCACGGTCAACACCTTCACTTTATCACTTTTTTGGAAAACATTCAAGAATATATCTAAGAACCTCCTTGGTCCTCCAGTGGTTAAGAATCCACCTGCCAATGCAGGGAACGTGGGGTCGATCCCTGGTCAGGGAAGATTTCATCTGCCTCAGAGGAACTCAGCCTGCTTGCTGATCCCTTGGGCCTAGAGACGCGCTCTGCAATCAGAGAAGCCACTGCGATGAGAAGCTGGCACATGGCAGCTGGAGAGTAGCCTCTGCTCGCTGCAGTTGGAGGAAGCCCGCACACGGCAGCCAACGCCCAGTGCAGCCGCAAAAAAGAACGTGTGCTCTGTTGCTCAGGCGTGTC
>SJYV01050321.1:2267138-2288614 GCA_006410875.1 Neotragus pygmaeus
AGCCCACCAGCCACCTCGCCTGTCCATCCTCACTGCCCTGGGCTTTCAGGATGAAAATGGGCACACCGTGCATGGGGGGAAAATGCAGCAGTTTGGTTTATGTGGGCATCTTGCATCCAATAAAATGCTTTGGGACTCTGGGAGCCCTTGCTTCTTCCTAAAGCATCTGATGGCCTCTCGAGTCCTGCCCTTCACAAGTCCTGGACACAGGCTGGGATCTACAGGCTGACACTTGCTTCCATTTGGGTCTCTCCAGGCGCAGGTTGAGCGACACACAGAAGGAAGGGAGGTGAGGGACTCAGAGGGGTGTTTCAGGCCAAGGCAGCAGAAGAGCAGGGAACCCCGGGGAGACCAGGCTCAGTGGAGGCTGAAACCAGTTCCCCTCAACTCTGTCCCCTGCTCTGGTCCGCTTCTAGGTGATAACTGTGATGTCACTTATGAGATTTCATTGGGATTATTATTTTGTTGTTGCTGTTGTCTTTGAGACCCCATGGACCACAGCACACCAGGCTCTCCTGTCCTCCACTATCTCCTATCCATGGACTGCAGCACACCAGGCTACCCTGTTCATCACTATCCCCCAGAGGTTGCTCAAATTCATCTCCATTGAGTCAGTGATACTATCTAACTATCTCATCCTCTGCTGCCTCATTCTTCTCCTGACCTCAGTCTTTCCCACCGTCAGGGTCTTTTTCAATGAGTAAGCTCTTCACATCAGATGGACAAAGTATTGGAGATTCAGCTTCAGCATTAGTCCTTCCAATAAATATTCAGGGTTGATTGCCTTTAGGATTGACTGGTTTGATCTCCTTGCAGTCCAAGGGAGTCTCAAGAGTCTTTCCAGTACCACAATTTGAAAGCATCAGTTCTTCGGCCTCAGCCTTCTTTATGGTCCAACTCTCACATCCGTACATGATTACTGGAAAAATCATAGCTTTGACTATATGGACCTCTGTCAGCAAAGTGATGTTTCTGTTTTTTAAAATACTTTTTAAAAGACAAAATTATAGTGCTACCAACAAACCCACTGTGATTTAAATTTGACCTTGCCCTCTGGTCTTTGTGTTAGTATTCTAGGTCAAGAATTATGGCTATAACATACCCAGGGTAAGAAGACTATACATGGTAAATACAGAAGTATAAGAAAGCTGTCACAGAAAATATAAATGATGCAAGTTCTTCCTTTTTTTTCTTTTGCAAGTTGTGCGTAATTTAAATAGATTTGCGATAAATGTTTCTCTTAATATCAACAATTTAGAGTTCCTATAAATTTATATTCCAAGCATACCCTGGAAGCAGGAGAAAAAGAATTTGGCTTCCAATAGGATTAGTCATTCAAAAGATACTTTCCCTAAACAACAGCACATTTGCCAAACTAAGGGCTTCCCAGGTGACTCAGTCGGTAAAGAATTCTCCTGAAGTACAAGAGACCCAGGAGATGTGGGTTCGATCCCTGGGTCGGGAAGATCCTCTGGAGAAGGAAATGGCAACCCACTACAGTATTCTTGCCTGGGAAATCCCATAGGCAGAGGAGACTGGAGGGGTACAGTCCATGGGGTCGCAAAGAGTTGGACATGACTGAGAAAATGAGCATGCACACACATGCCAAACTAGAGACAACACTCTCACCCACGTCATCGAAGCAACATCTTTCATTTACAACAGAGAGAGTTTGAATGTCTTCCTTCTGAATACAAATCTGTTTTTTAAAGACTCAGACTGAGCATTACCTCTTCTAGGGAGCATTCTCTAAATCTTCTTGTCAATTAGATGGACGTTCTCGATCTTCAGGTTTGGGATTCACTTTCACAATGTACAATGTACCTAACAAAGTTCAGAGTACTTCCAGCATCATAAGTTTCTGATCCTGCATCATAAGTTGCTAGAGGGTAGGGACTGTGTCTTTTTAGCTGACATGTTGTATTAACAGATGTGTGATATGCTTGCCGACTAAATGAAGAAAAGACCTGTATGTGAATACAGTTAACATATGCAGGAGTTATGTCTCAGTGCCTGAGTGTATCCAAGATAGCAAAGATATCTCTGAGACAAAGGAAAAAAGGGACATCACCTGTGATGATGTGTCCATATGCAATTTTGAGGTTAGATTTCTTTAATATTAACTGCAAGCAGGACCATATTCTTCTCTGAACTAATGGACATAGCCCATTGATGAATGTATTGTCTCCCATTATTTTCTTCCTAATTCTCTTGAGAAGTCCATTTGTAGTTTTCAAACCATATAAGACGTTCTCTTCCTTGATCTGCCAGTATAACAAAAGCTACCACGTCTAATTCTCCAAGAACTCAACTGTAAGCCAATTTAGATAGCTGAACAAGCCTCAGTCCCCCAGAGAAACTGTGGTCACCATAAGCA
The DNA here is from genome assembly GCA_006410875.1 of Neotragus pygmaeus. Classification (NCBI taxonomy): domain Eukaryota; kingdom Metazoa; phylum Chordata; class Mammalia; order Artiodactyla; family Bovidae; genus Neotragus; species Neotragus pygmaeus. The sequence goes on from SJYV01050321.1 coordinate 2,269,516, forward strand.
GAAAAGAAACTGGTAAGAATTGAAGATGGACTCCTTCTGTCACACCCAATTCTTTAAGAACCTGATTTTCTTGACTGAGTATTCCAACTGATGGGAGTAAATATTCCATCTTATTTCAAGAGCCAGAACCGCCCCATAAAGACCATGTTCTGATCCATGGATTACGGGCTTCTGCATCTTAAAATCAATTCACCGACCCTTTCACTAAGTTCACGAAGCATCAACTCACAGATTAATGAACGTGTCAGTCTTGTTTCTCCCCAACTTCACTGCTAATGAGTCCCCCAACTCTTACTTGAACACAGGCTTGAAAATGACTCATATCCATCTCCTATTTCTCTGAACAAGTCTCACCTTCTACTTAACCATAACGAGCTCAGGCTCTGTATGAATGGACACAGCTCAACCAATCTTTCTTAGAATACTAAAAATAGACTCCTGTTATTACAAAAGTCATTCACTAACATCTCCCGAAAGGAGCAGAGAATATAAGATGGTTTTCGTCTGCTGAGCTTGGTAATCAGGGGCTAATAGTGCCTTGTAGACCATTTTATGTTTCCTCCTCCTAGAAACAAATATCTCTCCATTACTCTGCTGGGATGGTGCTGTCAACAGAGGCAGAAGGGGGGCATCTCTCGTAAACCTCAAGGGAGTATGTTAAAACCTGCCCGCTCTTCTATGTCTAGGAATTTTACGAGCACATGCTCGTCTTAAGTCTCTGAAACTTTCCGGAAACTAAGGCTCTGCTCTTTCTAGTAGGGGAACATCCTCTGCAAAACGAAAGGTGACATTCAATCAGCTGTCTGGCAATAAAAGTGCCTACAGCCTGGTCCTCAAATGGCATTCCTCATCCTCTATCGAATCCTGAAATTCAGAAAATAACCATGGCTGTTCTTCATATATACTCCAGTGCTGTGAGTGTAGTAGGCACTCAACAAACAACTAAATAAAAAATTGGGATTTGCATCATTCAGAACCTTGTGGCAAAATGAGGGTTTGGCTAACAGAATCAGATAAAGGTAGACTCAAGGATAATTACAGGCAAGATATTCACAGTGAAATGTTCTTTTTCATAGCTTTTACTTTTGCGGTAGAATCTAAGCAATTACATTGGAAAGACTGATACTGAATCTGAAGCTCCAATATTTTGGCCCTTGATGCCAAGAGCTGACTCACTGGAAAAGACCCTAATGCTGGGAAAGATTAAAGGGCAGGAGGAGAAGGGGACAACAGAGGATGAGATGGTTGGATGGCATTACCGACTGAATGGACATGAGGTTCAGCAAACTCTGAGAGATGGTAAAGGACAGGGAAGCCTGGTGTGCTCCAGTCCATGGGGTCTCAAAGAGTTGCACACAACTTAGTGACTAAAACAACTACAAAAGCAATTACATGGAAAATCTATATTATAAGAGCAAGAAAGCTATTATAGTAAATTTGGGAAAGAATAAATGTGTGAAATATTATCAGGACCAAATTATATTTCCATACTATTGATGTTAATTATATGCACGAGAAAGTTATGAGTGACAGCTGTTTCTTTTTGTCTCCAGATTTACATCCATGCATGTCTGTGGCCATACCACCCTGAACGTGCCCAAACTCATCAAATTTATATGCATGCCTCCAAAATCACATGAATAACAAACATTTTTAGATTAGTCCTAAACTTTGAATGAATAAAATGAATCTCAACTATGGCAACAACAACAAAAAGGGATTTGATCTAGTTAGCTAGTATTGACCAGCTGCATAGCCCTGTATTAGATGCTATGGTAATTCCCAGGCTGAGACTAAATCACTTTTCTTTTTCATATAGTTATTTTTCTAGTTGATGAGACAATTATAAGAGACAATGAGACAATTGTAAGAGTCTTGCTACTCAACAGTACAGTGGTTCCTCTCAGACTAGTAGCATGGACAAGCACTTAGGGGCTAGGAGAACTACAGAGCTCAGGTTCCATTCCAAAATGATCCATAAGAACATTAAAGTTTGAGAAATGCTGGTGTAAGTGATATATTATGGGAACATAAAAGATGAAGAGATGACTTCTGGAAGGATGCTGAAGGAAAACTTCAAGAGGAATTGGCATTGAAATGGGCCTTGAAAAATGGGTAGCTAGAAGTATGCCCAAAGACTCAGAAATAAGAAAACAGTAGATTAGAGACCAAAGAATAACCCAACAGTCAAATGGATTGTAGGGAAGTGGGAGGTGAAACTGAAAGACGTTCTCGGGTGGATTACCAAACTAAAAGCTTGGACTTTTTTTAGTATAGCTTTAGATTTAAATAGCAATAGTAGTAGTAATAAACTTAACAATAATATAACATCAAAATTAATGTTATAACTGGTATATCACATAATGGAATATAAAGTAGCAATGTAAAGGAAAGAACTATTGATATGCTAAGCCACATGAGTGAATCTAAAATAAAGTAAGCCAAATGAAAGAAGATTGCCTACTATATGATTCCATTTATATGATATTCTTGAAAAAGAAAAACCACAGGGTCAAAGAACATGGCCTGGAGGTGAGAAGAGGATTTGACTATAAAAAAGCATAAGTAAATTTTTGAATGATGGAACTGTTTTATATCTTGATTGTAATACATTGATTTATACATTATAAAATACTTGATTTATACATTAGCCAAAATTTATAGAACTATACACTAAAAAGGGTGATTTTTACTGTTTGCCAATTATACTTTAATTTTAAAAAATTGTGCTGGGGGAAATATAAACTTATAGTACTAAAAAATTAGATTTTTTTCCCTAAGAAACTGGAAACAAAAATGAGTAAGCTGGAGGAATGATGTGAAGCACTTGGCTTCAAGGACAGGTATAGCAGAGGTCATGGTATATGAGATTCTTGGCCACATTGAACCCAGAGAGAGCTTCAAGCTAAAATGTCAACTCTAACCCGATAGTGACTGCCAAAAAAACCCCCCAAGGAGCCTAGGAGTTTAAAGAACTACTTTTCAACCTACAGCACGTGATGTCAGATATAATCTAGAATTTAGATATGGCTTTGGCTCTCAAGAAGCTCTCAACAAAACTGAGAGATGCCGTAAATATAGAGATAGCTATTGGGAGAACAATGAATGAATGGAGTTCGGAGAGTTTTAATAATGCTTTTTAACACTGAACGAAGCACACCAGCTGCCTTCAATCTCTCAAATCCAGCGAGCAACTTCTTGGACTATATCTGATGGTCATTTTTCACGGTGGGGTTTTATTTGTTCTGTTGCCCAAACTGTAAGTTTCAAATTTCTCAGCATACTGCTAAACAGCTTCCTGGCATGCTTATATAAAGAGGGATTTGGTAAAGTCAATGAATTTTAGAGTTAGAAAAAAAATCTCATCAAATCTGTCCATTTTTTATTTGAATGAACTGAACCCAGAGAGGTTAAGTGTTTAGCAGAGTGATAAAGATAGATAGACTATGGTTGACTGGGACCTCCTTACTGAGTGTGTGTGTGCACGTGTGCTAAGTCGCTTCAGTTGGGTCTGACTCTTTGCGACCCCATGGACTGTAGCCCACCAGGCTTCTCTGTCCATGGGATTCTCCAGGCAAGAAAACTGGAGTGGGTTGCCATGCCCTACTCCAGGGGATCTTTCTCACCCAGGGATCGAACCCATGCCTCTTCCATTGGCAGGCGGATTCTTCACCACTAGCGCCACCTGGAAAGCCCTTACTGAGTGTGAAGACAAATTTCTTCATCTCACAAAGTCTATTTCCTCATCTGTAAAATGGAAAAAATAATACCAACCCTTTCAGGATTATTGAGGAGGGTTATATAAAATGAAACCATTTTACACATGATAAATGGTCAAGAAATAGTGGCTATTATTATTATCATTGTTTTATCACAGTGCCTGGCACTAGTAAGCATTGACTAATTAATAGTAATTGTGGATTTTACTGCAGAGGTTATTCATTCAGATATTAGAAGCAGAACCCAGGTGGCCAATATACCTTATCTCTTTCTAAAAAGACTTGGATTTAAATAATCAAAATAGGAATCCCTTCCATAATCACGGGTTGAGTAGCCTTAGCCAAGAATTTCACAGGAGAAAAGTGCCACAATTTCAGTTGAATGGCAGTCTGCTTGTACCATTGTTATGCATAAAACCAAGAAGTAAGCAGTTTTCTTACCTTGCGGGAACAAACAGGCTGAAAACTGTTTCATGAGGGAAATATCCAGCTTCCTTTGATAGAAATGCGAATCTTATGTGGCCTTACACTTTGGCAACGAGATATAAATATAATCAAGTTGTAAGCTGCTGTGAGAATCACTGCAAGAGTTTTTGCTTGTTCTGTTTTTTATAACGTTTTTGTTTTTGTTTTTGCTTTTAAGCCATACTTTCCAAACTGATTTACATAGCAATCACCTAGGAATCACCTGAGAATCAGGTTTCAAGGTACAGCCAGACGGTCTGCATTTCTGACAAGATCCCCTGTGATGATCATTTTGAGCAACGAGGCAGTGTCCGGACTCCCTTGGTTAAATTCAGGAGGGGTTACAAGGTGTTTGGAAGGCAGAGCCCACTGAGGTCCAGGCAAGAAGAGTCTGGGCCACAAGCTGAGCAGAGGTTTGGTTGTTATCTTAGTTGCCTTGCAAGCCCAGCCAGGGAGAAGGTGCAGCCCAGGAGCTGAGCCTCCGTCCTAAGCCCTGTGCTAGGTGAGGGCTAGGGCAGCATCTGACAGGGCTTCCTGTCTTTCCTAAGAAGCTAGGGTTTGAGTTACTTTGCCTCGAATGTCAAGAAACTGATCACTGCTCTTCCCCCACCCAGAGGAATCCTTTTGGCTTAATGATCACTAGGATCTCCAAAGGGCACTATATTTATCATATTTTTATTTATTTATTTGACTGCACTGGGTTGCAGCATGTGGGATCTAGTTTCCTGACCAGGGATAGCACCCAGGCATTGGGAACTCTGAGTCCTAGCCACTGGACCGCCAGGGAAGTCTTATTTTATGCATGCTGGACTTAAATCTTATGGAAATTCTTTGCACTATGTTTTGCAACTCTTTGAAGTTCCATCAAAATTTGTCCCAAGAAATTCCATCAAAATTTGTCCCAAGAGGAATCAAGAAAGAGATTTACTGAGCTTGTCAACTAGACCTTGTAGCATTTCTTCAGAGTCAGTGTCTTCCTAACAAGGAATCGTTAATTCATATATTCTCCTTTGGAAAAGAAGCATAAGCCATGGTATTCTCCCAGAGAAATCAACCATTGGGCTAAGCAGAAAAATTTAGCCTGAATTTGTATAAGTGCCTCAAAGTTACTAGGTTCCTATGAGACATGACTCTAGCCACAGCTCTGCACCCATTGTGGTTTTGATCCTTAAAAAAAAAAAAATTATTGGAGTATAGTTGCTTAATGATGTTGTGTTACTTTCTACAATAGCGCAAAGTGAATCAGTATACGTATGTATGCCTTTGGTTCTAATCAGGTCTCACCACCAACCAAATCATTCTGAGTACCAGCCTTAGAGTCCTCATCTGCTAAATGGGAACAAGCGTGCCCACCTCACGGACTTCATTGTAGGATAAAGAAGCAGCCCAGTCCGTGCAGAGCACAAGGGCCCTGGGACATGCCAAGTGCTCAGGAAACTTCAGGGGTGATTATCCTTCCTCTAGTGAAGTGGAGAAGATAAGTATTACACCCAGAGAATCGTCAGAACTAAAAGGTTGAGTTCCCTACAGCTGCATTTGCGGTAGATCGGGGAGAAAGGAGGTGCCAGGGCAAATAAATGAGTGGCCTTCGTATCTGGGTTGGCCCAGGAATGAAGATTCCCCTCAAATGTCACTAAATAGCTGTCCACCACACTTATTGTGCTCAAACGCTAAGTATGTTTTCTTTTCCGAAAAGAAGGGGAGAGAGAAACAGAGGAGGAAGGTGGGGTTGAGGGGAGAAGGAGGAAGAGGAAGAGGCAAAGGATGTCCCAGCTCCCTTCTGCTGTTTGATGCAGAAATGGGAGTTTTGAGTGGGTAATTAGAGAAGGAGAACTGCTGTAAGAAACAGTTCTGTTCACCAATCAATAAAACCAGGAGATATAGCAGAGCCTGAATTATCAGTAAGAAATCAAGCAACACTTTGATGCCATCACTGGGGGACCTGGCAGTGCCAACAATGTGTTTCCGGAGCATCTGTCTGCCCTCTGACTCACCCTCCCTGGGGACCTGGCACCCACACACCCAATCTGTTACAAGGCTACTTCAGACTCTCCCTCAACCTTATTGGCACTATTTTCATTCTTCAAAGCTCTAGGCTGTTTACTTCTATTCTCATGAAGTAGGTGGAGCACAAATCATTAGTCACAGTTTTTTCAGTATTCCCATTTTAGAGAGGAAGAAAAGAAAGCACAGTCTCATCAAATTACTTGTTCTCAGTTCCAAAGCCAATCTCTAACAGACCAAAGGCTGCACCGGTGCCAGTTCTGACCCCTTCACCTTTGAACTGCATTATCATCTGAAGCAGGCAGTTGGCCCAGATCCATGCTTTCAACACGTCCTCCAAGGTCACAGGTGACCCCATGGTGAAGGGTTACACCCTGCTACCCAGTCTCCCCCAGGCTCTGCTCTGGGACCTCCCTGCACCTCTAACAACCGGCACCTCCGTGTAAGCAGCTCTCTCTGGAATCAGGCTTCCCACATCCTCAGCGGCGGAACCAGGACGGAAGAGACTGCCTGGCTGCCTTCGCTGTTTGTTTTTTCACTCCTGAGTTGGCGAGGATGGGAGCTGTTGATTTACAATTAGGACCAGCGTGCTTCTTCAAATATTAATATTAATAACGACGATGCTGAGCACATGAAAAGGCCTTTTCATCTTCAAAGCACTTTGCAGACATTAACTCATTAGCTCTCTCTCCCCTCCGCTCAGAAACAACAGGTAAGGAAGAATCTCCAGTCCCCCCGCCCCTGCCCGGCTCATGCCTGCAGAAGCAAAGAGGTTACTCTTTAGATAAAAAGAAGGTGTTGCCGTCCAGACTTAACAGCTGTCGAAAGAGTCTGAGTGCCAGGCGTTTTACAAATCAAATGGAGCTGCCAGAGTTGCCATTTCAGAACCTGGATTTCCCGTTGTTTAACAAATATCTCCCTTTTCAGTTGCACAGGAGTGGTATGAAGTAGGAGGGGAAATGGCCTTGTGATTTAAAAAAAAAAAAATCTTACCCGAAAGGTAACTAGGAAAACCTGCAATCAAATGCCTTGGTCTTGGTAACCTAGCATCTTTTGAACAGTTCGCCTACATGAAACACAACTTTAAAAGGGGGTGACAGAGATGTTTTCATAACAGATGAAAAGCCCCAAACAAAATGAGATTGCCAGATATAAAAATCACCAATGGAAGAGGGTGGCCATCCGCATCCCCTGCTGTGCGCAAAGCTGCCCAGGGGTTCAAGCTCTACGAAATACCCACCTTGCCTTTCAAACTCCTCCTGCCACAGGTACAGTCCAAAGAAGATGTACAGTCCCTTGGAAAACTGAGTCACAAAACAGGTAAAAAAACAACAAAAAGCCTAGTCTGATTTGCAAGACTCAAACCTGTAACAATTTTCTCACAATGTAAGCAATTCATGAAGCTGCTGAGCTTAAAAGAAAATTTTTCCAAAATTTCAGAAGCAAAACAATGGCACACTAGGAGTGAAAGAGAAAAAAGGAAAGAAATGTCTACATTTAACTACAGCTTGATTTCTTTGGAAGCGCTCCAAGGTGTGAAGAAAATTCAGTTTCTGACAAGTAATCGGCAAGTGTCTAAAATGTGCATGATTTTGCTCTTATGAAACAGGAGAAAAGGGGAGACAGTCTTGATTTCAGACTATTCTAACAAGGTTAGGGAGTATTTTTGAAAATGGTTCTTAAGCAGCTGAATGAAAAATATAGAAAAATGTGAAAAGAGAAAGAGAAAGCCGCTTGTATCCTGAACGTCCCTATCAATTTGCCGGTTAATTCCACCAAATGAACATACACACACAGGAAAAAGGAAAATGGACTGCAAAGTTTTAGGCAGAAACTCACACCCCACTCACTTACTACTTTGCCGGAGAGACTGGGTGAAGAATGGGTCCAGAGTGAGCTCCCTCAAAGTCTACGGTCTCTTCCCAACTACCTGCGGGAATCCTCTGCTCGGAGGCTAAAGAGGATGCAGGGACCATAATGTTCCTAATAGAGCGGCCTCCTTAAACTGGGGGGGTGTGGTCAAGCCCAGAAAAGCTGGAAAAAAGGCAGTGTTCCACGGGCTCCTTACTCCACGAAGGCAGCCACTAGGATAGACTCTGCGATCTGGAAGGAAGATCAAATCATACTACTTATTGAGATAACACCAGATCACACCTTAACTCATACCATTGTAATTGCCCTTCAATTAAACGTAATTCAGCCATGGAGAGTAGCCTGGAGAGATGTGAACTGAAGAGAACTCCAGCCCTAGCTTTAGATTTAGTCTCTACTGAATATGTGAATGTTCATGACTCACATTTCTTGACTTTCTCAATGGAGACCCCATTTAACCTAGACCAGGGGTCAGGAGAGAGTTGTAAGGGTCAGGGCAGACTGGCAGAAGGCCGACTGTCTACCACCCCATCACCAGCTGAGCTTATCTCTAGGAACCAGGCTTTATCTCTAGTAACCTGATGTGAAATGTGATGTTTCCTAAGGAAATGAAAATAACTCTATGGAAGCCAGCAGACCAAACTGAGAATTGGGAATTCTGAAACTAAGCTAAGTTACCTTCCATGTAAGAGTGGTTTTAGGTGATCTCTAAAATAGATTAATTGCGCTGACTCCGACTCCTAGTCCATGGTTCAGGAATAAAAGGGCAGAAATATCGATATATTCCTCATTTAGAGAAAATCTAAACAGTGTGAAACTCTTCTTCTAGGCGAAAATACACAGATTCAGGAAAATATTACAGTGTAATATCGTTTCTCTGATAGGATTATTTCATTACAGATGTTTTTTTTTAAGTCAGTATTTGGCTGCCCAATTTAAGGCTTTTATCCTAAAAATTTCCATTTACTTTGAGGAATGGATGGGAGTTAAAATGTGCCATGGTTGACTCCTTGCCCTTTCTAAGGAAGACACAAATGCTCATGTTTGAAAACTATGAAAATATAATAAATGTCCTTCCTAGGGCAACATTATCTTTGTCCTTTGTTGTACAAAGTCAGCAGTGCAATGAAGATGGTGTTGTCATGAAAACAAGATTTTACTACTTATCGTTTGCCTTTGCACATTCAGAGACTTAGAGGAGAGAAGAGATAGTAGTACTGGTTCCGTTTTAATAAATATCTGTGCTAGGCACTGTGATAGGCATGGGGGAAAATGTCAAGTTCACACTGGAGTGGGAAGACAGCCACATAAATTGATCATCTCAATCCAGTGTAACACATGTTATGAGAGCATCTATGAAGAGAGCTACAGAAGCTTCAGCCTGTGCCCTCAGGCTCGGTCAGCTTCAGCACACTGCCCCATATCAAAAGCCCATGGCCAACTGAACCAGTCACAACCAATCATAACTGTATTCACTACATTTGCAAGAGAGTTTTAAAAGAGAAAACAGCGCAGAGAAGACCTGGATTCTTGCCTTATGTGGGTGTACACTGTGATTTTGGAAGAGCTCTGGAGTCTGGTGTTGTCTACACAGAGTTCACATAGACATCAACCCTTCAGAACCTTAGGGCCTTCCTCTGCCCCTGTGTATCAGGGTGGCCAAGAGCATAAGCTAGAAATCTAAAGAGTGGAAAATAAGCCTCACACCTGCCAAAGATGGCCTGGAGATCACCTAGGAAAGCAGCAAGTGTTACCAAACAAGTGTTACAAACTGATGCTATAGCATCAGATGAATATATGCAGCAAAGGAGTGAAGGGAGACCCTTCCCTTAACCTCTAAGTAAAAATTAACTCAAAATGGATCAAAGACCTAAATAAAAGGTAGAACTATAGAATTATTAAAGGAAAACATAGACGGAAACTTCATGACATAGGGTTTGGTAATGACTTATTAGAATCACACCAAAGGCATAGACCAAAAAAAGAAGTTATCAAAATTAAAAACGCTGGTATTGATACATAAAAGAACACCATTAACAAAGTGAAAAGGCAACCCACAGAATGAGAAAAATATTTCAAATCCCTTANTTGGAAAAGACTCTGATGCTGGGAGGGATTGGGGGCAGGAGGAGAAGGGGACGACAGAGGATGAGATGGCTGGATGGCATCACCGACTCGATGGACATGAGTTTGAGTGAACTCCAGAAGTTGGTGATGGGGGGAGACCTGGCATCCTGCAAAGAGTCGGACACGACTGAGCAACTGAATTGAACTGAACTGAACTCTGCATATAAGTTAAGTAAGCAGGGTCACAATATACAGCCTTGACGTACTCCTTTCCCAATTCAGAAGTAGTTTATTGTGCCTGTCTGGTTCTAACTGTTCCTTCTTGACCTGCATACAGATTTCTCAGGAGGCAGGTAAGATGGTCTGGTATTCCCATCTCTTGAAGACTCTGAGGTTGAATCCCAGCCCTGCTTCCTTCTGTGTTACCCTGGGCATTTCATAAAAAAATTTCTGGTCTTTGTTTTCCTCGTATGGAAAATGAGGACACTGATGCATGCATCTCAGGGTAATGAGTGCTCAGCATTGTTTGTACTCAATAAATATTTTATTAAATAATTTTATTTTTTTTATTTATTGCTGTGCTGGGTCCTGCTGCTGTGTGGGCTTTTCTCTGGTTGCAGAGAGCAGGGGCTACTCTCTGGGGGCAGGGCCCGGGGTTCTCATTGCGGTGGTGTCTCTTGTAGTGGATCTCCGGCTCTGGGGCACACACGCTTCAGTAGTTGCTGTGGGTGGGCTCAGTGGTTGTGGCTTTGGGGCTCTAGAGCACGGGCTCAATCGGGCACACGGGCTCAGTTGCTCCGTGGTAGCCTGTGGGCTCTTTTGGGATCAGGGATTGAACCTGTGTCTCCAGCATTGGCAGATGGATTCTTCACTACTGAGCCACCAGGGAAGCCCTGTATTCAATATTTTTTTACATGTTTACTTGTTTGTTTTTAATTGGAGGATAATTGCTTTGACATGTTATATTGTGGTCTTATTGTTCAGTCTGACTCTTTGTGACCCCGTGGGCTGCAATATGCCAGGATTCCTTGTCCTTCACTGTCTCTTTAGTTTACTCAAACTCATGTCCATTGAGTCAGTGATGTTATCTAACCATCTCATCATCTGTCATCCCCTTCTCCTCCAGCCTTCAATATTTCCCAGCGTCAGGGTCTTTTCCAATGAGTCAGCTCTTTGCATCAAGGGCCAAAATATTGGAGCTTCAGCTTCAGCATCAGTCCTTTCAGTGACTTTTTCAAGGTTGTTTTCCCTTAGGATTGACTGGTTTGATCTCCTTGCTGTCCAAGGATCTCTCAAGAGTCTTCTCCAGCACAGCAATTCACAAGCAACAATTCTTTGGCACTCAGCCTTCTTTATGGTACTCAACAAATAGTAACCATCAACAGCATGGCCAGAGCTAGACTCTCTGCTACTATTTCTCAGCCCAGCACCATCCTCCCTACCTACACTCCACAAACCCTCAGAGGAGAGCCCAGGGGCTGATCGTCCCTCCTGGCTGCAGTGCTGCCTGCTGATCAGGAAGAAAGAGACTGAGGCAGCCACCAGTAGTGCAGCAAGATGCCTGCTGAGAGAGGAGGAGTCCTCCTGAGTCTGTAGAAGCAGCAGCTGCAGCTTGGTGAGTCACACCAAGTAACACTGACTGCGTTAACGTGTCCCTTTGAAACTGCATTAATCAGATGGAGGCCAGTCTTGGAGTCAGACCTACCTCCCAAAGACTATAGCAAAGCTATCCTCTGAAGCTTCCAGTCACATTTTCCAGTCTTGATTTAGAAGGCAAACCAATTTTCTTTCTTTCTTTTTTTTTTAATTGAATGAAGGATTCTTTGAATTCTATAGTATTTTACAATTTTCAGAAGTTTCATACACAAGATTTCATATAATCCCATAATAACACTAACACGCTAATTTGAAAAGATACGTGAACCCATTCATAGTAGCATTATTTACAGTTATCAAGACATGGAAGCAACCTAACCCAGTATCAATTGCTCAGACAAGAGACGCTTCCTTGAACCAGACCATCATGATCTACTATTCTAGAAGTCATAAGATCATGAGCTGGGAAGAGTCTTGAGGGATTTTGCAGCTTCATTGCCATTTTAGATAAGCAGACAGAATCAGAGAGATCAACCTCTTAGTTAACAGAATGTTAATAGGTAAATTTACCATACATCTTCAGAGCTAAATGATTAGCCTGTCTGTAGGAACCATTGTCAGTTGTATATGAAATATCTTGTGAGTTGAAGTCTGTGTTTGCAGCTAGAGGAACCAGGACTGAAGGAGAAAAATTCAGATTAATTGAACTGTTGATGGATTAATTCTCTCATTCTCACATGGGGATCAGTTGATAGCTGAGCTCCCAGTAAGCCAGGAAGAGGAAAGAGCAATCCAGATACCACAAAAGATCATCATGAATTTTGCTGTTCCAAAACATACTTAGGACCCAAAGTCCAATAACCACAGTCAGCCACAGCCATAAAGGCATTGAGAGATTTATGGAAAGCAACATCATCAGTGGGTAATGTACTCTTATTTTGGCCAGGTGCTCATGAATGATTAGCAGTAGACTCGTTTGTTTTTGAGCTCTTTTGGAATATTATTTCAATCAATGCCAGGATTGTTGCTGACATGTTTATCCTGGATACTTCCCTTTCTTCTTCAATATAGCCAAGATGGTCCCGGAACTCAGGGACCAAAGAGACAAGCTGGAAGACCCAGATGCCCCAGATATTCATCTACATCTGGTTTCGACCTGAATTCTACCTCTGCAAAGAGAATTTCTCTGAACACCCTTGTCTCTTCTCTCACTGGAATATGTCATCTCATTATGTTTTAATAGCACATGACTTTCTCTTTTGTAGCATAAATTATACTGCAATTATTTGCATAATGTCCATCTCTTTTGTTTATTGTAAGATCACAGGAGCAAGAGATGGATCAACCTCATTCACCACTGTCCCTGTAACTCGCATCATTGTTCCAGAAAACTGAAGACTGTGTGAGTATCTGATGGGGATGATGAGTGAGTGGATAGATGGATGGATGGATGAGTGGATGAACAGAAGGAATAACAAGTGGATGAATGAATGACTGGATGGATGGACTCATGAACAGATGGATAGATGTACATTTACATGTACATTTGGCTCTCTATTATCTAATTAACTCATAATTTCTTAACTTGGTTCTTTGACCTTTAGTTTTTCTCCCATTGCTCCTGCTGTTGTCACATAACATGATATCAAATTCTGGCACTCAACTCTCTCTAGAGTACACATCACACCACTGTTCCAACGTGAACTTTTTTTTTTTCAATCAACACAAAAATAAGCATGACAGAAGAATAATTTATCGTTTACATAGCACAAAGTGAAAAACTGACAATTAACCAGAAGATTCAGGCTGTGTAAACAGAGAGAATGAGTCACCACTTTGCACCAGATTTCTTTTTGTCTGTTATCTGGGTAATTCAGTCTACAGCTGGTGTGTTTTTCCCTCACCGCTTGAGTAGTTGCCACAATGCATCTTTCATCTTATTTTTCCTTAAGGATAAGCAAAATGGAAGCAATTGACTTGTGATTGCTGGACTGAGAAGCTAGAGTTTGGATTTTTTTTTTTTCCCCACTCCTAATTTGTTTTCTAAGAGTTACAGGTCTGAAAAATTCTTGAAATATCTTACTCATTCTTATCCATGGTTATTGGCCACAGAAAACTCCTCACAGCATAGAGGTGTGTAGAAATGGGATCTCAGTAATAATTTGGATTGGGGCCAGCATCACGATGGAAAGAAACATTTTGGTTAACAATCTAGTATTCTAACTCCCCAATAAACACACTAACTAGTTACTTACAGCACCATTTGTTTTTTCAAAGAGGCAATGAAAGAAATCACAAAAGCTTAAACAGCCTTTGCACCATCCAGAGAGTGGAATAGCAAAGATGCTGACCTTGCCCCAGGGAGAGAGAAGCTTGTGACCAGAAAGAATTAGACTCATTATTTAATGAAACTGAACTCTCAATTAGGGCTATTTCCTCAATGTGCTTCACAGTCCATCCTTGGTCAGAGTACAGGAGGATACAGCCCACCACTCTTTATCTTATTTTTGTGGCATTTCAAAAGTGAGTTTTTAGAAATTCTCGGTGTTCAGATAATAGATACTTCCAAAGAGGTCCAAAAGAAACAAAAAATAAATACAAGTAAAAAAGACATTGTTACTTCTAACTTAGAGTAGGGGAAAATCCTGTGATGGGTCAGAGGTACAGAAGGGCTGGTGCTTGTCCAGACAGCAGAGGTCAGCTCTCTAGTCTTGCAAAATCCAAGGAAGCTAAAAGAATTTATATTGAAGTTATACTCTTACTCTTAAATCATGCTCCAAGATTCACATTCAAGGACTTTAACCTTGACTCCAAGAACAATTCTTCCTTCTATCTCTTTTGCCAAGTACTTATTGTCTTTTTTAATCCAAAAGTAATCCATGTTTGTTGTTTAAAAATTGAGAAATATGGAAAAAATAAAAGCAGATTAAGTTTATCTATAATCACCCCACCCACCCCCACCACATCCAAAGATAGTAATAACATTTCCATGGATAACTTCTTTCCAGTCAATTCACAAGCAACTATGTAGATAGGTATTTTTATTTTTTATTTTATTTTTATTTTATATAAAATAAAAATTAATAGATATTACACACGGTATTTAGCCTGTTGGTTTTTTTTAATTTATAAATCCTAAACCTACTTTCCATGCCATTAAACGGTTGCCTTTACGGTATTTTATCTGGTACGCTCACATGTATTCCTAAAAACATCTAGAAATTTAATGTAAGATTGAGCCTTCATTGTATACTGACTCTTTAAGCAATGAGAAGACTCATAAGACATGGATTCAATTCCTAGTTCCGCTAAGTAGTTGTGCGTTTGGAGGAAAGTTCTCTGGGCACTGGTTTTCTTATCCACAAGATAAGATTATACAGTTAATTCCTGGAAAGTCCCAGAAGAGGACTTCCGATACAGAAGTCATAAAACGCACCGTTTAACTGCTCCTCATTGCCTATTATGGACACGCCATATGAGAGGGGTTTCCCCTTTCCCTTCATTCTGTGATTTGCTTGTCCTTCATTTTTCCATTTCCTTTCCCCTGAAACAATGAAATGTGATGCCTGTGATCTGCTCACCAGAAGATGGGTGGCTGGCCTCTTCCCACCTTCTGCAAACTCAGCACCAGTCTCCCGCTGTGAGGTACCAGGTCTGTTTTGAGCCCCAAGCTTAAGGCAGGTACTTCCATGTGTATACTGGGGGCTCATCTGAGCTCTGAGCCCCTGCGGTAGAAACTGACTCCCGGAGCTTGAAGTCTCTGCTTTCTTGAAGACTCCAGCCAGAGACAGACTATGAGAAAATGTTAAAGACACATTCATTTTCTTTGGATCAGAAACATAAGTATCTTCCTCTTTTAAAGGAGCCAGTAAAGATTCTGTGTTTCACATCCAAAGGAAGCAAGGAAGAGACGATGTTTTCCAATGTAGAAGATGAAGATGAATGGGGGATTTGATTCGCCAGTAATCTGGAATTCAAAGGAATCCCTGAGATCTGATAATGGTAGTTCACAGTTGTGCCAGGTTTCCTGAGTTCCACATACGATCCTGCACGACTGAGTTCCTAAGGTGTTTCTCATGCCCGTGGCCTGAAAGAAAGGACACCCCTCTTTGCTTTCCCACCCTTCGGATCTAACCAAGCTGCTCGTGGAGCTGCCCCAAGACCAACAAAGATCAAGAGATGGAATACAGACTTGAGTTTTATCTCTGTCTATTTTCTTGAGCCTGTCAATTTGGATATCTCAAGAAGAGCCAAGCATCTCATCAGAGAGCCTTTGCAGCACATCTAGAGAAGATATGATGGAGCTTCTGATGTTTTGCTTTTATCATGAATGCCGTTGACCCCAGAGACTTGAGATTCTGGTATGAAATAGGAGCAGAGCAAGGAATAGCCCTGGTGCATTGTATATCTCAGGAGGCACTGGTATTCCTGCATATCAGCAAGCAAGATTCCAAAGCGTGGAGGCATCAGATCACTGAGCATCCTCTGAGATGTTTCCTTCTTAATTCCTCTCCCATCCTCGTCCTTGATACTAAACATATCAATAATCTTCATGGAGCTAGACATCTCTCCTTGCTTTTGCCTACGCTCCTAGCAGGTCTTTTCTCATTGAGATGTTGAAAAATAAAATGAGATAATAGAGAAAATGCTTTGAAAGTGAAATGCTTTGCATATGAAAAGGACTAGATATTTTGTTTGTGATAGCTCCGATGAATCCTCCCTTGTCTCCCTGCAGCAGACTGTCATAATATTTCATTGTGGGAATTGAAATTGCCTCATAATAGACAAGTGTCACAGAACTTGAATCTGTAGATAAATATTACAGAGAAGCATATTTCAGATCAAAATGATGGAGTGCTTTTGAGTGTTTGGAGAGCTTTTAAAGATGTGGAGCCATTCAAATGAGAAATGAGAGCCTGGAAAAGCTTTGGATTTGGAGGGCCAGCCAGCAGGGAGGCTGTAGAGATGTTTTTTCCACAGAGCTAGATGACAGCCAGGGTTCCATCCAGCTCTAAGAATCTGTAATTCCACTATTTTTTTATGAGCTCTAGTGCTATTTTTAAATATATAAAGGGCTATCATGTGTAAGAGGAAGTAGTTCATTTCAAATGCATCAAACCAGGCCCTGTTGATAGAATTTATAGGAAGATGAACTTTCACACCGCAGAGGAACAACATTCAAACGTTTGGATATGCTACACAACTGTTTCAAAGTCAAGTAGATGTGAAGATCCAATTTGTTGGAAAAGACCCTGATGCTGGGAGAGATTGAGGGCAGGAGGAGAAGGGGGCAGCAGAGGATGAGACGGTTGGATGGCATCACCGACTCTATAGACGTGGGTTTAAGCAAGCTCTGGGAGGTGGTGAAGGACAGGGAAGCCTGGCATGCTATAGTCCATGGGGTGGCAAAGAGTCAGACATGAGTGGTAACTGAGCAACAGCAACAAGTGGATGTAACTGTGGGAGAGTAAGGTGACCAGAGCTACCCTACCCGTGTTAGACCACAAACTCCTGATGTTTAATCCAGCTCCAGTTTTTCTGTTTCATATGTCTCTTCCAATCCAAGGCCACACATACTGTGTTTTAAAAATCAGAAGAAAGCCANTGGGAGAGTAAGGTGACCAGAGCTACCCTACCCGTGTTAGACCACAAACTCCTGATGTTTAATCCAGCTCCAGTTTTTCTGTTTCATATGTCTCTTCCAATCCAAGGCCACACATACTGTGTTTTAAAAATCAGAAGAAAGCCATGTGTAATGATCATTTGCCTAAAGTCCTCCTCTGGTCCTGCTACCTTATAACTCCTTTTCTTAGGCTTTCTTTTTGGGGAGAAAACCAAAGATAATTAGCTTGTGTTACTCTTAGATCTATAGAAATTAAATTGAATTGAATAAAAATTCTTGCTGGGAATGTTGTATTTGTTGTTGGGTATCGCATATGGTTGCTGCCATTCAGAATGCTCTCCTCTGCCTTCCCCTTAGCAAAATCTTATTCAGTCTTCATCTCCTCTCCTCTCTGAATCTATCCTGACAGATTTACCCTTTCACCAATAACAGCACTACAGGATCAGGTATTCACATTCCCGGTTACCTTGTCCATAAATCCAATAAGTATTTGCTGCCTTGGGTCAGGTGCTCAGTTGTGTCTGACTCTTTGGGACCTCATGGACTGTCACAGCTGCCAGGCTCCTCTGTCCACAGGATTTCCCAGGCAAAAAAGGGTACCATTCCCTTCTCCAGAGGATCTTCACAGGCACTGAACCCTGGTCTCCCACATTGCAGGCAGATTCTTTACCATCTGAGCCACCAGGGAAGCCTCTTACATACTGGTTGCTTGTTTACATTTAGGGCTCATTTATCTTTGTATCTCCAGCATCTCACTTAGTGCCTGGCCCTTAAGAGCTTCTCAGTATACCTTTATTTGGTTGCAAACATGCACAGGTTTTTCATTTATTTTAGAGCCTAGGAAGTTAGTTGCAAATCCTCTGACAGCCTTCAATGCAACAAAACATGAGTACAAACTTTTAGATATATTTATGAACCCCCCAAATGCCTTTCTGGGCTAAGATAGAAAGGGATTAGAGAGCAAAAAATGTCTACTGCAAGGCATTTACACTTGCTTTTTCAGCTGCAGTTCCATGAAGTTCCCTTCCTTGCTTCACACATATCACATGAAGATGGCTCTTCAGTGGAATTCTTATTTGACTCTTCTACAAAACAAAACCATCCATTCCAACTCTCAGTACTTCCTATCTGCATTCATCTGCTTTCACTTTTTTCCATAGTAATTTCTATCCTATGTACTGTGTATCTACTTGTTTGTTTCTTCTTTGCCTCCTCTCTCATCAAAAGGGAAGATACTCAGCAAGTTTTGTTAATTGTTTTATTCCCTAGAAGAATGCCTGGCACGTACCAAAGGTTCAACAAACATTACTAGACAAGTAAATGATCAGTGAGTGAATAAAGGAATTGTTTAAAATGTGAAAAGGTGAAGAGAAATATAGGAGTGAAATTTTCCTTCTTTCATATGGCATAAGGTCATCAGTTAGGTTCAGTTCAGTCGTGTCCGACTCTTTGTGACCCCATGGATTGCAGCACACCAGGGCTCCCTGTCCATCACCAACTCCCGGAGTTCACTCAAACTCATGTCCATCGAGTCCGTGATGCCATCCAGCCATCTCATCCTCTGTCGTCCCCTTCTCCTCCTGCCCCCAATCCCTTCCAGCATGAGGGTCTTTTCCAATGAGTCCACTCTTCTCATGAGGTGGCCAAAGTATTGGAGTTTCAGCCTCAGCATCAGTCCTTCCAATGAATACCCAGGACTGGTCTCCTGTAGAATGGACTGGTTGGATCTCCTTGCAGTCCAAGGGACCCGCAA
>SJYV01050321.1:2304209-2358920 GCA_006410875.1 Neotragus pygmaeus
AGGCTCTGCGGCTGAGTCGAGGGTCAGGCAAAAAAGTTCAAGTCAACCTCCTGGTGCCAAGGAGCAGTCAGGACAGTAGATGAGAGGACATGCGACCGTGAGGTTCCAGAGCACAGAGGGTTCACCTGTGAGGTGTCCGCTGACCTCCCTTAGCGCTTGCTTCTGGCCTCAAACGTAATGCTGCCTTAAACAGGCAATACTGTGTCACTGTCAGGCAGCTCGGGGCGGAGATGGCCCCTGGACCCAGCTGCAGGCACAGGTGTGGATGCGTGGGTCTGGGCGGGGCCCAGTGTGCCAGGCTGACGGGGGTGGGGCTGGAGGTGCCACCCCCCTCCTCGGGATCCAGTTCCCTGTGGGTCTGTGTGGCACCCAGAATGGCCCTAGCAGGTTTGTGTGGACCCTGGAGTCCACGTTCTGCGTTCACCATCTGAAGACTACATTCACCATCTTCTGACTGGCTCGGAAGACCAGCAAGGCTGGCCAGTCTCTGTGGGCACAGCTGGTGGGTGCCGGGTCTGGGGTCTTGGAAGCAAAACCAGGAGCTGGAGCTGTGTGCCCTCATCATGGTTTGTGGGCTTGCCCTGAGCATAGAACAGAGTCAAAGAGATGCCGAGACCATTTTCTTCCTGTTTTCTTTCTTTCCTTCTTTCTCTCTGTCTCTCCTCTCCTACTTGCTCTCTCCCACCCGCCTTCCTTCCTTCTCTCCCTCTCAGTAGATGCGGTTGCTATCAGCATTCTGAGAAGAGTTTCATAAAAATGACATCGATTAAGACTTTATCCCCTAAATCTTTATCGGGGCCAGGTCGTGGGCACCGGGTCAGGGGCGTGCCCCACAGTCTCTCTGGGTCACGGGTCAGGACATCCTGCCCTTGGCCGGCGAGGGCAGCCCGGTCCTCCCGGCTTCTGAAGCGCCTGCAGTGCGTCCTCCTCACCCTGCCCTTCCTGCAG
This sequence comes from Neotragus pygmaeus, assembly GCA_006410875.1. Lineage (NCBI taxonomy): Eukaryota > Metazoa > Chordata > Mammalia > Artiodactyla > Bovidae > Neotragus > Neotragus pygmaeus. The sequence goes on from SJYV01050321.1 coordinate 2,305,158, forward strand.
AAAAGAGCAGCGGATCCTTGTGGGACGCAGCTGTGGGCCTGACACCTGCTGTGGGCGCGAGGCTCGGGGACCGTTGGGCGCTCTCAGCTGTGCCCCCGAGGGCTTGCCTCACGGAGCAGGGGCAGCTGCTGCTGCTCGGCTGCGGGGTCTGGACACGATGGACCCTGCGGTGGGAGGGGGCTCAGGTGACCGCCTGTGCCCCGCATGCTCCAGCCTCCGGGCTGGCCCTGTGCTCTGTGTCCAAGGACACGGGACTTCTGGTCCTTCGTCCCCTGGGAGGCCCTGGGCTTGGTGGAGCTGAGAGGGCCACAGGTAGCCATGGGGCCTCACTGGGCTGGGCACCGGGGCCTCCAGTGTAGGCTTCTTGAGAAAGAACTCTAAAGAGGAGGGAAGGAGTCTCTCCCACCAGCATTTGCTGTGCCGGGGTCAGCTGTGGATGGACCACCACACGGGATGCAGCTGCCTGCACAGTGTGGCACTGGGGACAAAAACACAGACACTCATGTATGCACACACACACACACACAGATATAGACACATACACAGACACACACATGCAGACCCGCACACACACCTATAGACAGACACACACAGACACAAATATACACAGACATACACAGACAAATATACACAGACACACACAGACAAATATGCACAGACACACACAGAGAGACATAGACACACACACAGACATACAGACACACACAAACACATACAAACACGCACATACACACAAAGACATACACACACAGACACACACACACACTCATAGACACACACAGACATAGATATACACACACACAGGTATACACAGACACACACAGAGACACACACACAGAGACATAGACACACACACAGACATACAGACACACACACACTCATAGACAGACACACACACACAAATATACACAGACACATACACACACAGGTATACACAGACATACACAGAGAGACATAGACACACACACAGACACACAGACATACAGACACACACACACAAACACATACATGCACACAGACAGAGATACACAGACACACACTCATAGACATAGACACATACAGACACACATAGACAAATATACACAGACACACACACAAAGACAAAGACACACAGAGACATACAGAAACACACACACGCATACACACACAGAAACACACAGAGAGACATAGACACACATATACAGACACACACAGAAACACACATAGAGACATAAACACACACACACACACAAACATGCACATACACACACAGAAACACACAGACATAGACACACACACACAGAGACAGAGATACACAGACACACACTCATAGACATACACACACACATACACAGACCAATATACAGAGACACACACAGAGAGACATAGACACACACACTGACATACAGACACACACACACTCATAGACACAGACACACAGACACAAATATACACAGACACACACACACAGATATACACAGACACACACACACACAGAGACACAGATACACACTGAGACATACAGACACACACACATTCACAGACACAGACACACACTGAGACATACAGACAGACACACACATACAAATACACACACACACACACAGAGACATAGACACACACTGAGACATACAGACATACACACACTCATAGACACAGACACACACAGACACAAATATACACAGACACACACACAGAGACACAGACACACACTGAGACATACAGACACACACACACACAAATATACGCACACACACAGAGACAGAGACACACACTCATAGACATACACGCACACAGACACTCACAGACACACAGACATACAGACATAGACACAAACACACAGAGACATACACGCATGTCAGGCAGACCCAGGTTCAAGCTTGGCTCCGCCACCTGGGTCTGCCTGTGGGCCAAATACACAGCCTCTCTGAGCCTCATATCAAGTAAGATAATACACAGAATGTGTATTCACAGTATTCAACCAAAATGGATCAAGAGTCCACTCTCCACAGGCCTCTGCCAGGGCTGTGAGCGCCGCAGAGAACAAAGCCGACACGCTGGAACAGGGTCACAGCTGGGGAGGCAGACAACAGACAAGTGAGCAGACAGGCGAATGGCAACTTACAAGTCGTGACGGTGGGCCTGAAGGAGAGGCCTGGCAGACAGCGCGGGAGGGCGGGCTGGGGAGACACTGCAGGGTCAGGGGTGCTGCCTCAGGAAGTGGAGTTCAGGTCCGATCTGCAGGTGAGAGGGGGGCCAGCCTCCAAAAACAGCAAAGCCCCGTCCACTGCAGAGCCCTTGTGATGCCTCGCTAAGTTCTAGAGGCTGAGAGACAAAGGTGCCGCCCCACCTGGGGAAGGAGAGAGGTGGTGAAGGCCCTTGGCAGCAACGTGGATGCAACGAGAGATGATCACACTAGTGAAGTAAGTCAAACAGAGAAAGAAAAATACTATAAAGACAAATACCATAGACTATCACTTATATGTGAAAGCTCATCTATGACACACATGAGCTGGAGTCAGAAACAGACTCACAGGCTGGTGGCTGCCAAGGCGGGACTAGGGGATGGGGCAGGTGGAAGGAGGGCTAGCAGATATCAGTTTTTCATATAGAACGGATGAATAGCAAGGTCCTATTGTATAGCACAGAGAACTATAGTCACTATCCTAGGATAACTTCTAATGGAAAAGAATATTTTAAAAAGAACATATATGGATGTATAACCAAATCCCTTTGCTGTACAGCAAATGTTAATACAACGTTTTAAATCAACTATACTTCAATTTTTTAAAAAAGACAATTTTATCGAAAAGAAAAATAAAATTTTCTTTAGAACATTATAATGATCTGAGCCCCCTGGGAACAGAATAGAGCAGATGATAGAGATGGGTGGGCTGGCGGCCGGGGGAAGGGAATGCTGCCTGTTCCCTTAGAAAGGTCAGGGCAGCTGCATTGTGGAGGCGACCTTTTTTGTGAAGACTGGAGGAGCGTGAGGGAGGAAGGGCACCCAGATCTGTCCAATCCAGCTTCTGCATTGCCAACATCGGGGCCCAAGTAGGGAGGTGGGAGGAGGCTGCAGGCAGGAGGTGCTCAGCCCAGGAGCACCTCCATGGGGGGGGACTCAGAGCAGTGGAGCTCCAGATAGAGCTTAAGAGCAGAGCCAGCAGGACTTGCTGACCAACAGCTGGATGTGGGTCGGGAGAAACAGAAATGTTAAGCAAGATTCCGAGGATCTCAGCCTCAGACATGGAAGCCAGGAGAAGGTGTGTTGGGAGACCCAGCACCCAGCTGACGCCACAGGAATCTTGAGATGTTCATGTTGTGAGGTCCATGTGTGTCTGGAGTCAGAGGGATTATCAGCATGAGGTTGCCAGCTCTAGATGCTCCCCAAACTGAGCCTGGCTGGGTTCAACCAAGGAGAAGAGGGTTAAAAGGAGAGCTGGGGATCCTCCAACGTCAAGAGGAAGCTCAGAAAGGGCTGGATGGAGACCAGTGAGACAGGAGGAGGCCCAGAGGGAGGGCGTCCCCGTGGTCCAGGGAGGAAAGCACAGCAAGGAGGAAAGGAGGGAAGGATGGTGGCCCACGGCACTGAGGGTATGTGCGTGCATGCTCAGTCATGTCCAACTCTCTGTGACCACATGGACGGTAGCCCACCAGTTTCCTCTGTCCGTGGGATTTTCCGGGCAATAAAACTGGAGTGCGTTGCCATTTCAAGTGGAAAACAAAAACAAGGTCCTTCTTTTCCCAGAGTCACCCGAATGCCTCCAAACCTCTTCCCCTGAACAACTGCCTGTTCTTGGTGGCACCCTCCCCACCCCCACCTGACAACTGCGGCACAGAAGACCCCCAGCACAGAACAGGGACGGATGTTATCTCCAGGGCACCACTAAGGGAAGGTCAAGTTCCAAAACTGCAACCAGCCTTTGCCTGTGGACTCACGAGTTCACAAATGTAAGCGAAGGATCGCAAGGAAGTGGAAAGAAGCCTGGGGGAAGGGGGTGGCTGGCAGGAGCATCTCAATAGGGATGGGATGGAGAGAGGAGACAGCCCTCTACACTTGCTCTTTCAAACCATTTTGAAACTTCCATCCAGTGCCTAAGCACCTCTCAGCTAAGGAGAGGAAGAAGGAAGGAAAACTAGAAGCCCTGCATTAGCATCGGATAGGCAGCACCTGAGGTCAAGGAGGCGTGGAGGGAGCACACAGCCCCGGGAGTAATTTTCCTGACCCACTCCAGGCTGTTTACGGGTAGGAAGTCAACGGGCTGGACCACAGAGAAGAAAGTCAAAGCCCCGCCTGCTCACTTCTGATAAGTGATTCTGCAAGACAAGCAGAAGGAGTCCAGACCTAAATCTAAGAAGATCCAGATGCTGGCACAGGGGCCAGTTCCTGAGCTATGACAGCTCCTGGGGAGAGGGGCCCTGACCCCCCAGCTCAGAGCCAGCCCCCTAGGGAGGGGAGGGGACCCTGTCTGCAACCTGATCCCCCCAGTCCTGGCTGCTTCTTCGCTACACCCCCAAAGGCATGGCCCAGGCTCTGTACAATTTGCAGAATCAAATGTGAGGGGTTAAGTATATGCAATGAGGGGAGTGCATCTGGCAACTGAATGTGTGTTTTAGGTACCTTCATAGAGTCCATCCTCACACACAACCTAGGAAGTCATTACTAGTCTGTTTTCATTTGACCAAGGAGAAAATGGGGCTCAGAAGAATGAAATAACTTCCCCAAGGTTGCCCAGCTAATTAATGGCCACACTGTGGTTCCTGCTATTTCCATGGTACCCCCAGGCTTACTACCTTAGCCAGCCACTGAGCTTAGATCTTTGATATTCAGGGAAGAAGGACCACTCAGATATTACATGTCATTTTTCTACTCTTCAAGTATTTTGCATCAAGAAAGAAAGGGAGAGAGGATTTAACAAAGCTAGGTACTACTTACCAAAAAGCATAGTCCAGATGTTCCTGGATTCTCCCATCTCCAAGTCTCCTTTTCTTCAGCAAAAGAAAAATAAATTACCCAATTCCTTCTCCCACGAGTTTCACAGAACAAAGACAATGAGACAAAAACGGGCAATGATGAAGTCAGAGGCACAGAACTGTGGCAAATCAACTTGACCCATATCAAAAAGGCGATAATTGAAACAAGATCTCTTCACGTGCCTGAAAAAAAACCCAAATTGCTCTAGCAGAAAGGCTCTCCTTCATATCTCGTGACCACTTGTCATCCCGCAAGACAGGACAGAAACACCAGGAGGTGAGAAAGAGCAAAGGAATGGAGTGGTGGAGAATGAGGAAAGACAGAGAGAGGGAAAGGCTGGGGGAGGGGGATAAAGATGAAGATCAAAGGACTGGGTACATTTATCTTTAAGCTCACTTCCAACCTTCCAAATGTGTGAGATTTAGTGACTTGGGGGGATGACCCTGAACATGGAACTCCAGGGCTTTCATTGGAATAAACCAATGATAATGAAAAGGAAAGCTTCGAGGTTTTCAAACTTCTTGATAAATAAGAAACAAAGACATAAAAAGACCAAAGACTAGCAGAGAGAACTTGGCAGAAAATTGGGATGTAAATATATGAGGTTGGATTAGAGATGAGAAAAGAAAGAAAAGTTATTGAAAGACAGAACAATCCTTGGGTGGAGTAGAAGCAAGATGAACCTGGTCACCTTAGACATATCTCATACTAACCTTCAAAGTTCAAAGCAGAGGCCACACATTTCCCCACCCTGAACCCTGTTATTCCTTCCAGGCCCTAACTCATGTAACTCATGATCTGGTGACTTGTTCAGGGCTCTGACATCCCCAATAGACTGAGATCCATGAGAACACAAGGCGTGGTGGACACTCAGTAAGCACTAGTTGGAAACATGCATGGATGGGTAGATGGATGGGTAAATGAACACACAATGGAGTTTTTTTACCCAACATGACTGATGCTCCACAGCTATATCTCAGACACCAGTCTTGACTCCCAGGCTCCAAGCTGTTTTTCCCAGGACTGTGCTCCTGTTCAGGCGACTGCTTCTCACCCCTTCCCGATTTCCAGCTCTGCCTCTCCCGGTACTTGGTGTGAGGAGTCTCCTGCAGATCCAGAAGACAGAAAGGGAGTTGGCCCAGAGATTCGAGGGGAGGACTGGCAGAAGCTTTGCCTTCTGTGTCCATTCATCTGCCAGCTTCCAGTCTGTGCCAGGGCTGGGGGAGATTGGGAGATGGGGAGGGGGACTTTGCCATGTTTATTTAGAGGAGTGGAAAATTTGAGCCAAAGCCAGATTTTCTGTTGCAAGGACTGAGATAAAACACAGGAGGGCGAGAACATCCCCTCCAAGCTAACTCTTGGCTCAACACAAGGCAAAAGGCAAACAAGTTCACAGTGTGTTTGGAAGGACATACCCTTGGGTCCTGGACCAATTGGCCTCTGACTTCCAAGTCACGTCCACAGCACATCTTGTGTAGATTTCAATCAAGAGCTTCTGCCCTGGGCCTGACACTGCGTGTTCTCAGCACTAGGGACAAAGCAGAAAATAATACCAGCTAGGACCTCATCCAAATGGTGCATAGGGCCACTGGGGGAAAGTGTGTAAACAGGAACTAAGCACATGGTTGCACGTGTGCAAAATGCTGTGGAAGAAAAGCACAGGATGCTCTGAAAGCAAGTATCAGTGGGATCTGACCCAGTAGGGTAAGTGCCCCCCAGGAATTGACTTCTAGCATCCCCCAGGGATATGGAGGGTGAGTAGGAGTGACCCAGCCCAAGACGGCCGGAAGGGAGGTGGAGTGGGAAGGCCCTGGCTGGAGGCAGCCTGGCCCTCGGAGAGATGAAGAGGCCAGAGTGGCTCCAGTGTAGCGAATAAGCACATGCCCAGCGGGCTCCACTGAGAAAGGAAAATAGAAAGGCTGGAGGACTCCCCTGGTGGTCCAGTACTAAAGAATCTGCCTGTCAATACAGGGGATCTGGGGTTCGATCCCTGGTCCAGGAAGATCCCACATGCGGCAGAGCAACTAAGGCAGGTGCCACAGCTACCGAGCCGCACTTTATAGCCCGGGAGCCACAGCAAGAGAAGACACCACAACGAGAAGCCAGCAAACCACAACTAGAGAAAGTCCAGTCACAGCAATAAAGACCCAGCGCAGCCGAAAAAGTTAAAAAAAAAAAAAAGAAAGAAAGAAAGGCTGGGGGCAGGATAACACTTCTGCTAGTGGCATCAAGGTGGAGGATGCTGGAACTAATCCAAAGCAGCAATAGATGTTGCAGTTATGTCAAACTGAAGCCTGACCGCCACCCCCTCGGCCCTGCCCCCAGGACACTGTGGCTCAGGAACAAGGCTAGTGGGCCCAAGCGGCCCGTTGTGCCTTGGTGAGGGGTGGGGGCAGGAGAGAGGGCCAGCTCCATGGAGCCAGAGGCTGGAGGGCCTCCCAGCTAGTGGCTGGGAGCTGCATGTGTGGCATCAGGGCCCAGGCCGGGCTTGGGGATAAGCTGTGTGTAAACAAATACTAAACTATGCAAGGCAGACTGGAGAGACTGCAAGGATTTGCAAAAATCCTTAGGCTGAAATAAATAGGGGCGTCTTGGAGAAGCACTTAGGGAAAGTTAGACTTTGAAAGCAAAAGATGGGCAAATCTGGGAGAGTTCTAAAGAATGAGGTGCATTCCTGGGTTGAAGTGGGGGAGGACTGAAGGAGGTCTATATCCCAAAAGGGGAGGACCAGATAGAGAAATGGGTCAAACCCCTGGGGCACCCCCCCAGGGCCTTTTGACTTCAGGTCAGAAGATTGCCATGAGAGGCACTGGAGGTTTCGAAAGGTGGGCACCAGCATAAGTGTAGGTGAAAGAAGTTTTATCAGACAGTGTTGGAGAAAACTCTTGAGTGTCCCTTGAACTTCAAAGAGATCCAACCAGTCCATTCTGAAGGAGATCAGTCCTGGGTGTTCTTTGGAAGGACTGATGCTAAAGCTGAAACTCCAGTACTTTGGCCACCTCANGTCGCCCAGTCAATGTCTGACTCTTCCATGAGCCCATGAACTGCAGCATGCCAGGCCTCCCTGTCCCTCACTATCTACCAGAGTTTGCCCAAGTTCATGTTCGTTGCATCGGCGATGCTGTCCATCCATCTCATTCTCCGGTGCCCTCTTCTCCTTCTGCCCTCAGTCTTCCCCAGCATCAGAGACTTCTCACAAAAGTTCAGACGACTTTTCACAACAGAGTCGTCTATTCACATCAGTTCAGCTTAGTTCAGTTGCCCAGTCATGTCTGACTCTTCTGTGACCCCATGGACTGCAGCACGCCAGGCCGCCCTGTCTATCTCCAACTCCCGGAGCTGGCTCAAACTCATGTCCATTGAGTCGGTGATGCCGTCCAACCATCTCATCCTCTGTCAGCCCCTTCTCCTCCCGCCTTGAATCTTTCCCAGCAACAAGGTCTTTTCCAGTGAGTCAGCTCTTCGCATCAGGTGGCCAAAATATTGGAGCTTCAACTTTAGCATCAGTCCTTCCAGTGAATATTCAGAACTGATTTCCATTAAGATGGACTGATCTGATCTCCTTGCTGTCCAAGTACTTTCAGTCCTTCCCCCACCAAGTCCAGGTGGAAAATCTTTATTTCATCTTCAAGTTCCTGCTCAAATGCCTTGAGAAAATGTCTCTGATCCCACCAGAATGGGTATGGAGTGCCTCCCGCTCTCGTAACACTTTTTACTGTTCAGGCTCATCATTTGTTTCCTCTGTCATTCTGCTGCACTCAGCTGTTCATTCTCAAATTCCCTGAAGGCAGACAGAACATCATCTGCTTGCAAAGGGCATTCACAGATAGGTGTTCGTTGACCAGGTGGATGAGGGGAGAGAGAAAGAGGGAAGGAAGGAAGGAAGAAGGAAGCGGGGGAGGGGGGAAGAGGAGAGAAGGGGAAAACTGGGCACCCTTATTTCCAGATTCTCAAAGCCCCTGCCAATAGGGCCTCTGCTGCGGCAAAACCTCTGTCCTTCAGGTAACAGCCCCCATTCTCCATATTTTTTAGTTCCTATAAAAACCACATGTTTGGGTAGACACAGACTCACAAGCTTAGAGAATGAATTCATGGTTACCGGGGTTGGGGGGCGGGGAGGGTGGAGAGTGAGGGATGAATTGGGAGCTTGGGATAGACATACACGTACTACTATATTTGAAATAGCCAACAAGGACCTTCTGTACAGCACAGAGAACTTTGCTCGATATTTTGCAATCATGTTAATGGGAAAAGAATTTGAAAAAGCATGGATACGTGTATACGTATAACTGAATCACATTGCTGTACACCTGAAACTAACACAGCCTTGTTAAGCAACCATGCCCCAATACAAAATGAGAACTATAACAAAAACAAACAGACAAAATCCTGTGTTTTGGGTTTTATGCCTTCAGGACTGGGGCAGAGGTAGCAGAGGACTAATTTGTACTATGGGATCAGTGACCAGTATTTATCTTCTCTTAGCATCTGAAATCTCAACAGGTTTTATTGCCTTACCCTCAGTGAGTAAGGGTAATTAATGCTCTGCTAAGGCAAAGGGTTTGTAAGGCAGAGGGGAGATTTTGGAGGTTTTGAATGACCTGCAGATTTTATTCTGTTCATCTGCTTGCACCAAGATAATTGCTTTGTCCAAAGCTGAAGTGGACTCAAGAGGCTCCCTGCCCCTAATAGAGGCCCTGGATCACAAGGTGTCTGAAATCCTCCTTTGGAATCAACAGAGGAAGTCGGAGGATTGGGGGCAAGTGGGAAATGGAGGGGAGAGATAAGTGGAAAGGAGAAAGGAACCAAGGAAACAAAGGGAAGAAAAAAGAGCTGCTCTGTGGAGTGGTCAGGGCAGTTCCTGGTGCGTGTGCTTCATCCACAAGCCCAGAGTATCTAACGATACGTCAGTTCTGACGGAAACAGGAAACTTACGGGGAAGTGTCCAGAAGAGGAAGAAGTGTTCCAGAAGATAAACCAACACGCTGTAGACCCAGACATCGTGCCCAGTTGGGCACAAGCTAAGATAAACAGGAGATCAAATAATCCCTGAAACGCCACGTATAGCCCCCAGAGGCTGCGGTCTTGTAGCAGTCACTGCTGTTGCCCCAGGGAAGGGCGCTGAGAAGATTATTTAAATAAATAAGCACGTCTTCTAATAGCTTTGTCCTTAAATCCCTAATATTCCAGGAAATTCAAGGCAGCAATGAACTGAATGGATCTTGAGTCCTCACTTTTTTCCATAGGCGTGAAGGGTCTTGGTTAGTTTCCACTCCACTTTTTCAGGAAATCCTTGCCAAGATTGGGGAAGGAACCCCCTATTATATGCTCCCAAAGCTCCCAGAACCAAGTTATAAAATAACTACAGTAATTATTTTATACATAAAATAACATATAGAGATGTCATACGTATGTATCATATCTATCTATATACATCTGTATCATATATTATATATATATATATATATATAAAATCACTGTTGTAATCACCTGAATGGGCTTCCCAGGTAGCTCAGTTGTAAAGAATTTGCTTGCCAGTAGGAGACACAGGATATACAGTTTCAATTCCTTGGTCAGGAAGATCCTCTGGAGTAGGACACAGCAACCCGCTCCTTGGGAAATTCTAGCAACAGAGGAGCCTGGCGGACTACAGTCCGTGGGGTTGCAAAGAGTCAAACACAACTGAGCGACTGAGCGCACTTGCACACACAGTCACCTGCTTACTTGTTTGAACCCCTTACTGTGTAAATAAGGTAGAAACTGGATCTTGTTTATACTTTTGCCCACAGCTGAGCACAATGCCTGGCCCATGACAGAGATGCATCTGCCCTGGTCAACCTGTCACGGGACAGATCTTCAATTAATATCTGAGTCAAATATTGACCCTGTGTAATGTGGCTGGTACACTTGACTGTATTAACTCATTCAATCTCTACAGTAACCTTCTGAGGTATACTGGTATTCTCCATCCAGGAAAAATAGAGCAGGAAGTGATGGAGTTCTTGCCCCCAAACACCCAGGTAATCAACATCACAGGCAGGCTCGGAACCCAAGACTGTCTGGCTCCAGAACCGATGCTCACAGAGTTCCACAGCTCTGCCACTTGTAACTTTTAGGATCTTCCAATTCAGCAAAAATTTGCTCTGTATCAACTATTCCAGAACTGGAGGCAGGAAGATGAGCAAGCCACAATGCCCTGAAGGACTTGACAGGAACCCCTCATGTTAAACAGAATCCGAGCTGCTTCAGAAAGCTTGTAAACTGAGTTTTTCACTCCCAACCATCTTGAATACTCAAAATAGTATCCGTGGCAATATACAAGCAAAAAGGCTCTGTGGACATAAAGTGCTACAGAAACCTTCATTAATTCAGGTCTTCCCCACTATTCAAATGTTTCTATTCATTCCAGCTTTGGGCTGAAATCTCCACTTTTGTAATACACGAAGAAAATAAATACTATCAATTTAATCTCCATATTACAGGAGGAAAATGATTCTAATACTTCAAAAATACAAGTATATATTATGACCCTTTGACACGGAAATTTATTGTAAACATAAGGATAACAGGAAAACATCCTACAAATATACAGGTAAGATACCATGTAACCTACCGGGAAAGAGAAATTAAGATTGGCCAAGTATTTATGGAAAGTATTGAAATAAAAGAACTATATGCTCATCGATGTGCTTTCACTTGTTATCTTTTGTATGTTCTTTTTAAAAACAAATGATTTTTATTTTAAAATTTATTTTATTGTTAATTGGAGCATACTTACTTTACGATATTGTGATGGCTTCTGCCATATATCAACATGAATCAGCCATAGGTATACATATAAAAATAAAGACATAAAAATACACGGTGGTCCATCCAGAATATGAATGGAGTATCATTCAGTGCTAAAAAAAAAAAATGAGCTATCAAGCCATGAAAAGACATAGACGAAGCTTAAATACCTATTTCTAAGCGAAAGAAGCCAATCTAAGAAGGCTACATACTGTATGATTCCAATGGTATGACATCTGGAAAAGGCAAAACTGGGGATCAGCGGTGGCCAGACAGCAGGCAGATAGCAGGGCAAGGCAGTGGTGATGTAAACAGACAGAGCCCAGGGTAGTGTCAGGGCAGAGAAAATACTCTGTAAGGTACTATAATGACGAACACATATCATTGTACATTTGTCTAAAAGCACTGAACATACAATATCCAGAATGAACCCTTAGGTAAACTATTTGTTGCTGTTGTTCAGTTGCTAAGTTGTGTCTGATTCTTTGAAAACCCATGGATGGTAGCCCGTCAGTCTCCTCTGTCCATATTTTCCAGGCAAGAATATTGGAGTGGGTTGCCATTCTCTTCTCCAGAGGCTCTTCCCAACCCTGGAATCGAACCTGCGTCTCATGCGTGGGCAGGCAGCTTCTTTACCACTGAGCCTAAGGAAGCCCTAGGTAAACTAGAGACTTGCAGTAATTATGATGTGTCAATGTAGATTCCCCCTTGGTTTAAAAAAAATTGTACCATCCTGGTGAGTGATGTTCTCTTAAGAAAGGCTGTGCATTTGTGGGAGCAGGGAATGTACTGTATGGAAAATTACAGCTACCTCTCAACTTTGTTGGAAACCTAAAGAATAAAGTCTGTTAAAAGTGAAAAAAGAAAAAAACAAAGGGCAGCAAGACCAAAGCGTCTGGAGACCCGAGTTCAAATTCTGTTGTTGCTCTTTGCTGGGTACTAGATTTTAGACAGCTCTTCTGTCATGCTGTATGCTTCCTGCTTTGTAAAACAGCTACCTAAGAGACCTTTCTCCACTACCATAGGAAGGAAGAAGGGAAATACGGAGGCAGATATAAGATGCAGATCTGGTGGCAGGAAGTGAAAGGGATTTCCATTTGATGGTTTCCTTTTTTCCCAGTGAAGCAAAACCACCTCCAAAGGGCAGGGGGTGAAGCGAGAGCACTAGAGGTCTAGGAGAGCTGAGAAGTTTCATATTTCCCCGAAACTACAAAGTGGGAAATGTTTTTTATTCTTTGGACAAGTACACTTATTGAATGTTTCTGGACCCGCTTTCCTCATTAACTGTTGAAAGAATCTGAAAACAGAAAGGTTAAATTCCTTGAACACATATTGCTTTCATTTATCAATAAGAAATGTATAAGTGAAATTGTGATTTTTCAGATTTTGGAAAACAGCTTAATTGAGTCATAATGTCCTTATTCTAAAATTTGCCCAAGGCTTCCCTGGAGGCTCAGTGGTAAAGAATCTGCCTGCTAATACAGAAGATGCTGATTCAATCCCTGCATCAAGAAGATCCCCTGGAGAAGGCCACAGCAACCCACTCCAGTACTCTTGCCTGGGAAATCCCAGACAGAAGCCTGGCAGGCTACAGTCCATGGGGCTGCAAAAGAGTCGGACACGACTTAGTGACTAAATACCACCACACCACCAAAACTTGTCCATTTTAAGTATACAAAGAATTTTTATGTTTTTTAAATTTTTATTTTTTAGCTTTTTATTTTATATTGGAATATAACTGATCAGCAATATTGAGATAGTTTTAGGTGGACAGCAAGGGGACTCATCCTTACATACCCATGTATCCATTCTCCATTGAAGAAGTTTTAAAATAGTCGTGCAAATGTGGGAGAGGAACATCATAAGATCACCTTCACAAACCAGTGACTCAAATATTTTCTAAATAAAGGGAGAATTAACTTTGAAATATTAAGCTATATCATAGAGTTTTATGATTAGAACAAAAATGAGCTTAATATATGAAATACATGGCCCAAATATAAAGAACATCATGCTAGAAGTCAGCAGTTAATGAAAGGATACACTTACCAGACATTTGCTCTGGATTTTCTAAAATGCAGATGTTCTGGTTCAGTGAGTCCATTTATAGGACTATGGATAAGGATTTTCACATGGATCATGTGACTCCTATACAAATCTGACAAATGTCTGTGTAGCACAGTAATTTACCTAGCTTTTGAGCATCATCAGGACTAAGCACTTGTTAAGGTTAACTCAACCTGGAAAAGACAGAGAAGTTACTTTAAATACAAATAAAGTGGCATTTTCCTGGAATGAACAGAAAGGGTATGTGAGAGAAGCCGCAGTAGGGGAATATATGATTAGGGGGAGGTTCTGCACGGAGCCTTGAGAAAGTCCTCTGCAGAGGATTCAAGCAAGATGATCACTAAAATCTTCATTTCACCACCAGGCAAGGTGGGGGCTCTATGAAGTGCCATCAAACTTTCTTTAAAGACTCTAAGAACTTTACTCTCTCCACAACCACCCCCACTTCCATTTCAATGAAAACTTTGCCTGCATCCCAGCATTAGAGAAAGTAATCCTCAATGAAAAAATAAATTCTTACATCTTGTCCCAACTCTCAACAAGAATACTGTCGCTGTTTCTTGCAAGCAGCACAGTCTTGTTTGACAACATAATGAGATCTGGTCAAACAGATGAAAAATGCCGTAACCTGAGTGTTTATCTCAACTCTGCCAAAGCTTTCAGCCCCCCAGGCGTTTCCATCTCTGCAGAGAGGGTCAAGAACCTTCGGTGGCAGCCCATGGCTCTGAGCTGGCGTCTTGCTACACCACACCACTTGGGCAAGAGCAGAGGCAGGAGTTTCTGTCAAGTTGAATTTCCTGAAATGTACTGGCCCCTGTAACGATCTCAATGGTGTAGAGGGCAGTTTCTTCTTGCATGAAACCAGCAGGAGGGCAAGTTGGCAAGTGATGCTCAACAGTGCTCATCTAGGGCTGGCTGGTGTGTGGGGGCTGGGACCCCGCCAACAGATAAACCTAAGGAGGCACCCTCTCAACATTCGAAAGAACCAAACTCCCAGTCTATGCAAAGCCTGTAATTCAGGTGACTGACCATTCCCTTTCAAGTCAAGTCTACAGAGAAAGCAGTAAAAGGTTCTCTTTGTTTGCAGTTATCCAGTAATTGCAAACAAAGTATACAGCCAATCAGGATAATTTGGAATGAAAAATTCAATTTAACCTCTGAATATTTAGTGTGAGAATTACTCTGACCCATCCAATGATTTCCGACCCATCCTCTTTGGGGTTTTACCTTCTAACCAGAAGTTTCTTTCCATAAGGGGGATGAGGTTGCTCATATCCATTTACATGGCTCTTCCACCCAACTGAGCTTATTGAAAGCAAAGAATTAGCATCTCTCACAGACCTTCACTCCTAGAAGATGCTCCATAGAAACACATTGGTTGAATTAACCAATTAGTTGGTAAATAGAATAAGGTTATTTGAGAAAGGAGGAGAAGGAAATGGCAACCCACTCCAATATTCTTGTCTGGAGAATCCCATGGACAGAGGAGCCTGGTGGGCTACAGTATACGGGGTTGCAAAGAGTCAGACACGACTAAGCTACTAACACATACGCATTAAGAAAGAACAAAAAATATGCCATAAGGTTAGCACTTTGGGGTCTCCACATCTCTTGTGCCTCCTGCATTGGCAGGCAGATTTTTTTTTTAAGCCACTGTCACCACCTNTGATTCCAATGGTATGACATCTGGAAAAGGCAAAACTGGGGATCAGCGGTGGCCAGACAGCAGGCAGATAGCAGGGCAAGGCAGTGGTGATGTAAACAGACAGAGCCCAGGGTAGTGTCAGGGCAGAGAAAATACTCTGTAAGGTACTATAATGACGAACACATATCATTGTACATTTGTCTAAAAGCACTGAACATACAATATCCAGAATGAACCCTTAGGTAAACTATTTGTTGCTGTTGTTCAGTTGCTAAGTTGTGTCTGATTCTTTGAAAACCCATGGATGGTAGCCCGCCAGTCTCCTCTGTCCATATTTTCCAGGCAAGAATATTGGAGTGGGTTGCCATTCTCTTCTCCAGAGGCTCTTCCCAACCCTGGAATCGAACCTGCGTCTCCTGCGTGGGCAGGCAGCTTCTTTACCACTGAGCCTAAGGAAGCCCTAGGTAAACTAGAGACTTGCAGTAATTATGATGTGTCAATGTAGATTCCCCCTTGGTTTAAAAAAAATTGTACCATCCTGGTGAGTGATGTTCTCTTAAGAAAGGCTGTGCATTTGTGGGAGCAGGGAATGTACTGTATGGAAAATTACAGCTACCTCTCAACTTTGTTGGAAACCTAAAGAATAAAGTCTGTTAAAAATGAAAAAAGAAAAAAACAAAGGGCAGCAAGACCAAAGCGTCTGGAGACCCGAGTTCAAATTCTGTTGTTGCTCTTTGCTGGGTACTAGATTTTAGACAGCTCTTCTGTCATGCTGTATGCTTCCTGCTTTGTAAAACAGCTACCTAAGAGACCTTTCTCCACTACCATAGGAAGGAAGAAGGGAAATACGGAGGCAGATATAAGATGCAGATCTGGTGGCAGGAAGTGAAAGGGATTTCCATTTGATGGTTTCCTTTTTTCCCAGTGAAGCAAAACCACCTCCAAAGGGCAGGGGGTGAAGCGAGAGCACTAGAGGTCTAGGAGAGCTGAGAAGTTTCATATTTCCCCGAAACTACAAAGTGGGAAATGTTTTTTATTCTTTGGACAAGTACACTTATTGAATGTTTCTGGACCCGCTTTCCTCATTAACTGTTGAAAGAATCTGAAAACAGAAAGGTTAAATTCCTTGAACACATATTGCTTTCATTTATCAATAAGAAATGTATAAGTGAAATTGTGATTTTTCAGATTTTGGAAAACAGCTTAATTGAGTCATAATGTCCTTATTCTAAAATTTGCCCAAGGCTTCCCTGGAGGCTCAGTGGTAAAGAATCTGCCTGCTAATACAGAAGATGCTGATTCAATCCCTGCATCAAGAAGATCCCCTGGAGAAGGCCACAGCAACCCACTCCAGTACTCTTGCCTGGGAAATCCCAGACAGAAGCCTGGCAGGCTACAGTCCATGGGGCTGCAAAAGAGTCGGACACGACTTAGTGACTAAATACCACCACACCACCAAAACTTGTCCATTTTAAGTATACAAAGAATTTTTATGTTTTTTAAATTTTTATTTTTTAGCTTTTTATTTTATATTGGAATATAACTGATCAGCAATATTGAGATAGTTTTAGGTGGACAGCAAGGGGACTCATCCTTACATACCCATGTATCCATTCTCCATTGAAGAAGTTTTAAAATAGTCGTGCAAATGTGGGAGAGGAACATCATAAGATCACCTTCACAAACCAGTGACTCAAATATTTTCTAAATAAAGGGAGAATTAACTTTGAAATATTAAGCTATATCATAGAGTTTTATGATTAGAACAAAAATGAGCTTAATATATGAAATACATGGCCCAAATATAAAGAACATCATGCTAGAAGTCAGCAGTTAATGAAAGGATACACTTACCAGACATTTGCTCTGGATTTTCTAAAATGCAGATGTTCTGGTTCAGTGAGTCCATTTATAGGACTATGGATAAGGATTTTCACATGGATCATGTGACTCCTATACAAATCTGACAAATGTCTGTGTAGCACAGTAATTTACCTAGCTTTTGAGCATCATCAGGACTAAGCACTTGTTAAGGTTAACTCAACCTGGAAAAGACAGAGAAGTTACTTTAAATACAAATAAAGTGGCATTTTCCTGGAATGAACAGAAAGGGTATGTGAGAGAAGCCGCAGTAGGGGAATATATGATTAGGGGGAGGTTCTGCACGGAGCCTTGAGAAAGTCCTCTGCAGAGGATTCAAGCAAGATGATCACTAAAATCTTCATTTCACCACCAGGCAAGGTGGGGGCTCTATGAAGTGCCATCAAACTTTCTTTAAAGACTCTAAGAACTTTACTCTCTCCACAACCACCCCCACTTCCATTTCAATGAAAACTTTGCCTGCATCCCAGCATTAGAGAAAGTAATCCTCAATGAAAAAATAAATTCTTACATCTTGTCCCAACTCTCAACAAGAATACTGTCGCTGTTTCTTGCAAGCAGCACAGTCTTGTTTGACAACATAATGAGATCTGGTCAAACAGATGAAAAATGCCGTAACCTGAGTGTTTATCTCAACTCTGCCAAAGCTTTCAGCCCCCCAGGCGTTTCCATCTCTGCAGAGAGGGTCAAGAACCTTCGGTGGCAGCCCATGGCTCTGAGCTGGCGTCTTGCTACACCACACCACTTGGGCAAGAGCAGAGGCAGGAGTTTCTGTCAAGTTGAATTTCCTGAAATGTACTGGCCCCTGTAACGATCTCAATGGTGTAGAGGGCAGTTTCTTCTTGCATGAAACCAGCAGGAGGGCAAGTTGGCAAGTGATGCTCAACAGTGCTCATCTAGGGCTGGCTGGTGTGTGGGGGCTGGGACCCCGCCAACAGATAAACCTAAGGAGGCACCCTCTCAACATTCGAAAGAACCAAACTCCCAGTCTATGCAAAGCCTGTAATTCAGGTGACTGACCATTCCCTTTCAAATCAAGTCTACAGAGAAAGCAGTAAAAGGTTCTCTTTGTTTGCAGTTATCCAGTAATTGCAAACAAAGTATACAGCCAATCAGGATAATTTGGAATGAAAAATTCAATTTAACCTCTGAATATTTAGTGTGAGAATTACTCTGACCCATCCAATGATTTCCGACCCATCCTCTTTGGGGTTTTACCTTCTAACCAGAAG
The DNA here is from genome assembly GCA_006410875.1 of Neotragus pygmaeus. Lineage (NCBI taxonomy): Eukaryota > Metazoa > Chordata > Mammalia > Artiodactyla > Bovidae > Neotragus > Neotragus pygmaeus. The sequence goes on from SJYV01050321.1 coordinate 2,323,726, forward strand.
TTTCTTTCCATAAGGGGGATGAGGTTGCTCATATCCATTTACATGGCTCTTCCACCCAACTGAGCTTATTGAAAGCAAAGAATTAGCATCTCTCACAGACCTTCACTCCTAGAAGATGCTCCATAGAAACACATTGGTTGAATTAACCAATTAGTTGGTAAATAGAATAAGGTTATTTGAGAAAGGAGGAGAAGGAAATGGCAACCCACTCCAATATTCTTGTCTGGAGAATCCCATGGACAGAGGAGCCTGGTGGGCTACAGTATACGGGGTTGCAAAGAGTCAGACACGACTAAGCTACTAACACATACGCATTAAGAAAGAACAAAAAATATGCCATAAGGTTAGCACTTTGGGGTCTCCACATCTCTTGTGCCTCCTGCATTGGCAGGCAGATTTTTTTTTTAAGCCACTGTCACCACCTGGGAAGCCCATGGCACTTGAGAATCTCATGGACAGAGGAGCGTGGTGGGCTACAGTCCATGGGGCTGCAAAGAGTTGGACACAACTGAGCGCACACACATTTGGGGTCTCCAGGAACCACTGAACAAGCCAGATTGTCTGGCACACTTACTGATCATACTCCCCAAAAAGGAATGTCTTTCACCTCAAGACAATTTCTTCAGCTGGAAATCAGCTTTACCTACGCTTCCTGTCCCAGTACTGGTCAGTTAAATCAACCTGTGCTTCTTGACTTTAACAGATGATTGACTAATTTCCTAAAAGACTCTTGGAGATATAGAAAGATATCAGTATAACTAAATTTTCAAAAGCTTGGTAAGAATTATTTAAGCAAGTACTTCACCCGGTAATTAATTTCTTTCAATGGTTTACTTTAGTTTAGAATACACTGTATTGGACTAGAATGACTGGGTTGGACTGGATTGGGTTGGATCTGATTGAAACTGTTAGCGTTGAAGTGTTGCCTTCCCTTTCAGACTGCAAGCTCCTTGAAGGCAAAAGAAGGACTGAGTTTTTTACCTACCACAGAGTTTGGTGCATGGTAATTACTCAATATTTGCAGAATAAACAAGTGAAACCTATTTGGGAACGAGCCTGGAAAGATCTAAGACGTACAGTCATTGATATTTGTCTTTACCCTCTAGTGAGGTGGATGCTACTGCCCTTTCTTATTCTTAATAATGCTGAATGTCGTAACTGAGAGGACAACCGTATACTTTAAGTGCCTTGTGTGAAGGCTTGGTGTATATTTGTGGTGAGGATTTTGCTTTCTTTTTTAAGTGCGCATAATGGAGTGAACACCCAAGGATTTAGACTGGACAAACCGCCTTTCCGCCAGCCCATCTGACCCCAGGGAAGCCTTCAGTGGGTGCCAAGAAGCAGTGGAGACAGGGGGGAGACACACAGGGCAGAGTCCTATGGGGTCAGAGACAGAACTGACCAGAACAAAGGGGACACGTGTCACCATCCTTCCCTGCCGACGGTTTCCCAATGTTAGAGCCGAAATAAATGCAATTTCCCCTGAAAATTGAGATGTCCCTTTTAAAATGATCTCTCCAGTTATCAACCGGGCAGTGTGTGTCTTAAGGATCATTAACCTTCCACCCTCCACCCCTCACACTAGGCTCTGGGAGTGTCCATCTAAGAAGGTAGCTTCCAGAGAGGGTCAGTATTCCCTCTTTGGAGCCCCCGGAACAAATGACTGAACAGATTAGGACGGATTAGACAGATAACAGTTCAGACCCTTTTACAAGCACATTTTTCACTCGACACTCAAATTCCCTTCTGTGCCCCACAGTCTCACACAACCCAGCGACTGGATAGTATTACTGAAATATCTCTGCGCCAGCCGAGTGCGTGGAACTGTGCAAAGCCAGATGTTCTTGTAACCCTGTTTTACTGAGTTATTTATATCCATATAATATTTGACATTTCCTGTGTTGTTAAAGAGTTGGGGCCCTTGACGTATTTTTAAGAGAACATTGCCGACTTTTCATTTTTTTTCTTTGATGCCCAGCACCAGAAATAAGTAATATAAAGAAGGGTTGTATTAAACAGATGCTTTGCTATCCAGAGTATACCTTATTTTAATGCCTTTCATCTTAAATGATCTTCATGAACAGAAAGATGCTAGAGTCGCCTGAACACATGAATTAAGCCAACAATAAGTGCAATAAAAGCGCATGCCTGTGGACCTAAAATAAGTTAGCTGACAAAGAAAAATTTTTAATAAATATTAAAAATATAATCCACATTTCTAAGACTAAACTTTATAGAGTACTGATACATGAAATATATTGTCCCTGAACTTGATTGATATGGAAACAGCTAGTTAAAATTTTTCCAAGCTGAGCAAATTATTTGCTGTAAGATTTCTCTGGCAAAATGAAACAATGGAAACTTTATAGAGTTAAAAGTATTTGGTTGGGCCTGTATGGTAAAGATACTTAAACTGTACGTGAAATTTGATATCATAGAAGGTAATCTTTCTTTTTGTTTATTGAGAGGATCCATTCACAAACTATTCTATTTTGAAGATTTCCAAATTTTTAAAAAGATTTCTTCTTTGTATTTAGGTTGGTACAAAAGTAATTGCAGTTTCAGACCATGTATTTTAAATCATTATAACTAGGCTCAAGCACATCTTTATTAATCAAAATAGTAACCATGACAATCAACACATTTTGGCCAAAAAGAAATAAGTTGGTTTATTTCTGTACAGTAAAAATCCATGCTTTGGGATTCAATGAACTCTTGGAAAGCATTTTCTGCCTCCTGCTGGTTGTGGAAGTGTTTTCCCAGAGAAAAGTTGCTGAAATGCTTGAAGAGGAGTTAGTCAGTTGGCAAGGGGTTGGTGAATATGGCAGATGAGGCAAAACCTCGTAGCGCAGTTTGTTCAACTGGTGAAGCATTGGTTGTGTGACATGCAGTCAAGCATTGTCATGGGGAAGAATTGGGCCCTTTCTGTTGACCAATGCAGGTTACAGGTGTTGCAGTTTTTGGTGCATGTCATTAATTTTCTGAACATACTTCTCAGATGTAATGGTTTTACCAAGATCCAGAAAGCTGTAGTGGATCAGATGGGCAGTAGACCACCAAACAGTGACCGTGACCCCCTTTTTGGCACAAGTTTTGCTTTGGGAAGTGCTTTGGAACTTCTTCTTGATCCAGCCACTGAGCTGATCATTGCTGGCTGTCATATGCAGTCCATTTTTCATTGCACATCACAATCTGATAGAGAAATGGTTCACTGTTGTGTAGAATAAGAGAAGACAACACTCCAAGACAATTTTTTAAAATTTCTGGTCAGCTCATGAGGCACCCCCTCAGCAAGCTTTTTCACCTTTCCAATTTGCTTCAAATGCTGAACGACCATAGAATGATTGACATTGAGTTCTTCAGCAACTTCTCACATAGTTGTAAGAGGATCAGCTTTGATGATGGCTCTCGATTGGTCATTCTCAAATTCCAACGGCCGGCCACTTCGCTCCTCATCTTCGAGGCTCTCGTTTCCTTTGCAAAACTTCTTAAACCATCACTGCACTGTACGTTCATTAGCAGTTCCTGGGCCAAATATGTTGCTGGGGTTACTAATTGTCTCTGTGGCTTTACATCCCATTTTGAGTTTGGATTAAAAAAAATCGCTTGAATTTGCTTTTTGTCTAATATCATTTCTAAAGTCTAAAATAAAAATACTTGTATTAAAGCTAATGAAAGTAATGTCTTTAGCAAAAAAAAAAACCATAAAGTGAGCAATGTTCATTAAAATAATGTATAACATAATCACCTTTATTTAATAATGTATTCAAATATCAAGTGGCAAAGTTTGATAATGTAAAACTGCGATTATTTTTGCACTTAACTAACAGAATGTGACAGAGAGGAGTCCTGGTTCCCAGCGCCATCTTGATATCATTGACTGCTCCATCCTGAAAGCAAAAGTTGTAGAAAAAGAGAAGATGTGAACTATTTGGGGGCTCTATGGTCTTCAGAGTTGCTTTATAAGCTTTTTGAAATCTCCCTACGCTAGTTTTGCTTGTTTAAAATCTGTCTCCTCTCCTAAAATTAGAGGAGGTATGAGGACACCACCTTTCGGAGACACTTCCATAACACATTTTGCCTTCCAGTGTCTGTCTTTTTCCCACTCACCCCACTCTGTCCCTCCTCACTCTCTGAAGCTGAGGACTTTCCTGACAAATGAAGTCCTTCCCCCAACTTAGTGAAACAAGACACCATGGGCTCATCTGAGCACACTGAGCCTGCTCACTCCAAGGCGACAGGCAAATCCCTTCTGAGTCCTCTAAGCTGTGAGAAGTCTCTAGTCTTCAAATAGTGGACAGGTGTTCTTGAAGCCTCTAAGTCAGGGTACAGCCTTGCTCATTTGTATCACCAGTTCCCCAGACCTTTACCACTGACCTTCCAGCATTGATCTACTGCTACAGTTGGGACTGGGGTGTGGGGTCTGGAAGGCTAGCTCTGGACCCCTCACCAAGGGCTACCTGGGTCTGCATCTCCCAGCTTCCTCTGGACTCTAACTAGACCTCTAGTCTCTGGCTCCCACATCAAGATCTTTTCTGCCCACCTCCTGAATTCTTGATCTTGACACCCTGTTCTTTTCCTTGAAAGACTCTTTGGATCTTTCGTTCCATTCAGCATATATTGTCTGTTTTTACCCATTTTTTTTTTTTTTACTTACCTTAGAACCTTCTTGTTAAGGCCACTGACAACCTTGGTCCAACTCTAGAAAATCTCCCATCAGGAGACAACTTAATTCACAGGGATGACAGGCACAGTTGTCAGTCATGGTGTTTGGGGAGAGGCAGAATTCTGTTCACAGTCTTCTCTATTAGCCTTCCAATCCGCTCACCAAGTATATCCCTGTAGCAGCCTTTCCTTTTCTGAAATATGAATTTGAGCACCAAATGCAATCTTCTATTTCCTCAGCCTGTCTCTGATAGAAAGAAGACCCAAGCCCCAGAGATAATCCTCCAAAACCCTCAAGTTCAAGAGGTATTCCTCCAGAAAAATCTAGCCCTTTCCTCAAAGATATCAATTGATTCACTAGTTGCACCCTAGAATTTATGAAACAAAAGTCCAAGGTTTGACTTTGGGGTGGAGAATTTCATTTCCCATAAAGACTTTCACACTCACACTAACACCATGAACCTGGAAACTTCTCTAAGCAAATTGGACCAATGCACATGGACACCTCAAGACAACTCATCAACACCACATGGGAAAGAAGCAAACAAAAAATATTAAGATTGGTAGTAGTAAACTTCCTAAATGTGAGAACCACATTTAAGTCTGAAGAATGGCATGAATCCAGGTAATGGAGAAAAAGAATAATGTGAATTCTAGAAGTGTTACAGACATCCTTATGGAGTATCACAGATGAACATTATGAGAGCTACACATAAAGAAGAAAACATAGGCAAAGGGACTAGCACCGTGCCTGTTTTACACTAAACAATCTGTGAATTGTAGCTATGGCTATTATATCAGGTAGTCTCACCTTCAAATTAATAAATGGAAGCACAGGGAGGAAAAATTTTCTTCTGCCTAGCCTGAACCGCTTCTTTCTACCTCTGCCCGTAATCTCTGTTCTCCTTAATCTCTGATCTCAAAGCAAATACTGTTTATTAAACTGGTCAGAGCAGCCACGGTTCAACTCCCAGTTCCCATCCTCCGAGCATAACATTCAGAAATGCTTCAAAAACAAACATCTAGTCACCAGATGTCCGTAACATAAGGCTAAACCCATAAAACTATCTTCTACACCACTAGCTCCTTCGTAACTCCAAAGTGCAGGGAGCAAAAACACATGAAATCTCGAATGCAGTGAAATAAGATCTTGACATTTTCATCTTTTTGATTTTTTTTTCTTTCTTTGTTATGTGTCCTGACTCCCTCGTCGTTATTTAGAGGAATTTACAGGCCGTAAGAAAAATTTCGACTTCAGTGTAAGGTTAAAAGAAGACATTCTAATAGCCTGTTCTTTTTAAAATTCTAACTTAAATTCCTATGAATGAAAAGGGAAGGTCCTGAGTGAAATGGGAAATCGTGTGTATGATCATGATGTGTATAAATCAGAAGGAAAGGAAAGTGATCATACACTTTGCTGTAAAGAGATTTGATGATGGGAACCTGGGTTGGCAAGAGGGGAGCAAAGGTGCTGAGGTCAGGACCTTGGAACGTGTCAGGGACTGGGTCACGAGAAGCCAGCCTGAGGGCATAAGGAGGAAGGGGAGGAGCCTATGAAGAGACAGTCAAGCAGCGCAGGAAGCTCAGTGCCCCGGGCAGGGTGGAGGGGGGCTGTAGGAACTGAAAGCCTGAAAACCATCCCTCTTTGTTTAAAAGGTGCTGATCTCAACTCTTTGGGGCAAGATTCTTTCATCATCAGTTTTATGCAAAAAGCTGTGGATACTCCAGTAGAAGGACCCTTGACCAGGATCCAGGATTTTATTGAGCCTGAACATGGATATCAAATTGTGAGCATTTCATTTATAAAGATCCTCAGAGCAGGATGAGTTGTCAGGCTCCTAACCCAGCAGGAATGGCATGGAAAGAAGAGGTTAGCATTGGACCTTGGGGAAGTTTAGACGAGGGTCGGTCCACCTCAGCACGATTGCCAAGTGGGGCTAGATGATTCTCTGTTGTGGGAGCTGTCACGTGTCATTGGAGGAAGTTTGAAAGTATCCCTGGTCTCTACCCACTAGATGTCAATAGCACATCATCACCTTCTGGTTTTGATGCTCAAAATGTCACCATATGTGTCCGACATTGTCCTGAGAGAGTGACAGGTGCAAAACTATCCTCATTTGCAAATCGCTGGCCTTGACAGTAAGGAAGACCCCACCCTTATTACACGGAATCTATACCCATCTCCAAGATTTCAATAAGATATTCGATCACTTACGATACAATTTGTGATCAGTAAGCCACTTTTTCAGACACCTTGATAGATGCACTTATTTTAACAGTCTTAAAATATTGGAAGGACCTATTATTTCCATTAATACTCCAACACACCCACACACACACACACACGGAGGCGTGGTAAAAACACCACCAGCACAAACAATTCATTTTATAAGCGAGGTAAATAAGTAGAGTGGTTATCATGAAAAGGAAATTTGTATTAACTTAAGGAGTTGGGGATTGGAAATGGCAACCCACTCCAGTATTCTTGCCTAGGAAATCCCATACCCAGAGGAGCCTGGTGGGCCATAGTCCATAGGGTCACGAAGAGTCGGACACGACTTAGTGACTGAACACAAAACTTGTGGATCCATGCAGGCAACTAGATGTGACAGCATCAATGGCAAAGCACGGAAAATGGGAGCAAGACTAACACAGAATGCAGAACTGGTAGCAGCTTTTCTGCAACTGACAATGTCTTCAACACACACTTCGGTTCCAGTCACTCAGTCGTGTCTGACTCTTTGCGACTCCATGAACTTCAGCACGCCAGGCTTCCCTGTCCATCACCAACTCCCAGAGCTTGCTCAAACTCATGTCCATTTAGTTGGCGATGCCACACAACCATCTCATCCTTTGTCATCCCCTTCTCCTCCTGCCTTCAACCGTTCCCAGCATCAAGGTCTTTTCAAATGAGTCAGTTCTTCACATTAGGTGGCCAAAATATTGGGGTTTCAGCTTCAGCATCAGTCCTTCCAATGAATATTCAGGACAGATTTCCTTTAGGATTGACTGATTGGATCTCCTTGCAGTCCAAGGGACTCTCAAGAGTCTTCTCCAATACCACAGTTCAAAAGCATCAATTCTTCAGTGCTCAGCTTTCTTTACAGTCCAATCTCACATCTGTACATGACTACTGGAAAAACCATAGCTTTGACTAGACAGACCTTTGTTGGCAAAGTAATGTCTTTGCTTTTTAATACGCTGTCTCAGTTGATCATAGATTTTCACACATGCTTAGCAAGTATCATTATCCTCAGATACTACGAAGGTTCCCCACATATCAGATGAATAATATTGAAAAACATATTAGTTTTTCTAATACTTTTACTTCATCTGTTAAAGGGGAACATAATAACATACTTTATAGGATTGCAAAAAGATTAACTGAGCTCAGTCATTAAGGCAATTAGCACAGGGCTTGACACATTATCACCTCTCAGTGAAATTAGCCACTGTGATTTTCATTATGATGGAATGATAGAGTTGAACTGACAAAGGGTGGTAATAACATTTGACCTGATATGTTTAAAGCTCTGACTTATCTGACTCAAACGTGGCCTTGTGACTTTGTTGCAAAAATGATCACATTCCTTTAACATGGAAGTTTGACCCATCTTGCTCCCAGGCCCATAACTAGTACCTGGTAGCCCCAGACCCCAGGCTAGACACTCAGATTCCTGTGTTCTCTTCCCCTGGGTGCAGTCTAAGTATTAGTCACTCAGCCATGTTCAACTCTTTGTTGTCCCGTGGACTGTAGCCCACCAGGCTCCTCTGTACATGAAATTGTTGCAAGAATACTGGAGTGGGTAGCCATTCCCTTCTCCAGGGGATCCTCCTGACCCAGCAATCGAACCCAGGTCTCCTGCATTTCAAGCAGATTCTTTACTGTGTGAGCCATAGGAGAAGCCCTCTGTGCTAAGAGTCTACACCCCTAGATCAGCTAAGATAATTTCAGCTAAATGGCTTGAACAATAAAGAATTTTATTTACCCCTATAGCAGTATGTCCAGAGGTTTGGCAGCTTCTAAGAACATGCAGTCAAGATTCTGGTTACGTTCCCCTGAGAGGCTCTCAAGCTGCCTTCCTTGGGGCATCAGCCTTGTTCACAGACCAGCTTCCTTCATAATACTAAAAAGGCCTTCGACAGAAAATGAAGCAGGGAAAGAAAAGGAGGTATTTGCTGCTTGTCTTAAAAGTAAGAAAGAATGTTCCTAAGAGTCTCTGCGATCTTGGCCTCAAACAGGATAAGGTCTCATGACCACTCCTGAGCCAACCATGTTCAAGGGGGGAACTACCCTGGAGTCAAGTCGTGGCCCATCCCTGGAGTGGAGGTGGCTCAACAGTGCAGGATATGGCCAGTGCCAAAGAAGGAGGAGGGACAGGAAAGCATGTGAGCAGCCATCAAGCCCTCCATGGTGTCCAAAACTTAGTGCTTCCTACTGAGGGCATCGTCCAGATCTGCTTTCTTTGTGGTGATCACCCTCCATAAAAACAGAGTTTTAGATGAATCGAATCTAGTAAAGAAACTGCCTGCCAATGCAAGAGATGCAAGAGTCACAGATTCGGTCCCTGGGTCAAGAAGATTCCCTGCAGGAGGTCATGGTAACACACTCCAGTATTCTTGCCTGGAGAAACCTATGGACAGAGGAGCCTAGTGGGCTACAATCCATGGGGCTGCAAAGAGGTGGACACAACTGAAGCAACTTAGCATGTAGCACAATAAAACACTCAGCAAGAAAGTGAATTTGGGGGAGATTTCTGCAAGATCCGCAAGAATCATATACCCTAGAAGATCTCCTAGAGACATTTATCAAAAACAGGAGAAGTATTGAGTCTGAAGGAAGAGCAACCGAATGCGTGAAGTCCCCCAAAACGTGAACATTCCATACACTTGAATTCCAAAGGACATCCCACCAACTGCTTCATGGTGTCTCCTGTCATTTAATTTGCTCCAAATAACAAAAAACAGCTCTCCATCCTCAGTTTGTTATTTAACACATTGCAGAGAAGTTGGCTGGCTGGCTTTTTATGAACAGTTTCTCCTCTGAAACATCATAAATCCTTAGCAGTTCTTCAAGTGTTGGGTTTACTCAGCTTCCAGGTTTTAGCAGCAGCTGATCCATAGATACGGCCTCCTAATGGCCCGAAGATGTCCCCTGAGAACAGGGATGAGGAGCTGAGAAACCACTTCCCTGTGAGCCGAGGAAAGACGGCTACTAGGAAATGCTTTCCTCATGGGTTTGGGGCTTACATTCAATCCTGTGCTGAAAGCCGCTGGTGGGAGGTGGAGAGAGGGAGTCCAGTGTAGGCAGAAGGGAGAGAGCATTTTCACAGGTCGAAGAGAAAAGAGAAGCATGGAAGTGACGGGCGGGTTTTGTTACTACACTGCTTCCTGAGTGGCCACCTTCCTGCTCTTAGCTCACACTGCAGGAGCTGCGTGAATCCTCTAGGTACTTGCAGACCACCAGCTCCCCTGCACCTTGCCCCTCACCTCTCACCTAACACAAGCCCTCACCCACTCCCAGCTGAGCCCTAAGAAATAACATCATGAAGAGGAAAGACCGCAGCTTGAGAAGGCTGAGCTTAGAGTTTAAATAACTCAGTTACCCATTCAGTTCTACCCAAAGCACCCAAAATGATAAGTCACCATCACTCCTGAAGGACATCCACTCTTTTGAGCACTATCCACTCAGTCAACAAGTCTGGAGCCACAGCATCCAGAAACTAAGCCATGAGCTCAAGTCTCCATGGGCAGAAGAACCAAAGCTAAAGAGAAAGGAGGCAAGAGAGAGAAAAGGGGATGCTGTTGGTGAGATTTTTCCAGTCCGCCGTATTGTTGGCTTGGGGACCCACGTGCATGCACGGTGGGTCTCAGACCCTGAGCCCACGTCTGGGGTACCATGGTCTCCCGGAAACGTTGCCTGCCTGGCCAGGCACAGTGGCTCCTTTGCGCTGCACACATGGACTCACTAAGTTCTGCGAGCTCAAGCCTTCTGTTTCTGTTTATTTGTCTTGCGTTGTGTTGTTTTATTAACCAGAACTTGAAAAGGAGGATTTCTTTGTTGCATTGCCATTTGGCAGAAGACTAGAGCTTACAGTAGCAAGCAGAGCCTAAACATTTTTTTTTAATCTCGATGAAAGTTCCTTCCAGAGAGAAAAACTATATCCGATTCTCTGTCTCCTATTGAACCTCTGAAGGACTTCCTACACCTTACCTTCAAATAACAGAACCTTGGCCAAGGAAAATGGAAAAACATAAATTTTTGCATGAAAAGTAAAAAATCAGAGGGTGCAGACAGGCCTGTGTCAACAGGGTATTTTTAGCTATCAGTGAATTTTTAGAATCAAGTCATAAGGCATGGTGCTCTGTACATGGACCTAAGGTGGGGGTTTTTTTAGGACCTCTGCTACCCCTGGCTAGTCTCACTTCATTTCTACAGTGCTTGATATCCCCACTTGAAAGACTGGGAAGACAGAGGCCCAGAAGAGGAAGTGATCAGCATTAGTTTCCAGTGATTGAATAGCAGAGATGGTGGTCTAGACGGGATAGCTCCTTGATAACTATAGCTCTTAGGGCTAGGACGCCAACTTGCATCATTCTTCAAATCCATTTCTCAATATTTGCTTGCTATTCTGGCTCCCTCCCTAGAATTAAACACTGCCCCTTGCTTGGGCATGACTTCTGTCTTTCTCCATCAGAGACAGACTTCCTCATCCTTAAAGCTCAAAAAAGGCAAAAAAGATAAATGCAAAAGGATCTCTTCTGTAAGATTCTCAGAGTCTCTTTTCCAGATCCTAAAGAATAGTTTTAAAACAGAGGGTGACAGTGAGTGATGGTCTCTGACTGGGCCCTGCCCCTTGTGCCAGGAGGAGATGAATGCTGTGGCTCAATTTTCCCTCTATTTCCCTCAAGAGTCACGGGTGGCTAAGTCTCAACGATCAAGCTGTGGCCGTTAGAGGCAGGAAATGGAATCGGAGAAGAAAGACGAAGACTTACCCACCAAGGAGAGCCCCGAGTGCTTCAGCTCTTCCAGATCCCTGAGTGAGCCCCACCACGATGGCACCTGAACAGATCTCCCGAGCTCAGAGGCTCCTGCATTTCCTGGACTCCTGTGAGTCTGTGTCTGGATCCTCACTCGCTGACGTTGCCCAGCCACACTTTGAGGGGCTGTCCTCAACTTCCTGAAAAACTGACTCCATAGGATCAAGGAATGCACCTCGCTTTGGACTGAGAATAGTAACTTTAGTTGGGGGATGGGGAGCCTGGTCAAGATGCTCAAGATCAACATCACCAGCAGTGCATGGATCCCCCAGAATGATGACCTGTGGGAGACACCTCGTCTCTATGTGTTCTTCCCCAAAACACATAAAACCTCAATCTAATCTTGAGGAAAACTTCAGACAAACCCACAGGGAGACATCATACTTAAAACCTCACCAGTGCTCTTCCAAAATGTCAAGGTCATGGACTAGAAGGAAGGACTGAGTTACTATGACAGAGGGACTAGGCTTGGACACCCTACAGGTCAATGTCATGTGGGTCCTGGACTGAACTCTGGAGCAGATCCTGAACACTGCAGGAAAACCGATGAAATTGGAATAGTCTGTAGTTTGTGAATGGTGTTATACTGATGCTAAATTTTTGTAGTCATCCCATGGTTGTTTACGTAATTCAGGGACATTTGGGGAAGGGTACACAAGCTCAACTCTACTATCTTTGCACTCTTCCTTTAGGGATGAAGGGGAGGGAAGTGGAAGGTCACATTGGATGCCTTAAACATGGAAAGAGAAAAAGAAGTGATAAAGTCAGTGAACTGGCATTGTTAGTGAAAAACCAACCCCCAACACCACCTAAAGGAGATGGAAAAGTACTTTATTTCATGGGTCACGTTGGTAGAAACTCAACAAGGAAATATGAGATTAGAGGTTAAAAGATCTGGGTTCTAGCCAGGCCCTGCGGCTCCTCCTGCAAAGTTTGACAAACTGCTTATGTAAATACTTAGATAATGTCTAAAACAAGTTACTTCGATAATGTGTAAAAGATGATTCTAAGAGATTTGGGTTTCTCACTTGTGATTCACTTTTCATCAAGTACAAGTAAAAGATGGTGATAGCAATAATCGCATCATGTACTGAAACAGCATATTTAAATATTGCCATAAAAAATGTAATTTCTGTTTCAGATTCTGTTTCTTCATTTAGCAATTGAATTTGAATTCTCTAGAGTCCTTTCCAATGGCATATGACTCTAAGGGCTGCATAAAACATATCATGTAAATGTTCTGATAGCAGAAAAAATCAAGTTGCCTACATACACTGGTGTCTCTTCGATAGAAGTAATATGTGAAATCTTTACTAGCGTAAATGACCTTTCAGTAGCACTGTTGTTAAGACTGGAATAAAAATAGAGGTGAGGAGAGACAATTCACTTTGCAGAAGCAATACTTGTTTATAAAATTTGAAAAAATGCTAAACCGTGAAGTTTATAGAACAGCTTCCCCAAGTGCATTAAAATATGACCTAATTTTAATATCACCAATTTAATGGTGTGAAGTTTGTTGGAGCATGTCAGTTTTATCAGTTTATGTCAGATGAATATCCACGTAGTACATATGTATGAGTGAGCTTGTGTGTTTGTGTGTGTGTTTGTAGTCAAGCAAGTAACTATGGATTCTTTTTTTCTTATTCCATGTATAGGAAACCATGTGGAAAATGTGTCTGGAAAATAACCACCTCTGTAGCTCAAAGGTACACCATTGTTGATCTCGGTGGGTGCTTTGCAGTTGAAAATCACCTAGATCGTGGCCTCAGCATCAGCAATGTGTTCCCGCCATCCTTGTCCCCTTTGGGGCAGGCAGGAAATGCCAGCCTCCTCACAGGAAAGCCTGCTGCGGTGAGATTTCCCGATTTACTTTATAAAAGCAAGAAGGCCAGATAGAGGAGGAGATAAGCACTCAAGATTGCTAGTCCTTATTATCACTGGGTCCTGGGCCCCACAGCTATGACTAGTCTCTCTGCTTGAGACGCAGGCCAAAATTTATTTTGGTTCCAGATCGAAAGGCCTGCCCAACTGAAAAAAAAATGTGATCATCACCCACCCCAGTCCTTGCAAGGAAACCAAGCCAAACAACTTGCTGAATGGTCGCCTTGGCTGGTATTCTGACCTGAGGAATTTCTAAGGCAATGAAGAGACTGGCTTCCATGTAGCTTCACACTGCAATCACCTGGGGGTGTGTAAAAAGATTGGGGTACCTGCCCCCCTAGCTAGTAGCTGAAGACATGTTGCGCATTTGCCGCTTGTCCAGCTAACTGGAGCAATGTTTGGTGGGCACACTCTTTCTTGGTTCTGATTTTTTGCTGCTGGTGTCCCTTAGATAAAAGTGTTCCTGGACTGAGAAAGGTAGGGACCTCAAAGGACAAGCCAGCCAGCAGAGGTGGCCAGCTGAGTTAACAAAGGACATTGGGACTAGCTGGACTGAAATCAAGCAAGTTCTGATTGCTGCACCCAGGCCATCTCAGCCTCTGGTCAGAACTTGGGGAAGAGGCCGAGAGGGGGCAGAAAGAAATACTACCGACTTGAAGGGGAGCCCTATGCCCTCAAGGTCCACTCCACACCACCCTGTGGTGTTCTGGACAACTCTTGTAAAAGAGAACGAAGGTAGCATCATGCTGCACAGAGAGTGACATTTAATTTCTTCCTTTTTCCAAGACCAGTTTACAGATCCCTTGGAAACAATAAGAATTTCTGAATCAAATACTCAGTTCATCTACGTGCCACCCACCAGTCTGATCTTCTACAAAGATAAAATAAGATTTGGAATACATCTATGTTCCTCTTGCCCTCAGCCAGAATTCTAGGAGACATCTTATTTCACAAAGTCTGATTTAAAAACACACACCAAGAAAATGAAAACATACCCTCCACTTTTGATCTCTTATCTAAGAAAGCCAGGTTCCCTAGAGGAACTCACAAGGCAGGCGATGGGTCTCCAGTGTTTATTGTGCTTAGTGGGGTACATTGTTTCGAGTGTATTGAAGTGATGCTGAGCAGCTATATTCTCTTCAGGACCCCAATGTCCACTTTCTGTCAAAGCTGAAGGTCACCAAAATAATAATAATGACACTTCAGACCAGTATTTGATCAGGCAAGTATTTACATAGCATATTTTTCCTCTGGAAGTTGGAAGCACTTGGCCAAAAGTCTCTCGGTTCTTAAAAGACTCTCCTCAGGCGTTAAAATATGAGGAATATTGTTTATACGTGCGTGCTAAATTGCTTCAGTTGTGCCTGACTCTTTGGGACCCCATGGATTGTAGCCCACCAGACTTCTCTGTCCATGGGATTCTCCAGGCGAAAATACTGGAGTGGGTTACCATGCCCTCCTCCAGAGGATCTTCCTGAACTAGGGGTCGAACCCATACCTCTTATGTCTCCTGCATTGGTGGGTGAGTTCTTTACCACTTGTGCCGCCTGGAAAGCCCAATACTGTTAATACCTCTCCTCAGTTTTCTATTCATCACCCACTACTATCATCTTCTTAAAAAAAAAAAAACTGCCAAAGATCTTCATGTCAAATAGTATTGGCCTTGGCCCAGCTTGGCTTTTTCTGTATTTTTTTCTTTTCTTTTTTAAAATTAATTTTTATTGGAGTACAGCGCATTTACAATGGTGTGCTAATTTCTGCTGTATAGCAAAGTGAATGGGTTATGCATATACACATATCTTTCCTTTTTATTAAATTAGGGTCATTAAGGAAAGAAGAGGGCAAATAATACGGAATCCTATTTCTCTATCCTATCCTAGGCAGTCAGGGTAAGTCCACTCTCATTTCTATGGCATTTTTCTCAAAGGGTACACCAAACGTGTTTTTTTTTCCCAATCAACACAATTATCTTCTACCTCAAAGTTGCAAGGAGATGGATTAGCTGCCCCACTCTGTGCAATTATTTAGTTACCAATTCATTCCCCCCTAAATTGTGAAGGCAACTCTTTTCACAAGAGGTCCGGAACCTGATGCTTTCTTTTAATTCTGTTCTCTTTCCTCTTTTTTAGGGTTGAGTAAGGCCAGACTGCAACTCATGTCAACATTCTTGCCTGGAGGATCCATGGATAGAGGAGGCTGGCGGGCTACAGTCCATGGGGTCACAAAGAGTCGGGCATGACTGGGCAGCAGCAGAGACGAGACTGATAGAGTAAAGATGACATAGTCTTTGCAAGCCTTTGCCTTCTCAGAAATGGCAAAGTGATGCTACTCAGGTCCTTTTTATGACTCATCCTCCCACCCCTGACAAATTAATGAATGATTTAATTCATTGTGATGAATAAACATCACCTTATCTGGAATCACACTGGTATTATTGAAAAAAGGAAACATTTTTCAGTTTTTAAACAGAAGCAAAGAAGCAGACCATCTCCTAATAACCTGGAAAAGTATAACCATAGATGGGATTAGTACTAAGCTCCTTGAAAGTGCAAGTTAGTCTCTCAGTCGTGTCCTACTCTTTGTGACCCCATGGAGTGTATCTCCCCAGGCTCCTCTGTCTACGGGATTCTCTAGGCAAGAATACTGGAGTGGGTGGCATTTCCTTCTCCAGGGGATCTTCCCAACCCAGGCATCAGACCCGAGTATCCCACACTGCAGGCAGACTCTTTACTGTTTGAGCCACCGGGGTTTTTAGAATTATGAAAATTTAAGCTGGAAAAGACCTCAGAGATTATCTATCTAAAATTAGGTAACTGATATCCATGAAGAGATAACTTTAAAGGGAGGGAAAACTTGCTTAGGGCTGTAGAAGAATAAATCTGAACTATATAAAAAAGTCTTTGGTCTTCAGAGCACCGCTTTGCTTTAGAGCATGGTCCCATTCATTCTCCAATAACCTCACCTCTTCATTCCTAGTCCTGGGAAGTTTTACACATGTTTGATGTATAAGTGGGGGTGAGGGGTGAGTCTGTCAGCTGGGGGAGGCGCTTTCTCTTATGCCTGTTTGGGTGGCTGAGCCCCAGTCATCCTCCACCCTGGCTCTGGATGCTCCCTGCTGTGCGTCCCACGCTGCTCATGCTAAGGCAGATCCTCTTTTACACTGAGAATGTATATGAATGCGCCTTTGTGTGTGAGTGTACGTATGTGTTGTTATGTGATGGGAACCAAAGCATTGATCAGGTCACACAAACCTAAAGAGCCCCGGTCAGTCTGACTGCTGTACTCATGCATTCTGTTCAACTCACCGCCTCTATTTCCTGGACGTATCTCCCTGGGCAGATTTCCCGCCCCTTCTCTCTCCTTGCAATTTCTAGGAGCTCAATCTAGGTTTGCAGTCTGTCTACTAAAGAACACAGACACTGAGAGATAAAGTGCATGACACCTCCCCAGCTATACTTTAAAATTTGAAGTTGTGTCTTGGAAGAGCAGGAAGCAACTTCCTTCCTTTCTTCCTCATCATTATGAGCAAAGGCAATAAAAGAAAAATCCATACAGGACACTGAAACTCAGTGTGTTTTTGGATCTTATCTGGGGCAGAATCCTTCACTGGCTACGCTTTAAAATCTGAAGTTGCGTTTTGGAAGAGCAGGAAGCAACTTCCTGCCTTTATTCCTCATTATTAGGAGCAAAGGCAAAAAAAAAAAAAAAAAAAAAGTCCATACAAGACACTGAAACTCAGTGTGGTTTTGGACCTTATCAAGGGCAGAATGAACCCCCAAAACAAGAACACTGCTTTATACACAAGGCCATACATGGCCCCAAACAGAGGGGATATACAATAAACAGATATTGATCATCACAGCAGTTTCTAGAAACATGGAATCAACATAGTCAATTCCTTTTACCTGCTTGGAGAAACCAAATCATAGCAAAATACCATTCCTCAGTGGTACCAGTCTGAGAGGATTGCCAGAAGAAAATACCAAAGTCTTAGTGGCTTAAACAATTTCTTTTCTCATAGTTCTGGAGACTAGATGGTTCAGATCCAGGTTTTGGCAAGTTGGGTTCTCCCTAGGTCTCTTGGTCTGCAGTTGGACACCTTCAATTCGTCTTCCTTCTGCGCTCCCACATTTCTGTGTCCTAATCTCCTCTACTGTAAGGACATGTGTGTGACTCTGCAACTCATGGACTGTAACCTTCCAGGCTCCTCTGTCAGTAGGATTATCCAGGCAAGAAAACTGGAGTGGGTTGCCATGCTTCCTCTAGGGGATCTTCCCAACCCGGGGATCACACCTGTCTCTTGCATCTCCTGCTTTGACAGGCGGGTTCTTTACCACTAGCGCCACCTGGGAAGCCCCACTATAAGGACACCAGTCCTTTTGGATTACGACCCATCTATTTTACCTTATTCACTTCTGTAAAGGCCCTATCTTCAAATACACATTCTGAAAAGTAATTCGAGTGTCAGCATATTAATTTTAGGGGAACACCATTCAGCTCCTAACACCAGTCATCAGGAGCAGAACCAGGACTGGAACTGACTTTTTAACCCTAGTGTGTGAATTTGCCTTTGATTCACAGCCTTTCCTGGGTTAAATAACCTCACAGAATTATAGCATGCTCTGATTGGAAGGCATCGGGTGATGATCTAATCGTATCCCTCTTATTTGCCAAATAAGAAAGCTAGTCTGAATTGTCTTGCTTACAACCCATGGATGGCCCAGTGTGGTAGGCCTGATCTCTCAATTCCACACCAGAGTCACCTGCCACCAAAGCTCTGGATTGCAAGTCTACAGCCCAAGGAAGCAGCTTGGTGCAGGCTGGTACCCTGGGGTAAGAAAGTTCCCACCCCTTCTCCTTTGAAAACAGTTGAAGGGGGAAAAAAAAAAAAGAAAACAGTTGAAGGGATAAGGGCTTTCTTGAATCTTCCTGCCTCTTTCCCCTCATCCTCCTCTCATTCACGCCTTCTTAAGGCAGCTGTTACCTGTTTCAGCAATTTTCTTCTGGCCAGTCGAAGGCTCCAAGTGACAAAGGGAGTTGGTCATGTCTTCCAGGAAGATAAGGGAAACTGGGTCTACTTCCATTCCACCTCTGCTCCCAGACTGCATGGTTAGGGCCATAGGCACTTACCCTCTGGGAATCCCGAACCCTCCCCATCTCACCCCCATACCTTCACAAACAAGGCAGGCTTCCAGGTCTATGTCCAGCCCTGAAACCCTTCCTGAAAGGGATTCCAGATTATTCTTCACTTCGTTCTCAATTCATCTGTTTCCCCAGGACCAACAAGACTTTATTATTTGCATGATCCTTGGGATGAATGCCCATTGTTGGCTTTTAAAATTACCAGAAAAGTAGAAAATAGGACAACATGTTCAAGCCATGAGTATGCACGTCCTTATCCCTACCTTCCATGCACACACACAATCTGATGAGTTTGGTACCAAACCCAGAGATGGGATACTTCCACCAGCTGACCATACCCAGAGCACTTGGGGAAAGGGATGATCATATGCTCCTTGCTTAAGCCATTTATATAAAAATGAAACCAATGCATGAGCATTGATTTTATGTAACCCTGCAAAGCAGAAAATGAAATCAGGATTGCTCAATCAGGTATAATTTTCCTCTTAGTTTTTTCTTAATAACAATGTGATGGTTTCATTTGTTTGTTTTGCATTTGTTCTTTAGTTTTTGGTCAGAAAGGAGGATTGTAGCTAAAAAGAAATTGGGCTTCCCAGGTGGCTCGGTGGTAAAGAATCCACCTGCCGATGCAGGAGACACAGCAGACATGGGTTTGATGCCAGGCTTGGGAAGATCCCCTGGAGTAGGAAATGACAACTTACTCCGGTATTCTTGCCTGGAAAATCCCATGGACAGAGGACCCTGGAGGACCACAGTCCGTGGGGTTGCAAAGAGTCAGACAGGACTGAGCTTGCATGAGCTAAGTAATTGTTTTACTTCTCTGCTGGTCGATTGCAGTGTGGAAACTGAGTATCCAAACAGACTCAATTCCTGCCTTCAGGGAACTGAAAGAGTCTAATGAAGGGAGCAAATCTTAGATAGCATCTGTGTATGCATGTGCTCAGTGGCTCGCTCAGTGGTGTCTGATTCTTTGCAGCCTGATAGACTGCAGCCCGCCAGGCTCCACTGTCAATGGGATTTTCCAGGCAAGACTGCTGGAGCAGGTTGCCATTTCCTACTCCAGAGGATCTTTACAAATAAAGATGTAACACCAACGGTGAAAGCATAAAGAAGAAAGGGCTAAAAATCTAGGGGCAGGTACTCAAGGGATCTCTTAGAAGTCACCTTCAAGAAAAGGAAGTTAGAAGGAGAAAGAGTGGGAGGGAGGGAAAAAGAAAGTAAAGGAAGGACCAACGATGGAAAAACCTAACCTGGGTGGTGAGGCATTAGTTAGACAATCTGTTTAGATTTTCATCTCTTCTATGACAGCAGAAGTCTTCATTCTTCATTTTCAAATCTCTAACTTTCCTAAAAAGAACTTACTTTAAAATGCATGACATCGGTGTAGAATTATTATCTAACGAAGCACCTTCTGTTTTATTCATGGCTGCGTGCAGTAGTGTTTATTCCCTTTGGAAGGGAAGAGGAGCTCTCCAAGAATCCCAAGAACCAAAGCACGGGGCCATGGCCCTGGTACTTCAGCCCCTTCCCCTCCCCAGCGCCGTCTTGTTTTCCTAAGCCATGGCCAGGAATGTGCTGGGTGGGGGCAGCCCAGCCGTCAGCACCGAGAGCCCGGCCGCCCCAGCAGCCCCAGTCACGGTCCAGGGTTGGCCTTTCACCTCCCAGCTCTCCCTGGCTGCCTTTATTAAGCAGCAAAATGTTTCAATATGTTGAGCTTTGGGGGAGGGATGGAGAGAAAAATCGGGATATTGTTGAGAAGGAAATAATGAATAACCCTGCCGCCAGTGTCCATACCCCCCACATGGGGAGATCTGGGTGATAGGCTGCTTTCTCCAGAAACGGAATCCAAGCCATTACCTTTTGGTCAGAAATGTCCAGAGTCAGTTGGGGGAATCGGGGAGGTGGAGACAAGGGAGCTGGTACTAAACAAAATTTCAGTGTCCAGTGTACCGAAGCAGCCCCCGATCTGGATACCCCAGGAAGGAAGAGGAGGGGAAGGCTGAAGAAACTAATTCTCAGAGGTGCACAGAGCTGGAGGTTTTGCTGTTACAAGTTGACGTAGTCTCTACTCTTACCTGTCACCTCTATTCCCTTCTCTGTCACTTGTACCCCCACTCCAAGGTTCTGGTCTGGGGCTCAGTGAGCTGTGCTCCCTTTTACAGGGGGCTCTGGAGAGAGGAGCCCAGGATGTGGAAAATGGCCCAGGCTGGAGGGGACCATTAGCCAGGCCAGGTCTGTGGAAAGTGGCCCTAGGATAGGGCAACTGAAATGCACTGTGAGCACGAACCCACAGGTCTACCAGTGGAAGGCAAGGGATGAGCAACCTTCAAATTTCAAGGAAACACAAATCTGAGGACCCAGAAACCACTCCTTAACCAGAGTATCTCTTATTTATTTATTTATTAAAGTTTAGTTGTTTTACAATGTTGTGCTAGAGCAAGAGTGTTTTTAAATATGTATTTTAAAATTAAAACCCCATAATAGCCTTGGTTCCCTAACACAATCCACTTTGCTCTTAGAGATGCTGCCTAGAAAATGTGAATCAGGAAGGATATACCTGGGGAGGACCAAACAAGAGAAAGAAGTAACTAAGGGCTTGAAAAACCAAAATAGAGGTCATTCGTCTTGTTTAAATGTAAAGACTAATTCTTTGCATTGCAATCACTTGAAAGTAAATAGCCAGCTTAAAGAAGGTCCTGGTTTCCACCTCCCCTCATTGCTGGACTCAGCTGTGTGTCTCTACATTTTTGAAACATGGTGGTTTATGGTGATCCTGGACATTTCCAAGTAACAAGGGGGCGGGGGGTGGGGTGGAGGTCTCTGGAAAAGCAGCTGGGGGCAGATGGGTGGCTGTCCATTAGAACAATTTATTAGACAGCAGTTGAGATATTGATAAGAAAACGGAAATCAAATTAAAAGACGGAAAAGAGAGAGGAAGCGGGAGTGGGACCAAGAGAGCTGGAGAGAGGCTGGAGGGGAGGAGACGCATAGACTTGAGTGGTTCCTGAAGCCCTGAGGATGTGCTGGGGTTGAGGGCGCCTGTCTGGATATGCTGGAAATAAAGGCACAAGTCACAGCCAGCAGATTTAATTTCGCTCTGCCAAGGGTCCGGAGTCTAGGGGCAGAGGATTCGCACCAAGAACTTGAACACCCTGGAGTTGCCGGAGTCAGGCTCCTGCTGGCGGAGCAGGAAAGGGAGCAGGAAGGGGTATCGAAGGTGGGTGTCTGTTGGTTTGGGATCTCTAGGGGCCGTGCAGAGTCCCAGCTGCCTGCTCGAGTTGCAGCCAAGAGGCTTTCGGGGCTCGCTCTTTCTCTCATTCTCTCCCGGGTTTTCTTTTCTGTGCTTCCTCCCTCTCCTGCTCTCTCTTCTTGCAGATTTCACTCCAACTTTCAAAGAAAATGGGGCGAATCTGGAGTGAGGGTGGTGGGAGAGAACCGAGCATGGGAATGTAGGAGCCTGGAGAGACATACCTGGTCCCTGACCATGTATGTCTGTTGTGGCTTCAGGAGCCAAAAAGCTGGAATTTGTTAGTGGGGAGAAAAGTGTTTTATCAGAAACACATTGGCTGCCGTAGAAGCTGCACCCTGCCACGTTAGAGATGGTTTAGGAGAGGAAGGGAAGAAAGAGGAGAGAGACAGCGGCCAGACTCGGACAAGAAGAGAGAGACTCACTCACGCAGAGGCACCTGGCACCCGAGGGCAGTTTTCGCTTCCTTCAGGCCAAAAACTCAAGCCTCAGACAGCACCTCCCCTGCCGCTAGAAACGAGGCCGCCTCATTCGTTGTCTTTGTCTCTGCAGGAAGCCCTATTTTCTTTCTGAAAGTGATGGGGGGAGTCAATCTGGGAAAGGAGCCTCTGTAGACCTCTGGAAGCTTAGCCAGGGTACCTTTCTAAGTGGCCCCCCAGCAGGGAAGAGGGAGACAGAGGGTCACTGGTGGAGCCCTAGGGGTGGTAGGTCAAGCAGACGATCTGTGCTCCCACGGGCCCCAGAGTTGGCAACTCTATAAATATCTGTTTCCTGGGGCCTTCAGTGGCACTGGTGAGGAGTTCTACCTCTATACTAGCTGCCACCTCTTCTCTGGCCGAGGCACCCTCCCACCCCTCTGCACCTCCAGGTACCAAACCAGGAAGGCCCTGGGGGAGAAGAGTGTCTGCAATTGCCAATAGGAGAAGGTTGCAGGACTGTAGGAAAGAGACACCCCTTAGCCTGCAGCCTGGCGGACAGAAGCATAGAAGGGCGAGGAAGGGTACCTGCGTCCCACCCTCCCTCGCTAGTCCAGGTGGATTGGAGTCACACCCCCCACCCGGCAGCTTTCCTGTCCTCTCTCTTTTTTTCTTCTCCCTTCATACCCCCCAGGGACTCATCCCGCTCCACTCGCCAGTGACCNTCCCCGGGACTAACGGGCCGGACTCTCCTTGCCTTTCCTACGCCCGGCATCACTTTCCCTGACGGCTCGCGCGGCTCTCCGCACGCCTGGCTCCCGCACTCCGTTCCCGGGCTGCGCCAGCTCTGGGGCAGGACTCCCTCCCGCCTTTCGAGGAGGATCCCTTGCCTGCGGAGCCGCTCCTCCTAAAGGGAGCAGCCCTGAGCCGGCCTCCCTGGGGGCTGCCAGGTGGCCAGATTCTTCCTACTCCCACCTCTACCCTCGTCTCGCGCCCGGGTCCAGCTTGCCAAGTGCAGCCCAGAGGGACGGGTCAGGGTCTGGGTTTCAACGCAGACTTCAGGAGGGTTCACTGTCTGCTCCCTCTGGAAGGGGGAAGTGGGGTCAGGAGCAGAGAGGAGGGACAGCCCCTAATGTGACGGGCCTTAGAGGACCGAGAGGAATGAATGGGACCAGGAGTTGGCTGGGAGGCTATCCCACAACTGCAAGCCCGAGCCAGTCTGGAAAATCTATTAGGCTGGTGAGGAGGGGACTGGCAGAGCCCACCATTCCCCGAACTCAAAGGAATCAAATCTTTGCTCAGCGTTGAGTAAGAGGAGGCTCAGATGTTGGGCTTGGAGAATTCAAGAGATTTTTATCATTTGGGTGGGGTAGTGGTTTTATTTTCTAAGTTTTTTTTTTTTTTCTTCTTCTTCTGAGAGTTTGAAATATGCTGACTTAAGTAAAAGGCACCAACAGCAGGAACTTGAAAATCTGGAGATGAGATTACTGATTGTATTGGGTTAAAAGGAGCCTCTGTGAGTCTGGGTTCCTCCAGTTTAAAGTGTGTGGGTGAGGAGTCAGTTGAGGAGATGAGGTTCCTGTAGGGGGGAACCAGTAGATGGGGGTCCTGTCATTTAATGTCTGTCTCCCTTCTTTTGATGGGTGTGTGCAAGAGTCTCAGTATGTCTGGTTTAGTAATAAGATGCTCCAGTCTAGAAAACTCCCCTCACCAGGACACTTGCCGCTGGCTCAGAAGGCCCCCCTCTGACCCGGAAGGGTGGTAAGATGGCTTCAGGGTCTTGATGTGGACACCCTAAGGAGAAGTGAAGCAATGTCTCCCCGATGCTCAGACCTCTCATCACAGGCCCTGAGGGTAGGGAGGAAGCTGTGGTCTGTGTACCCAGAATGTGCTAACCTCTTTAGATGCACACGCAGGGACTGGCATGGCCAGCAGTGAGAGCAAGCTTAGGCCAGGACCCTGGTGGGGGTGACGGGCTTCTTTGCTGCAGGGGTGACTGAAGCCCATCAGTCTATGCAGACCGTCCCCTGGGGCACGTTCCATCTCCCATCCAGCTTGCCTGAATATAAGACCGACCGGCAGAGCAGTGGCTTTTCGGTTGTCCTCTTCTGCCCAGCGTTCAGAACTGCCCAGCGTTCTGAAGGACTGAGTCTTTAGTGCCTTTGGTATTTAAATTGTGTGAAAGCCACAGTTTCCTGTTCATGTGTGACCTTTGGATCTTGGGGTTCCCAGACCCCACTCCTGCAAGGGTTCCATCACTGTATATGGAGAGGACGTGGACAAGGAGAGGCCCTGGGACTTCTGGTCTCCGTGTGAGGAGGCACAGTCCACGAAGCCAGTTTGAGCTTCAGACTCTGTAAAAGTGAAAGAGTGGGACTGAATTACCTCTGCAATAGTATCTTTACAATCCTTTCAGTTCCTAGGATATCTTGCTCACATGCTCTTGCAAGAACATGGAACTTCAAGTCCAGGAAATCCAGTTCTAGACAGAGAGCTCAGAAAACAGCAGCTGTGAAATTTGTAGACACAAATCCAGAATGTGTGTTTGCAGTTTGAATGGCCTTAACACATCATCTTTGACTGATTTGGGGATGTGATTTTTATGCACCTGCGTATTTCTTTTTCATCTATAAAGCATGTTGATATTTCAGAATACCTCTGGGTCTCATCCCTGGGGAAGCTGTTTGGTCCAGTTTGCCAGGGAAGTTTTTTTCAGAAGCTTTTTATTTTGTGACTACAAAATCTCAACCTCATCACCCTTGTTATAATAAGTCCTTCTGTATCACGTTCTCTTCTCCTCTCCAAGAATGTCACCTGGGAAGGCTCTGCACATCATGTTGGGAGCACCAACATTTGCTGGAGCCCTTCCACTCTTCATTTGCCACAGGCAAGTCCGTCTAAATATTGAACAACACCTTACCCCGCCCTGCTCCCCCACGGTGATGCTATCAGTTGTTGAAAAGCACGTGATACTGGTTGCTGCTTTAAGAATGACCTGGTTTCAAATACTGCATCTTAGATCTAGGAAGTCTTCAATTGAATCTGCTTATTTCATCTATGGAAGCTTGATTCAGTCAGTGCATATGCTACCATTAAAGANCACCTTACCCCGCCCTGCTCCCCCACGGTGATGCTATCAGTTGTTGAAAAGCACGTGATACTGGTTGCTGCTTTAAGAATGACCTGGTTTCAAATACTGCATCTTAGATCTAGGAAGTCTTCAATTGAATCTGCTTATTTCATCTATGGAAGCTTGATTCAGTCAGTGCATATGCTACCATTAAAGATGGGGAAACAATCAGGGAAAATGTAGATGTGGTGAATGGAATAGGGAAATGAACTGGGGACTTGAAGTCAGAAAACCCAGGCTCAGTCTCCATTCTGAGAGACTCAGTTTTTTCATCTGTAAAGTGGAGCCAAAGTACGTTCTTGCCATAAGTCACAGTAAGGATTCAATAAAGTTTGGTACCTTCATTGACTGTATGTTAGTTGACTTTCTCCTTGGGGATAGGGCTTGTGGCGATCGATTGGCCAGAAAATCAGTTCATAGGCCTGGATTTATTATATACATCTTTCATTAATTCTACAAATATTAATTAGGTGTCTCTTATGTTCCAAGGCTCTGCTTTATGTGTTGAGGCTAAAGTGAAAAGTGAAAGTGTTAGTTGCTCAGTCATGTCTTGATTCTTTGCAACCCTATGGACTGAAGCCCGCCAGGCTCCTCTGTCCGTGGGATTCTCCAGACAAGAATACTAGAGTGAGTTGCCATGCCGTCCTCCAAGGGATCTTCCCGACCCAGGGATTGAACCTGCATCTCTTGCATTGCGGGCAGATTCTTTACTGTCTGAGCCACAAGATAGGAATCAAAACCTTGCTCTGGTGGAGGAGACAGACACATACATAAATAATTGTGTGTCCAACCTGATACGTCTTCTGAAGAACAGTAAAGCGGATTAGGGAATAGACAGGGATGTGGTTAGATAGCCAGGATGGTCAGGAGGGTGCTTCCAACAGAGTCCCAGGTGAGCAGAAATACAGTCAGTTTTCATCATTTACCTCGGGAAAGCACCGTTCCACACAACAGTGCATGTAGGGAGAACAAAATGGGAAAGGAGGGCTGAAGTGTCAGCTGGGCTTTGAAAACCATCAGAGTCCATAAGCGGTACTGGCCGAGGCGGCAAGTCACCACGGACAGTAAGTGTCCAGTTGGAAAACTTTAGGATGGGCCTGCTGGAAGAAAGCAGCTGAGTGAGGGGTACCTGGGAACAAAGACTTTACTTCTGTCCTTAAAGATGGACACTGCCTTCACTCTGGGCGTGAACCGTTCCCCCACCTGCGCCTTTAATTAACCTTCATAGCACCTGCACTCACGCAAACTCAGGGCACAACAGGCTGTGTCTCTGTCTGATGACCACAGAGAATTGCCTCCCTTGGGGAGTCACCAAGCGGTGAATCCTGTTTTGTTCCTCAAGAATTTCTACCAAAAAAGCTTCCTCCCACATCTGCTGCTGTTCCACTTCAGGCTTTCAGGACTACAACTTTAGAGCTTTAGTGGTTATTAGCTCCATATCCTTGTTTTATGGGAGGGAAACTGAGGCCCAGAGATGTTTGCTGAATTATCCAAGATCACACAGCTGACTAGTGACAGAGTTAGGGTGAGAATGCAGGGTCCTTACCCTCAGGCCAGTGTTCTTTCCACTTACTAGGAACATTTCATTTGCTTTCATTACATTATTGTGAATTGTAGGATCCTGGAAGTGGTGTGTATGTGTGATAAAGGGAGACAGAGGCAGATAAGCCATTAAAAAAATCGTGGAGAATCTGACAGTTTGGACTAAAGACTATTTCTCTTATTTAATAGAAATGTATTTCCATACTTCAGAAAAAAATCTCACCATAAAAAAATTGTGGAGAATCTGACAGTTTGGACTAAAGACTATTTCTCTCCATACTTCAGAAAAAATCTCAAATGTTTGTGTAGGATTTTTACATAACTGTTCTCCAAAACAAATCCTCCTCTTTCTATAGACAAACAAGGTCTCCACCACCAGGAGACAAAAAGAAATAGAGTATTTTACTTAAATAGCAAATAGGCCCCTTTATAGACCAGGGACAGGTGGGCTGAATTACTATTTCAGTTCTTTTAATAATTGGATATTTGACTATTGAAATAGAATGTATTCAGATGCATTAGAACGTATCTTATGGGTCTACCTTCTAGTCTGTGTAGTAAGTAGGTCTTGAAACAGCTGCATTATATAAAATTTAGAATTTCAATGTCTCTTTTTATTTGGGTTCAAACAGTTAACTTGGCACTGGCTTTAAAAGTGGTTAATTTAAACCAAATCTTTTTTTTTTTTTAAGAAATGCAACATTAGACAAATGTTAGCATTGAGTTGCCCCAGCAAAAGAAAAAAGTTGGAAAATTTTTAATGATGATGAACCACCAGGCTGGATTTCTAATGGTCTGAGGCCTTTATCATCCCTCAAATGTCAGAAAATACCCCTATGTTGTAAGTCAACACTCAGGCCCTCAGCAAGGTCCTTGTCTTCTTGGGAAAAGTCTTATCCTGCCTGAAGCTTAATAAAAAGATTTTCAGATTAAGACCTAACTATTTAAGGTTGGAAGGAAAAACATCTACTATTTTTATTTATTTGAGACAAACAGTTGCATTATGTAGGTAGAGAATAATGTTTTTGTTTTGTTTTGAATAACAAGTCTTTCTTTTTTGGCCTATCTTGAAACGGTTTTTCTAAGTCTTTATCTTTTGTTTGTTGCTTTGTGACAAATGGAGAAGACTACAGGACATTGGCCTCTATCTACACACACACACACTCACATACACACACACTCACACACACACACACACACACAATCTCACAAAATCTTCAACCAGCCATCATAGGTTTTTTTTGAAATCTCAGAGCTATGCAGGTGTCTTTCTCTCTGTAGAAAACTATACCCTGTTTCATTTTCTGTTGCTTCAATGATATTTATCTATAGTGTTCATCCCATTCATGGGATGCATTTGATGTTTATCTGTATTTCCCATTCACAGGAAAGCAAAACAGTGGGATGGTTTTGCTAAATGATGTCACTCTACTTTTTCTACTGACCTGATAGACCCAACATCAGTGGCCCAGACTTTGAGATATTCCCCCAGAAGCAATGGATGGGATTTCTCTATCCCCACATTGTCACCCTTAGGGACGTCTTGACAGATGTCTTGGACATTTGACAGAATTAGACAGTCTGTGGACTAACCCTTCTGCACAGAGCGAGCTGGTCTTATGGGAACTTGTCACCTTGGTCTCATGGGCATCATAAGCTGATGCCACCTGTATTAATGCAGGTCAGGAGGTCTGCTGCATGGCTGTTAGGCAGGGGCTGAACTAGGTACTAAATGCTATCAAGACACCAGGCTGGTGGCAAAAGGGCTCCTGCCCTGGAGACACAGCAGGAGAAGAAGCTGTGTGTGTGTGTGCATGCACACCCAGCAGAATGCAGTAGTGTGTGTGCAGTAGAAGAAGGAAAGAGCAGTTTCAACTGGAGAGACACAGAAAAGACAGAAGTAGTCATGTGTTTGCCCCGTTCTGTTTACAAAGCATTTTCATATTCATCCTTGCATTTAATGTTCACAACAACCCTTTGGGAGGTAGTATCATCACATCTCTGTTTTATCAGGGAGAAATGAAAGTTCAGAGAGGTGAAGTCACCCTAAGATGACAGCGACTAGGTGACATACTTGGTTTTCAAGCCCAGTGTGTTTCTGTTTCCAGAATGCTTGTTTGTTTTTCTTCACACCAGCCGCAGAGCCTCTTGGCCCAGGTAGACCCTGACTTTAAAAGATGGGTAGGACTTGCACAGGAAGATATGGGTCAAGGGCTTTCTAGGAAAGTAGAGTACTGTGGGGGTGGGGCATATGAAGGAGAAGGTAAAAGTGGAAATGATGGAATAGATTATGGACGATCTTAAATACTGTAAGAGAGAATTTGGGACTTGAAAAACACGTGGAAAGGAGGAATCACAAAATGTTTAATAGAGGGCTGATCTATATAACCGTAAAAATTTGTCAGGAATGGAATCTCATCCTAGTCTCATCCTGCTCCTTAGGAGATGGAAAACGAAAAAGAAATGGAGTTGGGAAGTGGCTCTTATCACTTATCAGAGGCCGCAAGAATTAAGTAGCAGAAAGGATTAGACAACCAGTCATAGATTCAGGCCACCAGACTATGTTGTCAGCTGTTTGTTTATTAAATACGGAGTCAAGGCAGAGAGGAGAAACTCGGTTTCACCAGATCCGATAAATATATGATTCTCCTTCCCTTCTTTGATTGCGTCTTCTTTCACAGTGTTCTAGAGACTTCACCACAAGCTGTCTTTTCAACCAGGCCATACATTCTGGACTACCAACTTAGTTCCTTTTTAGAATGAGTCAGCAGATAGTAAATGAGAAGAGACAAAAGGAAAAGCTGTTTCCTGAAACGCAAATCCAATTTCTATGGAAATTCAGACAGATCTGACATACTTTCATAGGGAAAATGAATGGCCGGGCCCATCATCTCACTTAAAAATACTGACATTTCACCCGCGCAAACCCAAACCTAGGTGACATCACTATCTTTCCAGGGATGATGAGAAATCAGGTGCTCAGATGCCTTTTCAGATCCTTTAGATCTACTTCACAACAGCTTCAAAATGGCTTCTACCCACAAAAATGAACCAAAATACTGAATATTTGAGGATTTTCCCTCTTTGGGGAACAGTATGCCTGCCGTTTAGGTCATGATCAAAATTCCAGAGTATGTAAGTTTTCACTTCCAAGAGAATGCGGACTTGAAATGTGAAATGCATTCCCCACCGCAGGGCCCATTTTCTCAGTCAGCGCCATGTGTCCCTGGGAATGAAAAACCGTATGTCACACCCCAGTGTGCACGTGTAGGTGATCATGTGTCGCACCCCAGTGTGCACGTTACAGGTGCCACGGGAGCTTCCATCCTGCATTTCTAGACAGCCTTGGGTTTCAGGTGTCTACTGGAATCGAATGATCCAAGAGGAGACTTTTTAGGTCTCATACATGGGAATTCATTGATTTTCCCTGAGAAAGAGTCTGAGAGTGAACAGTTTTGCAGTATTGTAGAAGAAATGTGAAAACAAACAGGTTAGTATTATAAAATTACCCAGTTCGTGAGTTGTCAATACTATTGCAATGTATATCGATGCATGTATTTAGAGGGAATTATTTTTTAAATTTTTGTTTCTTTGGCTGTGCTGGGTCTTAGTTGCCGCTTGTAGGGTCTTTAGTTGTGCCTTGCAAACTCTTAGTTGCAGCTTGTGGAATCTACTTCCCTGACTGGGGATCAAACCAAGGCCCCCTGCACTGGGACCATGGCATCTTAGCCACTGGACCACCAGAGAAATTCCCTAGGTCGAAATTCTTATGCCTGAAGAGTTCGTCTTTAGGGATTTATCACTTAATTCTTACTCATGCATTTACTCATTCAACTAAACACTGAAAACGATTGCCAGGCACAAAGCTTTACATAAACGAACAAGAGCCGGATGTCTTTATTGCTTCTTCTAGGCATCTAGAGGGTAGAGGTTTCTCTGCTCGCTGATTTTAAAGTTTTCAAAAGAAGCAGTACTCACTAGGGGCCTCTTTATCCATGGCTTTGTATTACAAGGAAGTGTAGGCACATTTTCCCAAGGGTCACACCCAGCCTATAATTTTTTAATTGCCCTCTTACTCTGGGTGATACTAGTCCTGGAATGGACATTTTTGGAAATCCAGGGTTTCAGCCAAGGAAAGTCTTTCTTATTATTATTCTCCTTTTGTCAGCTCTAGTTCCTCCTTTTGTATATTGACATCAAGAAAAAGACCATAAGTAAAGTGAAAAGACAAATGAGAAACCGAGAAAGACTATTTCCCATCCATCAAGCAGAGGGCACATGTCTTAAAACACGAAGATTATGTGGAATCTAGAAAAATGGTATCGATGATCTTATTCGCAAAGCAGAAATAGAGACACAGACATAAAGATCAAAGATACAAAAGGGAAAGTGGGATGGGATGAGTTGGGAGGTTGGGACTGACATATACACATTATTGACACTGTGTATAAAATGTATTAACTACTGAGAACTGACTGGATAGCAGAGGGAACTCAGCTCAAGGGCTGTGCTGACCTGAATGGAAAGGAAATCCAAAAAAAAGGGGAGTATATGTGTGTGTGTATGTAAACTGATACAGGGCTTCCCTGGTGGCTCAGTGGTAAAGAATCTGCCTGCCAATGCAAGAGACTCAGGTTTGATCCCTGGGTCGGGAGGAGCCCCTGGAGAAGGAAATGGCGACCCACTCCAGTATTCTTGCCTGGGAAATCCCATGGACAGAGGAGCCTGGCAGGCTGTCGTCTGTGAGGGCGCCAAGAGTCGGACACGACTTACCGACTAAACAACAACAGAAATTAAGACAACGCTGTAAAGCAATCATACTCCAATAAAAGTCAATTAAAAATAATAATAAGGACTGATTACAAATAAGAAAAAGGTAAACCACATAGCAGAAAAATAAACTAAAAATGCTATAAATAAATGCTAGAAAAAGAAATATAAACGGTCAGAAAGCATACGAAAATGATCTCAGGCATCTATATATTCAAATGAAATTAATGAAATTCCAACATTTATCACCTATGAGGATAGCAAAGATGAAAACAGCTTACTGTTGCCTTGTGGTAGAAAGAGTAAAGGGAAATGTCTCTCACTATTTCTGCTAGTGGGACTCTAACTTGGTACACTCACTCTGGGAGGCAATTTGGAAACATTTATTGAGATGTTAAGTGTTTATATACAAATTTGATGATAATTCCAATTCTAAAAATTTATCAGAATGTTCAGTCAAATACCAAAGACAAATGTACAAGATGTCTTTTGTAGCATTGTTGGTAAGGGCAAAAATTGGGGAAATTCTAAATATCCATCAGTAGGGTACTAGACAAATTGATTTTAGAAGACTCAGGTAAAAAAATATCATGTAGTCGTTAAGTGGAATAAAATCAATTTGTGTATACAAACTGAGAAAATTCTTCAAAGTATATTAATACATGGGAAAAAACACATTACAAAATGTGTGGTTCCATTTCTGTAAAAAAAAAAGATGAAAATGTTTATTTATTTATTTATGGATATGCTTTTCCAGAAGTTGTCTATGCATAAATAATTAGATAGATGTGTGTGTGTGTGTATGTGTTTTCATTTTAACAGTGGCTGCTTATGGGCAGGACTTTTACTTTTCACACTATAAACATGCAGTATTTGACTTTCACTAGTATATATTACTCTTATCCTTTTAAAAACTGAAATAAAAGAGGGACTAGAAATAGATTTGTAAAAAAGAATAAGCTGAACACTATCATTCTGTCCCCAGTGTGTTGCTCTCAGAGACTCTGGGGTTCCATTTTGCAGTAAAATACAGAGAAAAACTGTCTAGCCAAGTTCTGGGGACCTGAATTCTAGCCCCAGCTCTACCCCAGAGGAGTTCTGGGATCTTAGACAAGTCATTTCCCTGCATCAGTATTCGCGTAAATTTCCTCGTGTTAAAGGTTTTCTCATGTATAAAATGAAAATATGATTTCAAAAGTTCCTTTCACCTCCCATGTTTATAAGACTCTAATCCCAGGCAGACTTTAAAAGCATTTCTCATTTGAGGACTTGGATGACTGAAGTTCTCACAGAAGTTGTGTCTAGCCCATGTGGTTCTTCTTCATAATCCAAGGATAATTCGTAGAATGATCTGGGAGCCGGTTGGAGGCGGGGCGGGGAGGGCTGGGTCTCAAGAGGGCCTTTCTGAATTTCTGGGAGCTGGTGTTTTTATTACCAGGCAACACTGGAGCTGTGTTAATCCCTTTGCATTAATGTAAACGAAGAATTGGGCCTGACTCTGTTTTGGGGTCTTAGACGCTCTTTCCCAAAATTTGGCCTCATTTAAAACCCAAAACATATCTGGTCCCAAGTGCCTTTTCCTTAGATTAAAAAAAAAAATTCTGTTTAATTGAAGGGAAATTGAATTCGTCTGGTTTTGATTCATTTACACTTAACTCTTAAAAAAAATTTTTTTGAGGACATATTTGANCCAAAACATATCTGGTCCCAAGTGCCTTTTCCTTAGATTAAAAAAAAAAATTCTGTTTAATTGAAGGGAAATTGAATTCGTCTGGTTTTGATTCATTTACACTTAACTCTTAAAAAAAATTTTTTTTGAGGACATATTTGATGTCCAGGAAGGATTTTGAGCCTCTTAATGAGTTTTCTGGGAGGCTTTTTTTTTTCTTCTTCTTAAAACAGGAAGTGAGTGGTGCTAGGCTTTGGGCAAACACAGTCAACCCTGAAAAGCCCCAATTCAGTTTGAAACCATATCACCCACCATTTTGCATGAGCCTCAATGGCCCTTACTAAGGCCTTTCTTTTGCTACTCCTCACCTGAGAGTAACAGACACACTCACCGTCCACCTGAAGGGAAGAGTATGGAGGGCAGACGATCAAAATCAAAAGAAGGAAGAGAAGGAGCAATTTATCGAGCTCTGACTGTGTACCAATAGCTGTTTTTGCCTTTATGGGCATGCTCATTTTTTAAAAAATTTTATTTTATGCAAGGCTAGTTCATTTCTGCTGTACAGCAAAGTGATTCAGTTATACATATATGTACATGCTTTTTCATAGTCTCCATTTTGGTCTATCACAGAATATCGAATATAGTTCCCTGTGCTATACAATAGGACCTTGTTTATCCATTCTCTGTGTAATAATTTGCATCTGCTAATCCCAAACTCCCAAACCATCCCTCCTCTTGGCAACCACAAGTCTGGTCTCTAGGACATAGTCCCTTTTGATCCTTGTAACGACCCTATGCTGTATGTACTGTTTTCATTTTGGAGAGGTGAAGTAACTTATCTGAGGCCAAGAGGACAGAAAGTGGAAAGGCAATGATTTGAAGCTTATCCTGTTTGCCTCCGAAGTTCATAGAGTTTAGCCTCTGTGATCCGTTGCCAGTTTGACACATGCACATCCGTAAAACTGAGGCTCCAAACTAAGACCATCTATGGAGGACTTTGGGGGTGGTGGTGGGCTTCCCAAGTGGCTCACTGGTAAAGAATCCACCTGCCAATGCAGGCTACATGGGTTTGATTCCTGGGTCAGGAAGGTCCCCTGGAGTAGGAAATGGCAACCCACTACAGTGTTTTTGCCTGAGAAATCCCTTGGACAGAGGAGCCTGGTGGGCTATAGTCCATGAGGTCACAAAGAACTGGACACAACTGAGCAACTGAGCACGCAGGCAGTAGTGTTTGTCTAGGTGACCCCCTCTGCTCTAGACGAGTGTAGCCTCACCCTATCCTCCACATCCTGTCCTTAAGAAGGCTTCAGCCCTCTGTTCCCCAGGCTAAGAGTCCCTGCCTGACTCTGCTGGCAGATGGACTGGGTAGCAGTCCAGGCAAGGGAAGGGGAAACCGATGGGTTCTATTTTACTTTTTAAATTTGTTTTTCTTGGAGTTGAGTTGCTTTACAATGTTGTGTTAGTTTCTGCTGTACGACAACTGAATCAGCTATGTGTATTCATGTATCTCCTCCCTCTTGAGCCTCCCTCCAACCCGCTCCCAAGCCACCCCTCAAGGTCCTCGGAGAGCACCAGCTGAGCTCCCTGTGCTGTATAGCAGGCTCCCACTAGCTCTCCATCTTACACATGGTGGTGCCTATAAGTCAGTGCCACTCTCTCAGATCATCCCACCCTCTACGAGCTATCAAGATG
>SJYV01050321.1:2363872-2396228 GCA_006410875.1 Neotragus pygmaeus
ACACACACACACACACACACACACACACACACACACATTACACACACTTAAAAAAAATCTGATGGGATGTGTTTCTACGAAAGACAAAGAAGGGGACATTTTGCAAGGTTAAAAGAGAGTCGTCAAGAAAGGCTAACTTCAGGCTCCAGTTTCTCCCGAATAGCATTTCTTGTTATTTCAGGGCTGATTGACTTATAACTGCATCCCCAGCCACCTCACATCAATTCCTTTTATCAGCTCAAGTGAGACTTCCTGTGGACTGGCCCAGCTTCCTGATGTATTTCCTTTTTCCTTTGGCAGAACAAAGAAAACCATAGCTCCAAGGATCCTTGGAACCAAACATCATTTAGCACTGAAGAACCTATTATTTAAAATTTTTATTCTCAATGTGGAGGCTGTGTGCTTGGCTTTGGGTTTTTCACCCCCTCCGGCGTCCCCCCTGCCCTGTGTGTGTCGTCACGGTGGACCTCGGGGTGCAACTCTCAGGGGTCAAGGAGGCACTTGAACTCATCGTAGTTGTAGTTTGATTTCACTCCAAGAGGGAAAATTAACCCATTCTCCTCCTCAAGGCTGCCTGAGCACCTCCTCCACGCCATACACACATATACCTCCAGGAGTCACATGAAGGCCTCTGTGTGTAGGGTTTACGTTTTTGTCACCCTAATTCAACATAATCTGTCAGCAAAAAACCTCTTATTTAGAGATGTCAGCTTATCTTTGTTTGAAGTTCTAACTCTAGAAACATACATATAAGAAAAGAAACTTTAAATTGTATCCCAGGGATCACTCGTGTTAACTGAAGAGGAAATTCCAGAAATTGGAATAAAGGAGTTTCTTTTCTCTTTCCCTTAGAGGACTCTATATTACCCATTACCACTTGGTTTTACCTCCTATTCTACACCTTATTTCAGAAAGGGTTTCGCTTAATTCCCGGTAAGCAGTTCAGTTCAGTTCAGTCGCTGAGTCGTGGCCGACTCTGCGACCCCATGAATTGCAGCACACCAGGCCTCCCTGTCCATCACCAACTCTGGGAGTTCACTCAGACTCACATCCATCGAGTAGGTGATGCCATCCAGCCATCTCATCCTCTGTCGTCCCCTTCTCCTCCTGCCCCCAATCCCTCCCAGCATCACAGTCTTTTCCAATGAGTCAAGTCTTTGCATGAGGTGGCCAAAGTATTGGAGTTTCAGCTTTAGCATCAGTCCTTCCAATGAACACCCAGGATTGATCTCCTTTACAATGGACTGGTTGGATCTCCTTGCAGTCCAAGGGACTCTCAAGAGTCTTCTCCAACACCACAGTTCAAAAACATCAATTCTTCTGCTCTCAGCTTTCTTCACAGTCCAACTCTCACATCCATACATGACCACTGGAAAAACCATAGCCTTGACTAGACCTTTGTTGGCAAAGTAATGTCTCTGCTTTTGAATATGCTGTCTAGGTTGGTCATGACTTTGAGAACACTACTAAGAGAGCTGCCTGGGGATGTCCTTGTGATCCAGTGGCTAAGACTCTGTGCTTCCAAGGCACAGGCCCCAATTCTATCCTTGGTCAAGGAACTCAGATCCCACAGGCTGCACAAAACAGTCAAGTTAAAAGATGCTGCTTGTATTTGTCATATTGCCCAAGGCAGACATCACACGTTGCTAACTGAGTACCCACTCTGAGATTGTTGGAAGACAAGAGGGCATCATACCAAAGAAGTGTCTAGGTTTCAAGGTGTGATGTGTCTAAAGATGAGAACTGGACAGCAGAATGCAGGTATCCATTCCCCAAAGCCCACATTTCATGATAAGAGTGTTTCTACAAGTAAAGATACCAAGCCTCATCACATCCACAGGTGAACCTGCTTTCTTGCCTTTCAGTCTTACTTCCTGGCCATTGTATAATTCTCCTGTGCAGTCAAACAGGGCATTTTCCATAGGAACTGCCGCCATGCAGTCATGCAGCCACTCAAATGCAGCCTTTCTCTTTACAAAGATCACTGATTTGAAATGGAAAACAGTTGAAACTGCAATGTAGCTCCCCTGGCAAAAGATGTATTTTTCAGACAACAGGAATTATCATGGACAATTCATATTGATTTTTCCCAACCCAATCCTCAGTGTAATCATTTCTAGATGTAAATGCTTTGAAAAGGGGTGATCTCAGAGAGGAAAGTCACTCAGAAACTATATGGTGTGAGGTGAATGTGTAGGTAAGGGCTCAATGAGGATACTAAGCCTCAAATAACTTGCTTTGAGGATGCCAGGGGGAAAGGGCTAACGTTTCTGCACTGATACAGAAAAACATGAGATCTTTCTTTTCCCAGCTTTGCCACCAGCCCTGTACCTAAGTCTGTGACCAGGCAGGAATCTTAGAGAACAAAGACCCATGCATTACCTCTCTCAGTCCCCAAAATGCTATCTGTAGAAAACCATATACATACCGTCCACCTCTGGTACCACCCTGTGCATTGGCTCCAGGATTCCAAAATCAGCAGATGCTCAAATCCCTTACACTTTGCTGTCCATATCCTCAGCTTCTCCATTTGGCAGATTCAACCCACCACAGATCAGAAATACTATTATAACACATCCGCAATCAGTTACATATAGGGATGAGGAACCCTTGGAAAGAAGGGGCAGACTGTACTGACTTTAGTTTTCTCTACCATAAGGGCATATTGGGGGCAACAGGTATAACCAGTCTTGATCAGATAGAGTCTTTGCTGCAACAGAGGACTTCTTTTGAGGTCAAGGACTCAAGGGACACCTGTACTTTCTCCACTTTTCAAGAAGGAGGAGAGAAAAGGGACAGAATACTTGTCTGGAAACATGCTTCAGCAAATTTGGTGTGCAGAGAATTTTCCCAGGGTGCCTCATGGAAGAGGCATCGAGGCGTGTGGACTTGCCGCTCTGGGCACCGGGGCCTCTAAAGTCCTTGGTTCTGCAGATCTGTGGTTCGCTATCTACTTTCTGATCTGTACTGTTGTAAAGGGAAATCGCAGTCCTCCTTCTCTGCCTTTTCAGAGTTTGCCCTGCAAGGTGTTACAGGCAAGCCACGATCAGTCAGTGGGGCTGGGTTTGAATCACCTTGAAATTAATCATTTCTTCTCATCAGTTTGGACTGGCAGGACCTAGATTCTGTTCCGCCCAGAGCACCTTTTTAAAAAACTATTTAGGCCCTGTGTGTATTTCATGGAAAATTTCACACGCCTGTTTTTTATTCACTTCCAATTAAAGGCTCAAAATGCTGGTTTTGTAAGAGTGCTTTGATGATTCAGATTCTTGTTGGTTGATCTCTTTTTTTTTTTCTTTCTCCTCCTCAAAGTCCACAGAAGTTTAATAAATGTTGCTCAGGCATTTGCATGCTTAATTGTTCAAAATAATTGGAAACAGGAGAGAACGTTTACTTTATGTGCACAAAATGAGGATATTTATGAGCCAGATGCCTTGGTGAAGGTGACTCTTACAGGAAAATACGGAATATGATGGAAGGTGGACAACTTGGTGTCCCCACCGCTGGGAGGACAGGGTGCTCTGAGCTCAGTTCCTCCGGAATGGTCAGGGGCATGTTACTGGAAACACAGGAGTCCCTCTTAATGCAGCCAGTCAGCATCAATAGGCTATCCGTGGGACGGTCAGTCTTCATCAGAAATGGACCAGGTGGACTGGTGTTCCAATGCTAATGCTGGTCCCTCTGATCGGAGGCAGTCCATTGTCTGCAGTGACAGCAAATGCATCCCTCGCCTCCTTCATACTCGATCAAAAGCCTTGATGATGAACCTACCTGCGCACACCTCTGCACTAAATGCAAAAGAGACTGACACAGCAGGCCCCCTGGGACCTGTGGAAGCAGTCCCAGGCTCTGCCTGTGTACGGGTCCCTCTGAAGTGCTGACGAGGGCACAGGACATCTGGTAACCTGATTTCTGCTCCTGGCTTTGCCTTTGGCTGGTTGGGTGAGACTGGACAAGTTTCTCCCCCTTTCTTAACTTCTCTTCATCCCAAAAGGATGAAGAAGAGGAATAGTCAGTCTTCTTCTCTCTTGACTTTGGTGAAAATCTGGCCTGCTAGATTGCTTTGAATTTCTTGAAGAAAAGCATTAATTACTGCCATTTGCCAAGCAACTCAGCGACTCCTCACTCGGTGCTTCTTGTTGTCAATTGTAAAGCAAGCCTCAATTCCAATTCTGAGTCTTATTTGGACAAGCTGTCTTTATTGTTACAAGCTGGTTAGCCCTATTAAGCTGGAGTTAGACAGTGTAACTTCGTGTTCGCACAGTGTCATGTGAGGATGCGGTGTGGGGCTTCTTGGCTGAGAAAGGTGACAAAAACCTTTATTCTGGTGGGCAGTGAGATGCTATAGTGTTTTTTACCATGATGCTGGCAAAATGGCTCCTGTGCAATTCAAAGTGTGAAAATCTAGGTTTGAAAGCAGCTGATAGCTGTGTGATCTTGGGCCAGATATTCTGTTGTCCCCTCCCTTCCTATCTGTAAAATAAGACCAGTCATAAGTAATATGAAGTTGTCTACTACCATACTGACCAATAATAAGAATCAAAATAAGTGTGGAAGCAAAACACTTTGTAAAGAGCTATGGGCTTCCCAAGGGGCTCAGTGGTAAAGAATCTGCCTGCCAAGAAGGAGACGTGGGTTCATTCCCTGGGTTGGGAAGATCCTCTGGAGAAGGAAATGGCAACCCATTCCAGTATTCTTGTCTGGGAAATCCCATGGACAGAGAAGCCTGGGGGGCTACAGTCCATGAGATTGCAAAGAGTCAGACATGACTTAGTGAGTAAACAGCAATGTAAATACTGGTTTTTATTATCTTAGTTATTATTCTCATCCAGGTGGATGTTTGAACATAACAGGCTCCTCTGTCCATGGAATTCTCCAGGCAAGAATAGTGGAGTGGGTTGCCATTCCCTTCTCCAGGGTATCTTCCCGACTCAGAGATGAAACCCATGTCTCCTCCATTATAGGCAGATTCTTTACTATCTGAGCCACTAGGGACGCCCTAACAGATAATAAGTGTTGATTAAATGGAGTCCATGGGTTACTTTTTTCTGACTTTCATGGTTCCCAAGACTTACTTGCATTTGGTGAAATTCGTCAGATATTTATTCATATCTCTTTGCCAGTAGAGACACTCTCCCCTACGAATGGGCCAGAACAGACCAAACATCCCATATTCCTCCTCTCCCCTCCCTCATATCCGGCCATTGTTCTCCTCGTGAAACTCCCATCCCCATCAATGGGGGTTTTACGTAAAACCCGATGGCAGGATGTGAGTGCAGCTTCAGGAATTCCAGGCTTGTGCTGCTGATAAAGAGTTGTGTCCAACTGAAAACACCCGTGAAACAAAATTCCCTTGTCCAAACTATGCTACTCAGGTTTTGTTTTTTAACTTTTGTCTCTGCCTTTAAAGAGTCAAAAACCCTCCTAGAGTATAAGCCATGTATCTTGTACCACTTCCCCTTGTGAATGGTTTCTCGATGCTCATCTAGTGAGCAACCACTGCCCCTACCGCTTGTACCACCTCCTGTGTCTCCTCCCTGTCCCTGTGGGAACGCAGGACCAGGCCTGAAGTGGGTTGACTCAGAGGGAGCTGACATTCCAGTCCTTCCATAGGCTCTGCTTTACCTTTCACTTCCAAAAAGAAGAGTCTTCCAACCTAGGAGAAACTGTAGGACTGAACGCTCTTGATCAAGGAATCTGGATTGGTTTGGGATGTGATGGTTTAAGTGTGAAAGCAACTGAAAGCTTAACCTGACTTAAGTGTGAGTGAAGGGGTGACAGTGTGGAAGAAGTCATCTACTTTGAAGATGGTCCTCTGCTGGAGCAGAAGGCAGAGATGAAGGTGGCTCTTCCCCCCGGCATGGAGACTCAACAGGCAAGGTGTGTCTTTGTTCTCATCCTGCATCAGTAATGTTTTAGGAAAGCTTGTCTCTCTCTGTGCTACACTACATAGCCAGTATGACTGTGTGACCAGAGGTGGAAAGAAGGGGAAGAATGTTTACCCTGGTTATACCCACACTGAAGCAGCTAGGTGATGATGAGACACACACAAAAAGGGAAAATGAAGTTGGCTCTTTTCATTTTTAAAGGCTCATCCAGACATTTAGGATTCTGACGAAAAGCTTCTCCTGACATCTTTTTCTGAACATGTTGAATTAGGTATTAGGGCTTTCTTCTTAGCCAACAGAATTGGGATTTCAAAGTCCACAGGGTGGACACTGAGCTCCTCAGACGTTGATCTATTAGTTCTTTAGGAACCACAATCCAGCTAAGATCAACCCCACCGCTTCTTTCTCCATGAAAGCAAATGACCACCAAGATCTGTAGGCTGTATTGAAGGAGTATTCTGTGTTTTTTCTACACCGAAACCACAGAGTAAAGGTAAAGAGATTAGAGAACATCTCAAATACATATTTCAAACTATGGATAACATCTCACTCATGGAAATTAACTCAGCCTTGCAGAAAATTCGTTTTGTTTGACAGTGGTAACTATCTTTGGGAGGTTAGATTGTATAAAGGTTTTCTAGATATACTTAATACCCTACTATCTTAGCTATGTCCAATGTCTTGCCTAAAGATGTTACAGATTTGGAAATAGCTAATTAACACGTTCTAATCTTTTTCAAGTAACTCTAACATTCTGGTTTTAAATTTATGTGAGTGGAAGGGAGAGTGATATTTTCCTGGTCTGTAGAAGGCTTAAACATCTGTTTTTAGAAAAGACTGATGCATTGGCAACCTCATGAGAGATGTGGTTCTTATATAACTTTTAGGATAAGAGATTTGGGAAACTTCATTAATACTTCTCAGCTTTCTTAACCTGATCTTAAAGGCAAAGTGGAAGATTAAGCAAATTGTTTTCATCTGGGATGTCCAGTAGAACTTGCTACAAAGGAGGGACATGCCCTATTCCACACCATCCACTATAGTTGCCACTAACCTAGCTATTGAGGTAGCTTCTAAGGCCTTGAAATGTGGCTGGTGCAAAGAAGTAAGTTTTTAATTTCATTCCATTTCCTCCCAGTTAATCTACATTTATTTCACATGTGGCTAGTGGCTCATGTATTAGACCATGCAAGTCTGTATATTTCAGGTCAAAAATGGTCTTAAAATAAGAATTCAGCTGGAGAGTGTATTTATGTGGATTATTTTTATTTGAGTCAGCAATGTGTGATCCACACAGAGACTAACATCTCCATTGATTCTTATGACTGACATTAAAGCAAAATCAAAGGAAAAGTGGATAGCCATCTTTACCCAAATATTACCGATGCTGGCCTGGGGCTGGAACTAAGGCTACCATTTAGTATTTCGGCTTCATTGCCAATTCTACACTGGCCTTTAACAGTGTAATGCTGTCTTTTCCCATCCATAAAATGGGTGCACTCGAAATCTGTCACCGGGATATTCACAAAAGATGATTAAATGTATATCAGGCTTGTCAAAGAAAGGTGTGGGCTTTTCCTGTAGACCTTTTCACTGAAAATGACCTCAGCCACAGGGAATTCTCCAGAACGTGGTGGTTTCATTTTCCTCATTTGTAAAATGCTGGCATGATGATCAATTGTTTTTAAGGTCATTTTCAGTTCTAATGCTTTGTCCTGCCGTGAAAAATATGATTTTCTCTGAAAGCAGATTCCATCCTTTTAACAGAGACTTGGCTTTCTGAGTTCCAAGATCCCTGTAATTCATTGTAAGTAGATTTCTTCTTAAGTTTAATGTGAGCAAAGCAACTTATTTAGCAAACGGGTAGGTAGAATGGTGACTTTGAACCCCAGTGTCCCTCCAGTGCATATTCCCTGGTCTTCCATTGCTTTGTGTTCTTCTCAGTTACCGGGACCCATGCGCTTGATATGT
The DNA here is from genome assembly GCA_006410875.1 of Neotragus pygmaeus. Classification (NCBI taxonomy): domain Eukaryota; kingdom Metazoa; phylum Chordata; class Mammalia; order Artiodactyla; family Bovidae; genus Neotragus; species Neotragus pygmaeus. The sequence goes on from SJYV01050321.1 coordinate 2,371,732, forward strand.
CCAAGGCATGGAGGAATTTCTCTCCCTCCCTCATGACCCTGACCCGTGGAAAATCGATCGTATGACATGCTCTACCTGCTGTGGCTTTGGAATGACCGTGAGGAATAAACACCTAGTTCTTCTCTGGGGAGATCTGACTTCCTTCCTAAGGCCTGATTTTTTTTTTTTTTTGGCTGTGTGGGCTCTCTCGTTGTAGCTCGCAGGCTTAGTTGCCCCACAGTTTGTGGGATCTTTAGTTCCCTGGACCAGGGATCGAACCCACACCTCCTGCATTGGAATGCTTAACTACTGGACTGCCAGGGAAGTCTGCTTAAGGCCTCTTCAAGAGCAGAGCTGTGGTGGCTTTTGCTTTGGAAGTCTTCAACTGGAATCACTGAGAAGGTTCATCCTGTGTCTACCCCTGAATCAGTGGCGTGCATTTCTGAGCTGAACTGTTTAAAATCAAGATGGACAGATGTTACAGAGAAAATAGAGCAGAGCTCCCTGCAGGCTAACTAACTACATGATGGTTTCAGGGGTGATGAACCACTGTGGTCCAGCTTCTTTCTTACACTTGCCCTCTAGAAAGGAGAAAGTACAAATCAACTCCTGGGCACCTGTGAATGCCCAATTCAAGTCTTGGATCATCTCATGCTGATTATGTATAGAATCCATCAAGAGTCTCGTATTTCTATGGCTCATGCATTTTCAGAAAAATCTCTGCAGTTTGAAATCTTCCATCCTTGTTCTTTTCAGATTGCATCTGGAATAAAGTAAGGATGTGTGTGCAGAATATAATTCTGTGATGGTGATAGTTCAGTGACTCCTGATACATCATGATACATGATACATCATGAAGTGTGGGTTTTCACTGTTTGCTGTCAGCTTCTTGAGGGCAGACACCCCACCAGTTTGTCTTTGAGACCTCAGCTCCCTGCTGCATAGTTGCATATTTATTTTTTTATAACTTTTTATTTTATATTGGAGTATAGCCAATTAACAATGTAACGATAGTATCAGGTGGACAACAGAGAACTCAGTCATATGTCCCTGTGCATAGTTGCATATTTATTTTTTTATAACTTTTTATTTTATAATGGAGTATAGCCAGTTAACAATGTAATGATAGTATCAGGTGGACAACAGAGAACTCAGTCATATGTATACATGTATCCATTCTCACCCCAACTCCCCTCTCATCCAGGCTGCCATATAACATTGAGCAGAGTTCCTTGTGCTGCACAGTAGGTCCTTGTTGGTTATCCATTTTAAATATGGTAGTGATATTCGTGTATTTATTGAGCACTTTCTGTGTGCCAGGTCCTGGGATACAGTAGTTAAATAAAAGACAGGCAAGGCAGTTTTTGGTACAGAAATTGTAGTCAAGGTGGGAAAGGAGATACTGGGTGTGTTGTTATAAGGGCAAAGAGTTCTGTGAAAAAGGAAGTAGAAGATGTTTCAGGAGAGTGTACTATGGGGACCTAACCAGTCTCAGAGGTCAAAGGTTTCCCCAAGGAAGTGACATTTAGGCTGAACCCTGAATGATAAGCACGAGTAGGCATGAAGGAGAACAGGCCTTCAAGAAGTGTTTCGCGAAATGAATGAATGAAACGCTGCCTTCCTACCACTCTGCTACATTTAGTGCCTCTAGGTATTGTCTGTGGGTCTGTAAGCCATATTCTTCAGTAAAGACCAGTAAAGTGAGTAAAGAATATCCCAAGAGGACAATTACTTTCAAGGTTTCAAAGACATGATCAGAGTAGTATTTGGCTGAGCACATAAAGTTCCTTTGTATTGGTTGATAGACTTTTTTTAAAAAGTGTATTTAAGTGGAGGATTGATATGTTTTGACTATGCAGTGCATCCAGAAATGTCAAGGGCAGGAAGATTCTCTAAGGCTTTTTTCCATCTTTGATGATTTCCACAGCATATGGGTTGGACTTGTTCTCAGCCTTGCAGACCTCCTTACTGGAAGAGTAAGGCTGCTCTTGGGCACACAGGGCTCTGGCAGTCATGCTCACCGGCCTCAGTGTGAGCTGCCCTCAGCCCTTCAGCAGGTCCTGGACCTCCTCATGCTTTGGTTTCCTCAACTTCAGAGCAAAGAGATTCTGCCAATGATAATTTCACCTCGAAGTGATGTTGTCATAAAAATGGCTGTAAGTGCATTTTGTAAGATCAAAAACAAAAAGAAGAAAACAAAAACCCCTGCTGAAGACGCGTGCTATCTATATCGAGTGTTTGCTAGAATTTCAGAGAAAGCCGTCTGGTCTAAAACTTTACAGAGGTTAAGAACTGGGAATGGCTTTTAAGGTCTTTTCTGGAGTGGCTGTGTCCTCTACGTATTTATTGACTTTAAAACAACTTTCCAGGAGGTTTCAATAATGTCAGTAATGATGGTGGGATCTTCCCTGGTTGGTCCAGTGGCCAAGACTCAGCACTCCCAGTGCAGGGGACCCAGGTTCGATCCCTGGTCAGGGAACTAGATCCCGCATTCGCAACTGAGAGTTCGCACGCTGCAACTACAAAAAGATGATGATGACAATAATAATAATATTAATTGCGTAGTTATAGGTGAGCCAGGCACTGTCCTGAGCGCTTCAGTGCACTCCAGCTCTTCATTTCTACCACAGCCCGTGGGTTACGGCTGTCATTAGACTTTACCTAAGAGGAACCAAGTGCAGAAAACCCAAGTTTCTTGTCAAAGTGTATGCAACTCATAGGGTCTGTCTGATTTCAGAGACTTTATTCCTTACATATGTGAAATGTTTTGAACGTTTCAGAATAAGGGCTCAGGGTTGCTAAGTGACTAAACATATACAATTAATTATTTCTGCCCCAGAATACAAGAGTGTTAACATTAGCAGTTGATTTTTGCAATTCCTTTGGCCTTCTGGCGTTCCCACATGCCTCCACCCTTCTTCCTAACTGTTCGAGCAGACCTCTGAGGTGACAGTGGTTCAGTTCCAGGCACTGCAGTAAAGCCAGCATCAGAGTAAAGCATGTCACAATATTTTTCAATTTTCCTTAAGAAAAGTTGCATTTATCCTTTATTAAGTGTGCAACCGTATTGCATCTGAAACCCTTCATTAAAAAATATTGTATTGCTAAAAAATGCTAACCAGGATCTGAGCCTTCAGCAAGTTGTAGAAGCAACATCAAAGATCACTGATCACAGATCCCAATAACAAATATGATAATGATGAAACAGTTTGAAATATTGTGAAAATTGCCATTGTGACACAGAGACACAAAACGCTATTGGAAAAATGGCACGAGGAGATGTGCTTTGCCACAGACCTTCAGTGTGTCAAAAAGGCAACATCTGCGAAGCCCAATAAGCAAGGTACGGCTGCTCTTCTGTTGTTTAAAGGGGAAAAATATTTTCCGAACTTGTTCAAATACCAATGAACTGCCTGAAAACTAGCAAAAGCAGTGCTGAAGAATAGACTGTATGAATAGAGAATGGGGGATTCTAGTCTATGTTTTATTCCCACGATCTTAAACTGTTTCTGAGGATCTTTTTATTACCTCCTCTATCCCCCACCCCATCCCGTTTCGTTGGATGCTCCGGGGGAGAACGCATTTCTAACCTTCTTGAAATGGAAACAATAGGATTTGCCTGTGCGACTTTTTATTTCCCCACTGGGGAATCTGAGCGATGACCTGATTGAATTCCACCCATAAAGGTCAGGCTTTGAATTCGAGGCAGAGGAAAAAGCGAAGAAAACATTTTGCAATGATACCCCCTGGGTCCCAAGCATGGAGGGGCCTCTGCTCGGTGCACTGTGGTCTGCTGATAAGGATAACATGGATGACAACCGGAACATTTCCAGGACAAAGGAAATTCCCTGTTTCATTGTTTAAAGGAAGCCCCGGTCCGCTCGGGAGAGCCAGGTTTGGGGCATAGACACAGATTTCTCTGCCGCAGGGACAGAAGAGGCAGAGAAAAGCCAGGAGTGCGATGGGAACGGGCAGCAGCCCAGCCCCTCGCGTGCCTGCTGCTCCCTAATTTCATCTGGGGAGCACCGGCAGGGTTGGAAGTCAAAAAGGGGTCATTGCAGTTTATGGCATTCGTCGCAGCTCAGAGCCAGACTGTTAGTGATGGGGGCGCGCAGGCTGGGAGAGTTAAAAGCCCAAATCGTACAATGTGGCCCATTGAGGAATCACAGAAAAAAGCACTAGGAGATTTAGCGAAGCTGATCTGGTTTTGAGTTTAAATTCTGGACCTCCTTCCCTCCCCACCCCCTCCAAGCCAAAATGTCAGCGAAGGGCCTGGTTTCCCTTTATGGAGTGCAGAATAAACAGATCTACGGCGGCAGGAGAGGGGCCCAGTCCCCCAGCCCGTAATGCCAGAGCTGGGGGTGGGGGGCTGTGGGGAAAAGCAGTTATTCTTCTGTCTGGTTAGTGTTTGGCATTGACTTTCATTTTCTCCAACCTCTGTTTTCTAGAAGCCTGCCTGTACGGGAAGTACAGGAATAAAGAGAAGCTGATCTGGGGTGGGGGTGGGGGGTTCTTGCCAGACTTCAAAGGAGGTGGACTTTTGGTTTTCTGATAGTTTGGGGAGGCATTTGCAAAATGAAAACTGCTTTGGGGAATTGAACCCAGAGACGGAGCTTTTAGCCGTTGGCCCGTCTGAGCGCCTGGCTCTGGCCCTGATGGAGGCCAGCGCTGGGCCTTCCCTTGGTCCCTCCCAGCCCCAGGAGCGCGCCGAGCCCTGGGCATGGTGGGGTCAGCTGTGGTTAGCCTGGCCGCAGAACTCTGCATTCCTTTTGGGCTTTGCTTGGTTTGGGTGGGTGTGACCACGAGTTTACTCTGGAGAAAACTGAGACAAAGGTCTAAATTGGGCAGAATCTCGAATCTAATGACTTGTTTACAGATCCTGTACTTTTTCCAGGGCAGGGAGGAGGAGGGGGAGGAAAGGGCAAGCTGGCCACTGCGGGCACATTATTGTTTTTCAATCTAAGGAGGTGGGATCATTTCAGAACCCAGCAGGGCATCTCCTGGCAGCCAGTGGGCAGAGCGGCACTCTGTGTAATTTTCCAAGCTGGGGAGGAAGCGGCGGCGGCCGTGCTGCCCACCAGCTTGGCTTCCGGGGCACAGACGCCCGCCCCTGCCACATGAAAGGCCTGGTGTCCTCCTGCTGCAGCTTCCAGCAATGGGGTGGGTAGGGGGGCTTGCTCCAGGTGCACCCCAGCCAGGGTACCCAGGAAAGCATGTGCACCTGCAGGGTGGCCAAGGAAACAGAGCAGGACCTGTGTCAGGATGAAGCGATGCCCAGAAGGCTGTCTCGAATGGAAGAGCCATCTCATTTAAGGTTCTGCTCTAAGGTGGCATTTATTTAATGACTGTTAAGTGTAAGAAATTCCGCTGCTTTTCCCTGAAAATTGCACTGCAGATTTGAGGACTTGTGCTTCTCGATTCTGGCCGTTCTTCTGGAGCTCAGAGAGCCTGCTTCTAAGACATTTAGGCCCCCAGGTTTACCCCCCTCAAAGGGCAGGGTTGGACCACAGGGCAGGTGGGAAGTGCCTGTGCCCACGTGTGCCCCGGCACTTTATAGAAACGTCCCTGTTGGGCCCACAGCCACCCACGAATCAGATGTTGTCATTAGCTTTTATGAGGGGGAGACTGAGGCCCAGAGATGTTCAGTGATTCACTCAAGGCCACATAGCGGCTACGTTTGCTAGGCTACACCTCCTTTGCACAGTGTGCACAGATTGACAAGGCGAGGCAGGAACCCACGTGTGCCTGAGCTCCTCAGAGTGAAAAGAGAGTGAAGGAGGGGTCTGCAAGGTGTGGTCTGCCCTTCTCCTGGACTGTTGCAGTTGGGTGTGGCTGATTCAAAGCTGTGCTGCGAGCGAGAGTGCTCCAGTCTGTGAGTAGAGGAGCCAGACCACAGGGCGCTGCAGATTCTTGCTTTGCAGAAATCTTCCAGATGTTGATGTGGGGGCATCTAAGGTGGTGCGGGGATGGTGGGAGTGGGGTGTCCCTGGGACCCTCTAAATCCTCTGGGAGGGAAGCCTCATAAATACTGACTTGCCCAGGGAACTCAGGAATGGAAGGGGACTCCAATTAAAAATAGCATCAGCTGTAGTAACCACTCTTCTGTAAACACTGTAACAGCTAACGTTCACTTTATACCCAGTCACTTAGAAACTCGGTGATGCTGTGAACTCATCTGAATGCAGAGAGGTGGCCAGGCAGGTAATATAGCTGGAAAGAGAGGCAGCCAGAAGCCATCCACCAGATTCTAATCCCAGTTCCTGCCATCAACTAAATGGGATACAGAAATGATTCTCCACTCCCCTCTCCCCATCTTCTGAGGCTCCCCCAAAGCTGGCGACCCAGGCCCGCTGTTGGTCCACTTCCTTCCCATCTTCTCCCAGCCCGGCCAGGGTCTGACCCATGGGGAGGCCAGGTCTGCGGGAAGGAGTAGGTGGCAAGATTCCTTTCCACTTGTTTCCTGCACCTGGAAACAAGCACAGAGGCCATTATTTGGATGGCTTATTGTTTAGAGCTTTTGTTTGTTTTGGTTTGGTTTTAAGAAACCTTTACAGAAAGAAATGTGCAGATTTTTCAAATTTCAATTGTCTGCCGCCTGGCCCAGCTGACCACCTCGCCACTGGCCGATTGCTGGATAAATCTTAGTTAGTGGCCACAGACTGTGTTATTTATCTGTACCCCCGTAGGTGGAGAGTCAGTGAAATGGGAGAAGCTGCAGAGCAGCTGAGGTTGGACTCAGTGGAAAATCCAGAAGTGCAGATGTGGATCCAAATTGGGCTGAAAAATCTCATGAGATCAGGCTTTCTTGGACTTCCTGCTTTTCGCCCAAGCAGTATGTTCAACATAAACGAACTTTCGGTATTTTGAAACTTCCGTTTCTGATCTCAGAACCTGGAAGTGAAGAGCTGTTGTGAACATTTCCACAAATTTTGTCATGGTTATTCTGGAGGCCAAGTCCAACCCGGTAATTATGGAGCTTTTGGGCTCACTAGGACCACAACAGCCTGCCGGGACTTCCACAGAGGAGGGGGAAGGGCCCTCTGCTGAAGGATCCAGGTTGGGGAGATCGGTGTTTAAATTGTAGCCCTGCCACTTCCGGCCATGACTTAACCTCTTGGAAGCTTAGTTTCTTCATCAGTTGGATGAAGAAAATATACCATTTCATAATGTTGTGAGGACAGAATTCTGTGTGTGTGCTCTCAAACTCTCTCCTCTTTGCTCATGTACTTGCATATGATGTGTGCATGTATGTCTGTATGCTGCATACTTATCTCTGCATCCACACATACCAAATAGAGGTGTGTGCGCATGTTTGTTTATGTATTATTAATACTTTTCCCTGAATATGTTCCCCTGGGGATCTAGGGCAGCCAGTTTCTGACAGAAGCTGCATGTAGAGGTNCATTTCATAATGTTGTGAGGACAGAATTCTGTGTGTGTGCTCTCAAACTCTCTCCTCTTTGCTCATGTACTTGAATATGATGTGTGCATGTATGTCTGTATGCTGCATACTTATCTCTGCACCCACACATACCAAATAGAGGTGTGTGCGCATGTTTGTTTATGTATTATTAATACTTTTACCCTGAATATGTTCCCCTGGGGATCTAGGGCAGCCAGTTTCTGACAGAAGCTGCATGTAGAGGTCAGTGGAATCTCCCTGATTCACTGCCCAGTGGCACCTCACACACAGGCACCGAGGGCTCTGCATGCGGAAAGGATGAGACTCTGTGAGGCTGGAGAAATCTTGGGTGGTGTAGAACAAGAAGCGAGACTTACCTTGCACTTTGGGAGCTGAGTTACATTCATCACATCCTCATTTGCTTCTAGGGTCTCTCGCTCTCCTGCAATAAGCTAGCAGGAATGCAAGGCTGGAGGGTGCAGTAGGAAAGCAAGGTGTGAGGGGAGCCCTGCCTGGGCATCGACTGGAAGGAGCAGAGCCGGGTGGGGGTATGAAATGAGAGGAGAGACATAAAGAGGCCTGGATCAGAATGAGAGGTGCATTAACCCACCTATGCTGCTAATCCATTCCCTGGGCAAGCCTACACTGCATAGACTGTGACTGCTTTACTTCTGTTATTTTGGCTTACATTTTTCTTATATTCATTAAATCTATTGCTTATTTTTAAGTATTTTTAAATAGCAATTTCCAAAGTACTACATTATCTTTGTAAAAAATTTAGAGAATATGGAAAAATCTGGGAAAATGTCAAAGCTCCCGCAGTCTAGCAACCCAGAAAACAACATATTAATATTCAAGTGCATTTTCTTCCCATCTTTTCCATGCAGACATATAAACATCCATGTCTGGTTTTTGTATAACCAGAATCGTATTGTTTTGCAATCTCCTTTTATTCTCTTTGTATTTAATTATGGCTGTTTCGCTGTATCATCAGGTGTTGTGGTAGGTCACTGTGTCTTGTGGACTGACAGATAAACCCACCGTGAGTTTTAAGTGCCATGTTTTTGGACAGTATGTCATCTTGCTACTCTTCAACTTCTGGAGCTGGGATGGTGTTTTCTAACAGGGCTAAAGTGTTAGTGGCTCAGTCGAGTCCGACTCTTTGTGACCCCATGGACTGGACCCTGTCAGGCTCCTCTCTCTCCATGGGATGTTCCAGGCAAGAATATTGGAGTGGGTAACCATTTCCTCCTCCAGGGGATCTTCCTGACTCAGGGATTGAACAGAAGTCTCTGGCATTGCAGGCAGATTCTTTACCATCTGAACCACTAGGGAAGCCCAACAGGGCTAGAATTCTTTCTTTTCTATTTTAATAAAATATCTTTTATGGGCTTTAGAAATGATCTCACATGAAGTACTGAAAAAGGGATGTTGAAGCAGCTATAGGATCCCCCTTCAGTGGGAAATCAGGAGGCACAGGGGCCTGGGTTCACCCCTTTGGGTCACCCAGAAGGAGGCTGGATTGAGGACTTGCAGGCCAGTCCAGGGCCCAATCTGATAGCACCAGGACACCTACATCTCTGAGCTTGCTGCTACCACAAGGCTTCGTTTTTGCATAGGCTGTTTGACTTACACAGACGTGGAAAGCAGCCACTAATAACAGAAGAGCTGCCTCTTCCGTCGTCAGGCCCGGCAGTGGCTGCTCAGCGACTTGGCGTCTGGGGCGGCGGCTGTCTGCCACACCTCTGCCCTTCCAGCAGCAGGGTCAGCCGGTCTGCTTGTCAGAAAGAAGCCAAGCCTCCCTGCCTGCCCCGTGCGTGCTGGAGGTGGGGGAGGTAGATTTCTGAGAGCTCTTTGTCTGGCGAGGGAGCCAGACCTCTCTGCAGCAGGAGCCCCTCTGGCCACCCCCTGCCTGTCCCCCTCCACCCAGCCGATGACCTTCTTCTCCTCCAGCCCCCATGAACCAGAGCTCACTTGGCCAGCCTTGAGAAGCTGGAACCTCCTGGCAGCTTCAAGAGAATCTGTCCTTCCCAACTGAGTGCTGGCAAGTCTGTGAGGGAGAATTTTCTGGGAGGACCAGCAGCTGTGCCGTTTATCCCAACATGATACCTTGCAGAGTTGAGTCAGCCAAACCCTTCGTCAAAGCCTGAACTCGCATGGTCTGCTTCATCAATCATTCATTCATTCCATTAGTAGGTATTTAGTGTCTCCTGTTGCAGGATTGGACTTCCCAGGCGGTGCTAGTGGTAAGGAACCTGCCTGCCAATGCAGGAGACATAAGGGACACAGGTTCCATTCCTGGGTTGGGAAGATTCCCTGGAGAAGGGCATGGCTACCCACTCTAGTATTCTTGCCTGGAGAATCCCACGGACAGAGGAGCCTGGTGGGCTACAATCCACGGGGTCGCCAAGAGTCGGACACGACTGAGGTGACTTAGCAGGCACGCAGCACATTGCAGGGCTAATGATGGGATGGAGGATAAAACAGCTAACACCCCTGCTCTCACGGAAGACACAAAAAATATAAAGGAAAGCGACTAGAGTCGAAGAGTCGCTGGTGGGAGCCTCGGGGGAGATAATCTCCCAAGTAAGACCCTTGATAGTCCTGTCTTAGGTTTGACAGCGGAATCCTGCCCTTAGTCCAGCCTCAGCCTCTCCTGAACACACAGCTCTTCCAGCCACTGAACTGTAGAGCGACCATTGCTCTGGGTAAATCAGTTATGGGCAGGAAAGGAGCCTGGCTTGAGCACACAGCCCCACAGACCCTTGTGGTCAGAGAGTTCCTAAATGAACTCGAACTTTGGGNGTGGGGTGGGGGGGCTCCTTTCCAACCCTTCCAAACTGAACTCCTGCCAAGTGGCCTTCAGGTCGGAGACTCCCTGATCATCTTGGAGATAGCATGGGGTGGGGGGACCTTTTCCTTGTCCACAGCTGGTGTTAGAAGCGGGTATCCTAGGTAGCTTAGCTGGGATGCTCTGAAAGATCCAGCCCCAGCATCCCATCTGCCTGAAATGATCACCATGAGCTGATTCCTTTGAGTCCTGGGAAGCTCATGTCAAAATGCAACTTACTCATTGACATGACTGTCTGAGCCAGCCTTAGCAAGGTCCTGTGAATATGGCAAATCTGGCAAGTTTTGACAGGGCATGGGGGAGGGCAGGACAGGAGATGATGTCGAGGATGCTTCTCAGAGAAGCCCAACCCAGAGAAGGGAGTGCAGAAGGGGGATGTTCAGACACGGAGCATAACAGGCTAGTGACACCAGTTTGGTTGAGTGTGGACTCCAGAAAGCCCCATGATCCAGCTGGCTACAGGTGGCCCTCATTTGGGGCATTCTATCTCTTCTCTGTGGCCCCCAGGCTCCAGCACACCTTGGAGAGCTGTACCTGATGAAGCTTCTGGGAGAAGCGCTTTCTCTGCTGGCAAAGATTTCACAGTTTTATCAATATTTGAACCAAGGGACTAAATCGTGTGGCTTTCCATATGACAGTGCAGCTGTGTGAGTTGTTATTCCTTCTTCAGTCACTAAGTCGTGTCTGACTATTTGTGACCCCATGGATGGCAGCGCTCCAGGCTTCTCTGTCCCTCACCATCTCTCGGAGTCTGCTCAAACTCATGTCCATTGAGTCAGTGATGCCATCCAACCATCTCATCCTCTGTCACCCTCTCCTCCTCCTGCCCCTAATCTTTCCCAGCATCAGGATCTTTTCCAGTGAGTCGGCTCTTTGCAAATGGTAGTCAGTTATTGAAGATTTATTCCATCGCAGAACTTAGAGTCATTGAGAAATTGCTGGTTACTGCTTCCTGACCAGCGGCTAGTTGGACCAGGTAAAGTTCCCTTGGCAAAACCCATAGTCCAGGGAATGTGAATGTCAATGCACAAAGTCAATGCAGGAGCATTATTTTGTATTTTGATCGTGTATTAGGTATTGTGAACCATGGTGGGGGAAGTCTCTGAAGAACCAGGATAAAAACATATCTGCTGACAACTGCATACAAGTTCAAAGTAACACTGGAACTATGAAAGGGAACAGAGGAACAAGTCGGGGATCAGGCAGTGTATGTGGATAAGCCAAAAAGAAAACAGAAGAAAAGGAAAGTCCCTGTGGGTTCAGACTAGTGCAAGAGGGCTTCCTGGAGGAGGTGTGTTGTGATCCAGAAAGGGTCATCCTCATGACTGTCCACATCATTGGAAAAGGCCAAAATCAACATCTTTACAAGCGTTGGCGGCCTGTGAGCGGTGGTGAGTAACAAGGGCTGTGGGTGATTCTGTGGAGCTTGTGCACAAAGATAGAGATATTTCAGAAGTGGAAATAAAAGAATTGTGTTCCTGGTGCCATCTGTGTGCTGAGCACCAGGAGGGGGCATGGTGGGGGAAAGAGAAGGAAGGAAGGAGAATGGGTAGAGGAAGACTGCTGGAGATTTGCAAGGAAGGGCTGGATGGAGCCCATTCTTTCTTTCATTAGCTTCATCATCAGACATGTACTGAGCACTGTGTGGCATTGTAAATGCAGTGATGTATAAGGCGTGGTTCTTGTCTTTGATAAATTCAGTGTCCTGATGGACACAGGCAGACTCTGAAGGAAGCCAAGTGCTTTCTTTCACAATACTGTGTACTAAATGTCACAAGAGACCAACTGAAGAAACAACCAACTCTGCTGGAAATAGCTGGGAGAGTTGGGGAGGGCTTCGTAGAGGGCAGCTCATGATGGAGTTGGCTTTTTTAAGTGATTTCGGATTTACCTGGCAGGATATTCCAGGACACTGTTTCGATCCCTGGGTTGGGAAAATCCGGTGGAGAAAGAAATGGCAACCCGTTCTAGTATTCTTTCTGGGAAATCCCATGGATAGATGAACCTGGCTGGGCTGCAGTCTATGGGGTCACAAAGAGTCAGACATGAGCACGCGCACACATACACACACATATTCCAGGATGAGGGAGCAGGAAGGGGAGAAGGATGTCAGTAAGTGTGCCACATTTACAGGGCAGCAGGTGGGGAAGCTGGAAAGAAGCGGGTGGGGAAGCTGGAAAGAAGCTTGGGCTTGACCCCAAAAGCTATCACTTTCATATCAGATTCTAGAGGATTTGAATTTTATGTCGTGGCCAACAAGAAAATCAATACTTGTTTTTGTAAGGGAGTCGGATCAGCAATATTCATTCAATTCCATTAACTATGCATTTATAGGGCAGCTGCTACAAGCAAAGCGTACACTGTGCTGGGCATTCCTAGCCCTCAAGGGACCCCCAGTAAATCTGGGAGGAGCAATGGAGACAGTGAGGAAAAGACCACAAACAATTAATGCCCGATTGATGAGGAAGAAGCACAGAGGTTCATGGAGGCAGAGATCCCCGCAACCCCACTCAGGCCCGATTTGGAGATTCCACCATTTCTCGTTTCTTTCCTTGGTAATTATCCTCAGGACTCTCCCTCTTTCCTCCGGGAAAACTGCATTTATTAACCCCAGAAGGAACTTGGGGTTCAGATTGGATTGCCAGCAAATGGGGGACTCCCCAAAGCCACTCAGTACAAGTGGCCAGGGCTTGGTTTAGATAAAAACTATAATTAGCTGTCACAAATGCCGGTGGATGTGGAGTGGGGGGATGGGAAGACTTGAATGTGATTAGTTGTTTCTGGGTTCCTTTATTTCTGCCTCTTCTGGTCTGGAGTCTGTGTTCAGCTAAATCCTTCAGTTTGCATATGCAAAGTAACCCCCTAGGTAGACCTGAATAGCATCCCCCTCCAGGGAAACTCAATCTGGGTCTTCCTATGCCTTCCTCCTCCTCTTTCCCCTTCCGATCCCAGCTTAAACACCATACGGTATGCACACCCTCTCGTGTCTTCAAGCAGTACTAGGGGGCTGGCCGGTCCCCTTCAGATCGTAACCCACGTCTTGGCTCCCCACACTGACCTGTGATCACAGGCAGTCAGGGGCAGGGGGTTCAGACTCACTTCCTCAAATCTATCCTGCCCGATTGCCCCCAGGGGACTGTCCCAAGAGAAGCCTGCGGGGCTGGCAGAGCAAGGCCCAGCCCGAGCCCAGACCTCGCTATTGCAGTGCCTGGTTTATAGAAAGATAGCTTGTCGTCCCTTTATGTGTTGGCCCTCCTTTTCTTTTCTTTTTCTCTTCTTGCTCTCTTTCTGACTGAGTTGCTTCAGGGCTGGTGGTTTCAAAACTAGCAGCTGCAAACTTATGAAGGAAAAAAAAACCCACAAAAACCCGTCTTGTGAAAACCGTGTGTGCCAGTCTAAAAGCGGCAGGCCGTGCGGGAGGAGAGCCTGCTTACATGTTAGCCGCCAGGGTGTGGGGATCACGACTGGGTCTGCACCAAGGCAGGACTTGCAGCATGTCCCGGGCCCGGGGGATTGGGGGACAAAGCAGGAGGGGCCTCTGAAGGAGGGTGGATCCACGCAGGCTGGGGGCCTGTCAGGAATGGCTGTCTGCCTTGGAGGTGCTGTTTGAAACAGTCTGGCTTCCCAGATGCAAATCACACCCGCTGTGACCGCCACATCAGTGGCATCTTCCTCCTGAAAACCCAAGGTCCAGCCTCTATCCTGGGTCCACTCGGGAGCTGGGAAAGCACCTGTACCTGCATCCTGAGTCCCGAGTCCCCTTGTCCCCAGCTAACACCCACTCACACTCACCAGTGTGTTCACACCTTTTGGGACACTCTGATTAAGCAGAAAAGCACCTCCCCTAACTCAGCCTGAAACTCTGACTCCGTTGTTAGTTTTAGCCTGCCACTCAAAGTTAGAAGTAAGAAGGACCTGACAGGAGATCCTCAGACGTTCTCGGAGGAAATTGAGTCCTGGTCTGGCCCAGGTTCGAAAAAAGGAGTCCTCAGAAGTTTCAGGCTGGACAGGAGAGCTCCTTGAGTGACCTTGACAGGCCTGGGCTATTTCTCCTGACCTCCTGCCCAAACTCTACGTGACTATCCTCTTTGACCAGAACACAGAGGATGCTCAGGTCGTTTGGCCAGATCGTTGGGAGATCTGTGGATGGCCAGGCAGGCCACTCATAGACCTACAGACAGAGAGCACAGAGGCCACCCCAAGAGGCCTTCGTGGAGCACACCCGTTGCCAAACCCTGTGGGGAAAGACAAAAGAAGGGGGACAAGACACAGCTCAACGCACAAGAGCCCAGTGGACTCCGGTTGTGAAAGCGAGGCAGAGTACTAGGGTAAGTGTGTCAGTATTTGAGGAGAAGCAAAGTTGGCGGAGTGATCAGCACTGGGTGGGGTTAATGACAGAAAGCTTCAAGGAGGAAGTAAGTTCTGAGTAGAAGTTGAAGGAGGGGAGGGACAACGGCTGGGCCAGAGGAGGGGGAAGAGGAAGTGTGTCCTGTGGGGGGAGGGGCAGGCCTTTGGGAAGGGTGAACGTGCTCTCCTGCTGGCCCTGGGAGCTGGGCCACTTAGAGTTGGACCACTTGGTGGTCCCACTTAAGAGCTGATATCATTTGGGTATATATATATATATTTTTTTTTTTTNAGGCAGGACTTGCAGCATGTCCCGGGCCCGGGGGATTGGGGGACAAAGCAGGAGGGGCCTCTGAAGGAGGGTGGATCCACGCAGGCTGGGGGCCTGTCAGGAATGGCTGTCTGCCTTGGAGGTGCTGTTTGAAACAGTCTGGCTTCCCAGATGCAAATCACACCCGCTGTGACCGCCACATCAGTGGCATCTTCCTCCTGAAAACCCAAGGTCCAGCCTCTATCCTGGGTCCACTCGGGAGCTGGGAAAGCACCTGTACCTGCATCCTGAGTCCCGAGTCCCCTTGTCCCCAGCTAACACCCACTCACACTCACCAGTGTGTTCACACCTTTTGGGACACTCTGATTAAGCAGAAAAGCACCTCCCCTAACTCAGCCTGAAACTCTGACTCCGTTGTTAGTTTTAGCCTGCCACTCAAAGTTAGAAGTAAGAAGGACCTGACAGGAGATCCTCAGACGTTCTCGGAGGAAATTGAGTCCTGGTCTGGCCCAGGTTCGAAAAAAGGAGTCCTCAGAAGTTTCAGGCTGGACAGGAGAGCTCCTTGAGTGACCTTGACAGGCCTGGGCTATTTCTCCTGACCTCCTGCCCAAACTCTACGTGACTATCCTCTTTGACCAGAACACAGAGGATGCTCAGGTCGTTTGGCCAGATCGTTGGGAGATCTGTGGATGGCCAGGCAGGCCACTCATAGACCTACAGACAGAGAGCACAGAGGCCACCCCAAGAGGCCTTCGTGGAGCACACCCGTTGCCAAACCCTGTGGGGAAAGACAAAAGAAGGGGGACAAGACACAGCTCAACGCACAAGAGCCCAGTGGACTCCGGTTGTGAAAGCGAGGCAGAGTACTAGGGTAAGTGTGTCAGTATTTGAGGAGAAGCAAAGTTGGCGGAGTGATCAGCACTGGGTGGGGTTAATGACAGAAAGCTTCAAGGAGGAAGTAAGTTCTGAGTAGAAGTTGAAGGAGGGGAGGGACAACGGCTGGGCCAGAGGAGGGGGAAGAGGAAGTGTGTCCTGTGGGGGGAGGGGCAGGCCTTTGGGAAGGGTGAACGTGCTCTCCTGCTGGCCCTGGGAGCTGGGCCACTTAGAGTTGGACCACTTGGTGGTCCCACTTAAGAGTTGATATCATTTGGGTATATATATATATATATATTTTTTTTTTTTCTTTTAAGATTTTTTTTTTTTTTGATGTGGACCTTCTTGAAGTCTGTTGCATTTGTTACAGTATTGCTTGTGTTTTACGTTTTGGTTTTTTGGCCACAAGTCACATGGAATCTTGGTTTCCCAGGTGGCTCAGTGGTGAAAAATCCACCTACCAGTGCAGGACTCAGGACATGTGGGTTCAATCCCTGGGCGGGCTATAGGGTTGCAGAGTCAGACACAGCTGAGTGACTAAGTACGTATGCACACGTAGAATCTTAGCTCCCCAACCAGGGAATGAACCTGCACCCCCTGCATTTGGAAGGCGAAATCTTAACCACTGGACTACCAGGGAAGTCCCATTTGGTTGTATTCTTAAGGAGGAAGAATAAGATTTATAGCAGGCATGCTGTATAGTGGCAAAGACTAGACTTGGGAAGAAGTACATTTTAGCGTCAGACAGGTCTGGGTTCACACCATAGCTCTGCTGCTGATAAGCTGGGGAACCTCCTAAGCTTCACCTTCCTGAACTATAAAATGAGGAAATTGTTTCATAAGGCTATGGCAACAATGAAATGAGATGAAATAACTTACACAAAGTGCTTCGTTCTGTACTTGTTCAAGAGCAGCTCCTAAATCGATAGTGGTCAGTGGTACATATTTTATAGCTTACAGTTTAGAAAGGCAGCCACCAAAAACTGTTTAAGGTCCCTAGAGTGTCAGGCTTTCAGATTCTTGACGTCGCGTCTCAGCAGGTCAGGCCTGTGTTATCCTTTTAGTGGGATGAAGTCAGCCAAGCTTCGAGTGCTGGGTCCAGGGCAGTGGTCATGGACAGGGCTGACCCATCAGCTTCGAACATTGGCCTGCTGCAGCCAGAGGCCTCGAGGCATGGGTTCAAGTCCCGTCTGATTGAGAAGTAGGCACACCCACCCACCTGCGTGCGGGCTCTGTTGCGTGTGACTCTGCGACTCCATGGATTGTAGCCCACCAGGCTCCCATGTCCATGGGATTTCCCAGGCAAGAATACTAGAGTGGGTTACCATTTCCTTCTCTAAGGGTGTTCCTGACCAGGGGTCAAACCCACATCTCCTGCGTCTCCTGCATTGGCAGGCAGATTCTTTACCCCTGAGCCACCTTGGAAGCCTTCCTAACTGTTTAACAACCAGCTCTCTGATGTACATAACCTGCTTCCCTGGTATAAACACCGCCACAGTGGCCAACTGCAAGCTGCCAGTGATACTGAACCTGAATCTGGGGCTGGGAAAAGTCAGGCGCGGTGAGGTCCCCCCTTGTAACCCTGGACCAGCGTCTGCCACCTCCTACGGCTCCGTCCAGAAGTGGAGAAGGACGCCCGTCCTCTGGGCCAGCCTGGTTTTGCTTCTTGTTTGTTTGTTGAGGGTGAGCATTAAAGGAAGAGAGCATCCCTGCCATCTCCTCCATCCTCCCCTGGGTAGAAGTAAAGATTCCCTCTCAGGACCCACTTCCCCTTGGGCCACTTCCATCCTGACTAGCAAGTTCACTTTGCTCACAAGCCGAAACAGAACAAAACAAACCAAGGGCTGTCTCCAGCTCTGCTTTAAGAAAGACCAGCAGGTGCAGCCCCCAGTTCTACCACCCTCGTTCTGGGAGCTGCGGTCCTTCCGAGGCGGAGTGGCCACCCCAGGAGCAGATGAGGCTTTGGGGAGGGGCCGCAGCATCTGCCTTCTCCCTCTGAATTATCCAGCAGCATCTGGCACAGGCTTACAAAGCTGCAGGAGATCTTAGGGATGGTCTGTGTGCCCCCTGACTGCCATGAGGGTGGGACGGGGGCGAGCTCCTCAGATGGGGCAGGTCTGTACCCCCCTCTCCCTTTCTGGCCTGTGCTGATGTGCACACATTTTCCTCAACCATTTCTTCCTCATTCCTGTGGTCCCTGTGGGTGTGAACTCCCTCGGGCAAGCCTTCTCTTCTTTGTGTGTTCCCCACAAGCACCCAGCACAGCGCTGGGCAAACCGCTGGACTAACTGATGAGCAGATCTGCTCCTATTTGCAGTGAAGGAACTGACAGGAGTGGTGGGAAAAGGAAAAAGATCGGGGCACCTCCCCTGGCAAATTCCATCTTTGGATTCCCTCTTTCAGTTACAAGAAATAATCTCTTGTTTCTACTCCCTGTTCACCCCAGTGGGCATCACCAACTTCACCTGAGTATCAGGTGGGTCTGCACCACCTACACCATGCTGAGGGATACAGCATGCCATGTACCACCAACAACAGTCAGTGAGCTCCCTAGCTGGGGAGTGGGCTGAGGGGAAAACCCACGACTCCCCAAACCTCTGTTCCGACCACCAGAGCCACGCCTTCTGCCTGCGGCTCTCTCATTCCTCGAGGTGACCCACGCTGGGCTCCACAGTGATGCAGAGCTGCTGGTGCCCGTCTAGGTCTATAAGGAGCTGGCTGGACTCCTGCGGGAATCCTAGTGCACTAGAGATGGGCCGCGTTGGCGCTTCCTGCAGCAAGCACCTGCTTTCAGCCGGGCCCTTCACCCTGCAACCCAATGTGGATGAGGACACAAAGGGTACCTGACCAGCCTCTGCCCAGAGGCCTTATTAGGCTCTGAGTTTAGAAGAAAAGAGGGAGGGGGAGGGATTAATAGAGTGACAGGAAGTGAGCTTATTATATTTATAAACAATGAGCCCATGTTCACATTTCAGGTGTCCTGATTCATCTCGCAGGTGGGAGGGAGGAACTGCTGGCAACCTTTCGCTCGGGGCTCCGGGTTTTGGAACAGGATTTCCTCTGCAAGTTGTCAAAGATCAGATAAAAGTCTTAATCTCAGGCACACACAGCCGCAGGCCTTGGGCCCTGCCACCGTGTGCTCGACTTTCAGTAATGAGACTGAACAATGGTTCGGGCTGCGGGACAATTAAAGAGGTGGGAAGAGAAATGGGTGAGGTTGGAGCGATGCAGGGCTTCCCGTGGGAGATGCGGCCCGCTAAGCAGGAACACTGACTGCGGTCCAAGCAAGGTCTCTTTTACACCCTTGGCCTCCTTGTGCCAAAGAGAAAGTATACAAAAGAGAAACACATCCCTAACCGCCTGTTTTTAAAGGATGGAAACGAGAGGCAGTCACTTCTGCTTCTCAAGCTGGTTTCTTCTGAACTGGCTGGAGAGCACGTCCCAACATTAGCTGGGAAGGCTGGGATGTGAGGACAATTTGTAAACTGTTCTCCAGAATGCTTGCACTCAAAGCATGCCCCCACCTTTTTTTCCCCCAAAATGCATCATTAATTTCAACATCTTCTCAGAGCAGGCAGAATTAAGATGTTCAGGGATCCCTTTATGGAGCAGCACGCTGCTCGGGAGCTCTCTGCTCAACTGAGCTCCATGCTATTCTCATCTTCCAGCACAGAGTTCATTTGTGTTGGCCAAGCCAACTACGTCAGTTTTAGAAATAAGGGGTCATAGAAACATTGATGATCTTGGAATCAGGGTCTGTACTTTGCAGGATTCTTCCTGCTCAGAAGTCCCTCTTTTGATTTTTATTCTCACCACCTCCATTCTGCCTACCGTGTATGTCTTTGGTTGTGTGGGGACCGTGCTGAATACTTCACCCATCCTCGCTCATCTAATCCTCACCACCTCATGAGCCCCATCTTACAGATGAAAACCCAGGTCTCAGAAATGTCTCCTCACTCGCCCAGGGTCTGCCAGTGCACACATTAGACCACATTCTTGCTTTGTGAAAACAGTATTTCAGTCGCTCCACTGTCCTAAGGATTTTCCTGGTGGCTCAGCAATTAAGAATTTGCCTGCCAATGCAGGAGACATGGGTTCGATCCCTGGGTTTGGAAGATCCCCTGGAGGAGCGTATGGCAACCCAGTCCAGTATTCTTGCCTGGAGAATCCCATGGACAGAGGAGCCTGGCAGGCTACAGTTCANTGTGTCAATTGACAATCGTTGGATTTTTAAAAGATTTTTTGTATATTTATTTGTTTGTTTGGCTGTACTGGGTCTTAGTTGAGGCACATGGGACCTTTGATCTTCGTTACAGCATTCAGGATCTTTTTTAGCTGTGGCACGTAGGATCGAACCCGGGCCTCCTGCATTGGGAGCGCACATTCTTAGCCTTTGGACCACCAGGGAAGTCCTTGGCCGTTTTTTTTTTTCCCTTCGATTTAATGACTCCATGAATCATACTGGTGGATTTTCTGATGTTAATACATTTCTGGGATAAACCCTTCCTAATGGTAAGGTATTATCACTATTTTAACACACTGCTGAACTCAGTTCACTAATACTGTAGTTACTATTTTTTCCATCCCGTATTCATAAATTTTCTTTATTGTATTGTCTTCTCTGGTTTTGGCAACCAAGATGACACTTGTCTCACCAATATACTAGGTTGGCTTTTGAGGGGATGTGGAGCAGCTCCTTGTATAAGCTAGGCATTCATTGTTCCTTTAAAGTTCAGCGGAACTCACCTGTAAGGATGTCTGGGTCTGATGTGGGAGAGCAGGAGGGCTCTGGCTACCATTTCAGTTTCTTTAATACTAATTAACCTATTAACACTCTCTATGTCTTCTTAGGCCCATCTTTTGGCATCTTATAACTTTCTAGAAGTGTGTCCATTTTCCCTAAGCTCTCAAATGCCTAACAATATAACTGTTCACAGTAGTTTTAAAGTTATGCTTAGTCCCTGTTAAATCAGTGTTATTCTCCCTTTTCACACTTTAGTTTATCTATTGCACCTTAACTCTTTGGTCATGATCAATCTTATCAGAACCCTGTCTCAAATGAAGTCTATCCCAGAAGCGGCTGTGGGTCCTGTTGCTTTTTCACAGTCTTCTTTTGTTCTCTAGTTATTTGTTCCCAGATGGTGTTCTGAATGGGCAGGGCATTGTGTAGCTGTATCTTATTTTGTTCCTTGCAGTCCTGAGGTGTTCTACGTCGTCAGCGAGGCCGCCTCCATCGGGAAGGTCCAGACAGGGGGCCCCACCAGTGGCTATGACTTGCCCAAGTCTGGGTTCCTGCCCCCGAGGGCGAGGCTCCGTCTGCTCCACATTGGCAGCCCCCACACTACCCCCACCTCTGGTCGTGTTGGGAGGGGCTGGTGGTGCGTTGCTGCTGCTGCCTACTTATCCAGCCTGCAGATAGCCAGCCCCCAGGTGCCCCGCTATGGCCTCTTCCGTGCATTCCTCAGTCTGGGCAGGAGCTCAAAGGTCTGTCCTAGCCCTGAGATCCCAGGTGCCACCATGAACTTCCTTCCCTGCCCCCATCTCCCCAGGACAGTTATGGGGCTTTAACACTTGGCTTCAGTCTGAACTGGTGTGCTTCTGTGTGCAGGCAGGGAGGGACCAAGGTGGTCCTGCAAGGAGGGAATGAGAGGTGGTACTCTCAGGTCACACGTGTGACTGCCTCTGTACACAGATGCTCATCCCATTGTGAACTGGGGGTCCTGGCAAGGAGGTGGTCCTCATTTGCTGGGTGAGGGGGTTGGGACAGTGGGCTGAGCTGAGGGTGCATCTGGTGAGGCAAAGACAAACTGGCTGGGGAGTTGGGAGAGGTCACGATGGAACATGGGATTCAGAAATTGGCCTGAGAGTTTATTCACAGGCCTGGAATGCCAGAGAAAAGACACTGAACTTGGCATGTGTTCTATGGTAGATATATATTTGTTGCATGAATGAATGGAGGGAGGGACCCAAGCTTTAATTTCACTCTCATGCTGTACATTCTTGGGCAAATTTCTTGGCCTTGCTTGGCCTCAGTTTCCTCATCTGTAAATGGGAGTGGGGTGGATTCCATATCTTATAGTGCCTCTTTCTCTAGGGATTTCTGTTTCTATGCCTGGAAGCGTTTCTGGAATAGCAGTTCTGACCCAGAGGGAAGTATGCAGTGTGGGCCCTCAAGAAGGCAGAATTCTGAAAGGTCAGGAGCAGAGGTGGTTCCTAGAGATTCTCTGATGTCTGAATAATTATCAGAGTTCAGGGGACCCCACTGAGTTAGAATTAGCTGGTCAGGAGGGACCAGGCACCAGAGCAGAAGTGGCTTTGCATTTGGCCAGACATCCCTTAGAGGAGGCACATAACAGGTTAGGTAACTGCCTGCCCATCCAGGAGCCCCCTCATCATTCAGGATCCATTCATCCATCCATTCACCCATTTATCTGTCCTTTCAACAATCCATCCATCTACCCATTTGTCCGTCCATCCATTCACCCATCCATCTGTATATCCGTATGTTCATTCATTCATTTAACAGACGCTGAATGCAGGGGCCATGCCCTCATATTAGACACATAATAAAAAAGCAATGTCTCTGACCACACTGAATTCACAGACTAGAGGAGAGGATGGAGACAAGCAAAGAGATGGTGGCAGAAGAGTAAGTGGGGAGCACTGGTCACTGAGGGAAGACAAGAGGATCCAGCCTGGGAGGAGGGAGAGGAGATCTTTGGAAATCTCATTAGAGGAGGTGACATCCAAGCTGAATGTTGAATCCCGAGTAGGAGTCCAGGCAAAATGTCAACACAGCGGGGCTGAGAGAGTAGAGGCCGAAGTCATCACAAGACCCGGGGTGTCTGGGGCGCTGTGCATGGCCGAGTCTGAATGAAACCTGGCGGGAGGTGGAGGGGTGAGGCTGGAGGAGCCTGGCCTGTGTTGGTCTGGGAGGACACTTGTGACCGGGGCTGGGAACAGGGACCGAGACCTTGGGGTCTCCAGGGACCATCTGGAGCTGTAGAAGAACTCTGGGTCAGGCATCGAAGGCTGGGTTCCTTCCTCCTTTTCCTGAGTGACCTTAAGGCAAGTCCCCTCACCTCTCTGGGCCTCGGTCCCCATGCTGTGATGTGACAGGGTTGATCTTTGTGGCTTCTTGGGACTCTTCCAGCCCTGAGGATGTCCTTGAGCCACATGTGGTCAGCAAAACCAACAGCCAGTGAACATTTGGCCTGGCCTGGGAGCAAGTTAATTGTTCCCAGCCCCTGTGAGTGTCGAGGTGGGAGCGCCTTGGTTAGGGGCCCTGGTTAGGGCCACCCCCGTGGGGCTCTCAGTCATGGGATTACAAGATGTGCTGAGTGGGGAGTGAGTCATCAGCCAGTCATCTGCTCGGGCCCCAGGGCCCCCAGGTGTGGGAAGGAGGAGCCCTATCCCCTGCTTCTGCCTGCCCAGAGCCCCCTTCTCAAGCCAGCAGTCCCTTGCTCAGCAGAAAGCAAGTCCACGGAAAACTGTTTCTTTTTTAAGTTTTTAAATTGGAGTGTAATTGCTTTCCAATGCTGTATTGGCTTCTGCTGTANCACACACACACACACACACACAGACACCCCTCGTCCTAATACTCATCGGTGTTCATTCAGCGGAGAGAGGAGTGTGGTAAAGGGCAGACCACCATTACTAAAGCCATGGCCCAATTCAAGGATGTGCTAGAAGGCTGATAAAGAAGCTAGCCTTCCCAGGAAGCCACTTCCAAAGTGGTGAAGAAGGGCTCTTCTCAGAGGAGAGACCCAGGGTGAGAGGCCTTTCTCCTTCCCTTTGACCGCCCCATGTGAGGACAGGGGTGACTCCCTGAGTCTTGACACCACTGGTGCCCTGTCGACTCTGCCTCTGGTGGGGTTCAGGGGGACTAGACCAAGCCTGTGTGATGAATACACCATGAAGCGGGGCGGGTGGGGAGTGTGCGTAGTTATTTGCCAGGAGAATGCAGTGGGGAGTGAGGGGAAGTAAAGCCTAATTAGTGAGTTTCAATCTACGGAATCAATGATTTTCCCAGATGGGCTGTATTTAGAGGCTCCTGGAAATCCTGCATTTTTCTACCGCTGGTTCCCATCCTTTCCAAGCCTTGGCTGAATGGATCCGGAAATCCCTTGGGAAAGAAAATGCACGGGTCTGTTCACCTTGAAAATGAAGAAACCAAAGAGGCAAAAGGTCCCTTTTCCTTCTCAGGTGGACTGATTAGTTTTACAAGCACCTGGGAGGCCCTGAGGAAAACGCAAATGCCAAGTCGTCTCCCAGTGAAAAAGCACATAATAATCTGTGCAAAACAGCACCTCTGGATGAACACAATGTGGCTATATATATATACATATATATACCGTGGTCATTTCCTGTTGCTTTACAGCTTGTACAGCGAAGGTGGGGTGAGGCTGCGGCCATAAGCCGCATGGTGACATGTACCTTAGCCGTGCCCTCTGCTTCCGGTGCTGCTGATCGCCCGAGAGGGACCAGCCTGGCACTGCTCAGAGCTGCCCACAGGCAGGGAGCCCCTGAGGTCTGGCCTGGGGTGTCTGTCTGTGTCTGTGAGGTGCACTCCCATTCTCCCTGGGTATTGGCTGCCTCTGCAGAGAGATGTCGGTGCACAAAGCACCAAAGAGCCTGCAGCAGAATGCATGTCTAACGGTCTGCTTGTGTAACTTCTGCACCACGGAACCAGAGGTCTGGGAAGAAAGGGTGGTAACAGATGAGCGGCCCTTGTTCTGTTAAAGGGGCAGCGTCAGTAAAAAAAAAAAAAAAAAAAA
>SJYV01050321.1:2402084-2415884 GCA_006410875.1 Neotragus pygmaeus
AGCATAAGTACTTTGTTCTCTGCTTTCCATTCATTTTGATGAGCTATGTACATTCATTTCATAGATGCAGGGTAATCAGTTAGAAGTTGTTAGAAAAAAGAAGACCGGGTCATAATTCTTACCCTCAGATATCTTACTTTCGGGAAACTTCCAACCAAAGAGGTCCTGTGAATTGATAAGCTACAGCTTTTGATGGTGATTTAACAGCTCTTGATATTTAGAAATTCTTGGGGCACATACTTGTAGCGGGCACATCACATTTAAAGTTCTGATCGTTGACTTGATACCCTAAACTGGTTTGTCACTTGATCGACTTTGGAGAAGCAAGAACCTGCAGAGACTTCTTGAGACACATCCATTTCAAACACTCCCAAAACATGCCAGGTCCAGATAAAAATCTCCTCTGAAGCTACCTCATCTAAAACCAGAAGCCTGTGGCTAATCGTCCACCAGTAAACTGTTTACTGATTTTTTGGGGCAAATGTTCAGCAAACACTGTATGATCAAAAGACAGCTAGAAAGAATGTTTTGCTTTTTTAAAAAATTCTAGAAGAGATAGATGATTGCCTATGTGCGTTCTTTCTTCTGTAATGCTATTTGCATACTTTAAATATTTATAGCTTAATTTTTAGTAGTTTTCCAAATGGCATTGTAATTTGTGGGTAACTGAGTGTGTGCAGGTGTGTGTGGGGGGAACAGTGAAAAAGACAAGGGCTTCTTGTTGTTGGGGGTAGAACCTGACTCAGCACCCAGACCAGTCCAGCCCAGTCTGAGTTCCAAAGGATGATATTAACCCAATGAGTCCCTCTCCAAGCCCCAAACAAACATGTTCTAAAGGAGCCATCAGTGTAAAGAACATGGGCGTCTGCACTCTAGATACACACTTAATTCATTAAATAGATGCGGACTTCTGAAAACCCTTAACAATTTGTTGAATCTAGCCAGTTTCTTAATGATGATGGCATGGGCTCTTGGTGGGAGCAGGATCTAGAGACAGAGGGAAGGAAAGAGCCCGGGTCAGCACAGCTCTGTCCCCACATCTGTAGCGAGAGGTGACCCTCTGATCACTTCCCAGCATTATCTTCAGGTTTGTCTGAACTGCGCTTCCCCGGTGGCTCAGTGGTAAAGAATCTGCCTGAAACGTAGGAGCCGTAGGAGACGCAGGTTCAATTCCTGGGTCAGGAAGATCCCTTGAAGGAGGGCATGACAACCCACTCTAGTATTCTTGCCTGGAGAATCCCATGGACAGAGGAGCCTGATGGGCTACAGTCAGTGGGGTTGCAAAGAGTCACACAAGACTGAAGCAACTTAGCACATGTGCACATGTCTTAACTTGGAGCTGAAAAACCAGACTATGAAGCACAAAGTCAAGTATTCATGAGTGAGATTGGTAGGATAGACAACCTGGGCATATTTTGCATTTCTTCAGGCACCCACTACGCCGGCTCACTGGCCTTCTGCACTGGGCTTCTACTAGGGTCAGTGAACTTAAACTTTATTCAGTCCTAAATAGGAATCTCATCTAGCACTCCGTCTCCAAACCATGAAGTCAACCATGAACAAGATCTTCCTTTTTTTACCCTTCTTTTCAATTTGATTTTTAGTCAAATAAATAATACAAATACATTATTGGGGAAAAAAAGTCAAATAGAGGTAAAGTCAGAACCCCTGACTCTGAGGTGAGACCACACCCAGTCTCACTTCCCATCCTAGAAGTGTCTGTGGAAGGTTTATTGAGAGCATAAGATAGATTGTTTGAACGATGCATCACTTTTTCCCACAGGAAACTTTCTTTTTGGCTGAGTTCCAGTTACTTTTGCTGTGGTGTGACTTGTGAAGCTTTTGTGGAGAGTTTACTTTCTATCCAAATGCAGATGGTCTGTATTGTATGTCTAATACGGAAGCCTTGGGAGTCAGGTGCAAAACTGCTTAATTGAAGTTTGCGTGGAAATAACTTATCTTTATGGACGTAACTAGCCATCCGTAGTTCCTTAAGTAAAAGAGATCAGCACCCTAGAACTTGGGAGCTGGGACGGGTGGCAAAGTTCTACCATTGTGCTTCCCATCTCAGTCCTAGTAAGTCATGCCAGTATTTTACCCTAGTGTTGTCATTGTGGTTATATAATTTTGTAAAAAAACAACAACAACAACAAAAAAAAACACCTTTTTATTTTGTATTGCGGTATAGCCAATTAACAGTGCTGTGATAGTTTCAGGTGAAGAGCAAAGGGACTCAGCCAAAGATACGCATGTATCCCTTCTCCACCAAACCCCTCTCCCATCCAGGCTGCCACATAACATTGAGCAGAATTCCCTGTGAAATACAGTAGGTCCTTGTTGGTTATCCATTTCAAACATAGCAGTGTGTCCACGTCTACCCCAAACTCCCTAACAATCCCTTCCCCCCATCCCTCCCACCAGAAACCACAAGTCTGTTTCTCTGAGTCTGTGAGTCTCTTTCTGTTTTGTAAGTAAGTTCAACTGTATCACATGGTTGTACAATTTTTAAGAGAATGTGCTCATGAGGAAGCAAACACGCTCCATGCTCCCCTCACTAGCCTCTACCCTCTTGCATTAGGTACCATCTTGACCCACTCCTTCATTTTATGAAAGGAGTTGTGGAAAATCAGAGGAGCGGTCTTTGCCTAAGACCACCATAGCTGATCACTGATAGAGCAGAGGCCGGAGTTCTAGATCCCTTTTCCAGGGTTCCTTCTACTCTCACCACATCTTCCATGTGGGCTTCTTGCTAACATCTGATACTAAAAAATCAGCCACTACCAATACATGGAAATCTAGGATGGCCCTACCTTTTTTGCGTTACTCAAGTGCTGCAAAGCTCAGAGTTCCCCTCTACCCTGGTTCATCCACCGCAACCCAAGTTTTCCAAATCTTTCCAGATGCTATGCCCAAGCTCAAGGCCATTCTAATTTCTGAACATCTTCTAGCCACTGAGCCACTGCATGGGATGGAATGAACAGAACCCAGCTTGATAGCCAAAGAAAACCTGGGTTTTCCCCCTGCCACTACACCTCAAGTTGTGTGGCATTGAACAAACCACGCAATCCTGCGCAGGCCCACTTTACACACAAACTCTCTGCCCTGCCTTAGAGGGCTGTCACGAGGGCCAGATAACTCAGCGCCTGTAAAAGCGCTTTGGAAAAGAAAATGCTGCAGATAGATTGTCATTATTATCAATGTTTGACTCATCCTCTTATATCCAGGACTGAAAATATTTCTTCCATTGATGTCAGAACAAAACACGTTGAACAAAGCCAAGCCCCAGGGCTGCGTTTCTGCTCTGGAGTCCCCTGTGTTACAGTATCTATGTTGGGCTTTCCAGTGAGTAGACTGAAACCAAACAAAACAAAACAAAAAAGAAGAAGAAAAAGCAGCAGCAAATACTGCTGGGTTTTGCATTTTCCTTTCTGTTTTCTGATTAGCGTCTCTATGGCCTGTGAGCGCAGAGAGAACCTCAAAAGATTGTGTTCGCTGTGGATAAGCACCCAACCCGATGTTTATCAGCACTTATCTCTTGCAAACTCACTCTCTGGAGGCTTCAAAGCAGTGGGGAGATCTCTCAGCCTTGTTCTGAGGGAAGGCAAGCTCCTGCAGGGCTTGGGCTGCAGGTGTGGCTCCACAGCCCTAGCTGCATCCTTGAAACATGGCTCTCTTGTTCCTCCTAGGGCAGAAGAAGGAAGCAGGAGGTTTACCCAATGTTTGAGGATGGGTAGTGGGATAGAGGGAGCTGCATAAAGAAAAGGATATTTTTAAACAAGCTCTGAAAGGCTGAAAAAATAGGTAAAGCTGGGGAGGGGAAGGCAAACTACCTANCAATGCAGTATTACTCAACCTCCAGAGAGAAGGAAGTTCTGACACACGCTGCAGTGTGGATGAACTTTTGAGGTCGGTGTGCTAAGGGACAGAAGCCAGCCACCAAAAAAAAAAAAACCAAACACTGTCTGATTCCAGTTCTATGAAGCACTTAGAGTACCTGTCATTTATAGAGACAGAAAGCAGAATGGTGGTTCCAAGGGCAGGAGAGGAAGGGAGCGGTAGTACTTGATCCATAGGAGCAGAGTTTCATTTCTGTGAGATGAAAAGAGTTCTATGGATGGACTGAGGTGATGATAACAAAGCAATGTGACCGTACTTAATGCCAGTGAGCTGAACACAAAAATGGTTATGATGGTGATTTTTATACTATATGTATTTTACCAAAATTAAAAAAAAAAAAAATACAAGCATTGCAATCACCATCATCAGCAAACTCACCAAGAGGCAATTTAAGCCTCTGGTGCCCCAGCCACACTGCAAGAGATCAGGCTAGGAGAGGGCCCAATAGAAACCACTCAAAAGAATGTTAAGACTCCAACGCTATGGAAACAGTATGCAGATTTCTTTAAAAATTAAAAATAGACCTACCATATAATCCAGCAATCCCACACCTGGACATATGCCCTGGGAAAGCCATAATTTAAAAGATACATGCACCCCAATATTCACCGTAAAACTGGATATCTACAATAGCCAGGACATGGAAGCAACCTAAGTGTCCATCAACATAGGATGGATAAGGAAGATGTGGTACATATATACAAAGGAATATTTCTCAGCCATAAAAAGGAATGAAATTGGGTCATTTGTAGAGACATGGATGGACCCGGAGAGTGTCATACAAAATGAAGTCAGAAAGAGAAGAAGAAAAATATATATATGTATACACACACACACATATATTTAACACATATATGAAATCTAGAAAAATGGTATGCTGCTGCTGCTAAGTTACTTCAGTCATGTCCAACTCTTTGTGACCCCATAGACGGCAGCCCACTGGGCTCCCCTGTCCCTGGGATTCTCCAGGCAAGAACACTGGAGTGGGTTGCCATTTCCTTCTCCAATGCATGAAAGTGAAAAGTGAAAGTGAAGTCGCTCAGTCGTGTCCAACTCTCACCGACCCCATGGACTACAGCCCACCAGGCTCCTCCATCCATGGGATTCTCCAGGCAAGGGTACTGGAGTGGGGTGCCATTGCCTTCTCCAAGAAAAATGGTATAGATGATCTTATTTGCAAAGCAGAAAGAGAGAGACAGATGTAGAGAACAAATATATTGATACCAAGCAGAAAAGAGAAGAGGGTAGTGGGAGGATTTAGGAGATTAGGATGGACACAAATACATGATTGATATTATGTATAAAGCAGATAACTAATAAAGACACACTGCATGGCACAGGGAACTCTGCTTAATGCACTGTGGTGACCTAAATGGAAAGAACTGCAAAAGGGAGGGGATATATATAAATGTATGGCTGATTCATTCTGTTGAACAGCAGAAACTAACACAACATTGTAAAGCAACTCTATCCCAATAAAAATTAATTTAAGAAAAAGAAGGTTAAGACTCTTTGAAAGTGTTGAACACAGAGAAGAGGGGAGTCCATGTGAAATAAAGCTGGTCACCTGCAGAGTCCTGCTAAGTCTTCCTTGCAGACAGTAAGCCTCACCAGAGGTTTATAAAACCAACCATGTAAATTTTTCCATTAACAGTCAGAAATCATTTCAAGTGTCATCATCATAGAAGAGACATAGTAGGACAAACTAAAAAGTTTCAAATCATTAACTTTTGCTTTTGACTGTTAAGAGGTTTTTGTGTCCTCAGATGGGGACAACAGGTACTGAGATATCTGTAGTTCTTTTATTTTAGAAGCTTGCTGGTAAGGACTTACTGGTCCTTCCTAAGAGGTCCTCTAGGCTGTTGCTTCTCCTTCAGTAGGGAATTTTTCCTGGAGAGCCACAGTTCTGGAGAGATGAGACCAACAGGATGTGGGACACCAACATCTCTATTGAGAGGGAAGAAAAGAAAGACAAATTACCTGAGGCAAAGCTGAAATGGCTTCCCTGAAGAGTCAACATTTACAAACTTCATGCAACTTCACAGGTGCCCTAAAAAAGCCACACCTCTATATACAGTGGTTACCAAATTCCCTTTCATTTCTTGTTAGGGCTGAGTGCTGTGCTGAGATGGGAGTATAGAGAAATAAGATGCGACCCCTGCCTCCAATAACTTGATATTCTCATGAGTGAAAAGTGAAAGTCGCTCAGTTGTGCCTGACTCTTTGCAACCCCATGGACTGTAGCCAGCCAGGCTCCTGTGTCCATGTGAGTCTCCAAGCAAGATACACTGGAGTGTATTGAACAGGGATTGAACCCAGGTCTTCCACATTGCAGGCAGATTCTTTACTGTCTGAGCCCACTACTCTCAAGGCAGAGCCGTGGTCAGCTGAGGGGGACCCTGGGAGGGAAGGAGGGGGAGAGGGGGAAGGGGAAGGCAGCATTTTATTAGGCTGTTGAATTTGATT
Organism: Neotragus pygmaeus; assembly: GCA_006410875.1. Classification (NCBI taxonomy): domain Eukaryota; kingdom Metazoa; phylum Chordata; class Mammalia; order Artiodactyla; family Bovidae; genus Neotragus; species Neotragus pygmaeus. The sequence goes on from SJYV01050321.1 coordinate 2,408,448, forward strand.
TATTAGGGGGGAAAAATCCTTCGCTTGCTTGCCACACAGGTTATTCTCAAAGTGAAAACTCTATTTTACTTTGAAAAAAAAAATGGTGAAAGTGCCTCCAGTTATGAATGGAGCTCTTTGTTACCTTCCAGATCGACAAGACAGACTGTTTGGTTCATGTCTGTGAGCCGGCAGAGAAGTGCGGGGGCCTGGGAGGCAGATGTGGCCTTAATTGCATGGAAATATTAGAAGATCGTTAAGCCATTTTGACAGGATTTCCCTCCTGCTGCAGGAGCAAGGGGCCATGTCTGAGCTGCATCAGGTCTGGCCCGACCCTCTGGCTGCTACGCCTCTTGTCCCCACATGTGAGGGACACGTGGCTTTTGAGTCACTTGCCCTGATGTTACAGGGAAGTAGAGGTGTCCTTGCTATCGACATCTATGTGTGTCTATGCTCCAGGAGTGCAGAGAGTAACCTCCCAAGAAACCCTCTGACCTGGAGTGGGAAGAGCAGCTGGGTAGTGAAATAAATACTCAAGAATGTGCATACGCATACAGGGAGAGCATGATCGGAGGTCTCTGTCTGAAAGGCGTGCTCAGAAAGTTCTCAAGGGACCGACCCACAGAGGTCCCGAAAGAGTAAATCTGTGATCATATCAAATTGTTGTTATTCAGTCGCTAAGTTGTACCTGACTCTTTGCGACCGCAGGGACTGCAGCACACCGAGTTTCCCTGTCCTTCACTGTCTCCTGGAGTTTGCTCAGATTCATGTCCGTTGAGTCAGTGATGTCATCCACCCATCTCATCCTCTGTCACCCCCTTCTTCTGCCCTCAATCTTTCCCAGCGTCAGGGTCTTTTCCAATACTGGTGTCTAAAGACAGTATCTTCCCTATCTTTTTCACTTGGAGCCTACGCTTGATGCCTGGCTCAAGGAGCTCCTGGCTTACAGGAGCACTGGCTCACTGGGTGTCCTGAAGTTAAGTCCAGAAATCCTTGAAATTTGTTGGGTTGTCAAAGACCAAGACCCATGAATGTGGTCAACCTGGTTTCCTGTCCGCTGGCCTGACCGTGGCCCCATCGTGCTTTCACTCCTCGCCCTTCCCCTTCTCATCTGAGTTTTCTGTGTGCTTTGTTATTGTTTAGTTGCTAAGTCATGTTTGTCCGACTCTTTTGTGACCCCATGGATTTTAGTCTACCAGGCTCCTCTGTCCATGGGATTTCCCAGGCAAAAATGCTGGAGTAGGTTGCCATTTCCTTTTCTAGGGGATCTTCTGACCCAGGGATTGAACCCATATCGCCTGCATGGCAGGCAGATCCTTTTATCACTGAACCACCGGGGAAGTCCTCTATGTGCTTAAGGTAAGGTAAAGTCGCTCAGTCGTGTCCGACTCTTTGCGACTCCATGGACTGTAACCTACTAGGCTTCTCCGTCCATGGGATTCTCCAGGCAAGAATACTGGAGTGGATTGCCATTTCCTTCTCCAGGGGATCTTCCCGACCCAGGGATTGAACCCGGGTCTCCCGCATTGGAGGCAGACGCTTTAACCTTAGGGAATGCATTAAAAAAAAAATTTTTTTTTATCTAAATTAAAAATACTTGAGAGAGTTAAACTGCTCAGAGGGAAGAGGAAACCCCTCTCAAATTGTAGTTGAGAGATCTCTTTGGATTACAAGAGTGAATATTTTAGATCAAATCTTGCTCAATGAGCTCAGAACATCAGGTGTTAACAGTTGGGGACCTGGGGTGAATCCACGCTGTAGGTGTCCTAACGGTCAGGCCACCTCTTAAAGTTGGGGTGGTGGATGGTGGCTTAGCTGATGTAGGGCCACAGCCTGGGAGGGATGGGGTCAAGGTGGCCAGAAAGGAGGAGTGGTTTCAGGGAGGAAGTGAAGGTGTGGCTACAGAGATCCTGTTTTCATGCAAATGTTGATCTTGTGGGAAGAGGCACTCCCAGGCAGAGCTGACACCCAGAGTCCCAGGCTGCACCCATCAGAGCTGCCGCTCTCCTAAGGGATGAGCATTTGGGAAGGATCCATGAAATGTCTTGGGTCCAAGAGTGCACATGTGAAGCTCTGGCTTCAAGCACAGTCACCCGCCCACTGGGACTTGGGCTCCGGAGCTGAGCAACCTGCCAGGATACCCGGCATCTCCTTGCTGATCTCCCCATCACGCTTCCAGAGTGCTCAAAACCTCAGTGTTGTCTGAGGACCCTGCCGTGAGAGTTATCACCTTCTACGAGAGGGAGGCAGTATCCTTCCAAATCCTTAGGAAGAAGCCCCCAGGGGCGGGGATGCCGCGTCTGTATGCCCTTCAGAATGCTCTTTAGACACGAGATGAATTATTTTCGGGAGGTCCTCTCTGGCTATTTGTGACCAGGAAAGTCCCTGCTGTACATTTGTTGACAGGCAATGAAGTGTTAACGCCCTCCCCTCACCACATTCCTGCTCAGTTCACTGCTCTCCCCTCCCCTGAAATCCCCCTGCCTCCGCAGTGGCCATCTCTCTGCTTCACGCACTGCCACCTTCTCAGGAGGCACTCCTCCGCTGTTCTAGTACTTTCTTGGAGATGCTACACCGGGGTGTCTGGGAAAGCCATTGGCTCGGATTGTTGTATGAAAGGCCGTGTTTTACACTTTCCAGACTTCGTTTGCAGACTTTGTTCCTTTTTAATTCGATCCTCACAACATACCGTAATTCCTACCTATTTCATTCAGGATTTCCTCCCTCCTCTCTCTCCTACCACCAACTGCCCCACCCGGGGCAGTGATTTCCACAGCAGACTTGGAGAGGCTGCTTGCTTGTCAGGGGACCCTCTGCTCACAGAATCGCCTGCAAATATTTACTTCACCTGCAGAGACACACCAGATCAGAGGGGGAAAGTTTCTACCAATCTCCTAATTCCACTGTAATCAGCAAGTGCTGTTAAAACTCTCTGTTGCCATTTTCCACGGACACATTCTCAACGTCTATCAGTGCCTAGTACAAGGCATGTTTCCAGTTAATATTTGTCAGATGAATGAATGCCTCTGTGGAAGAATGCTTTTTGTGACAAATATGTTTCATGATCCCATAATGAGACAGGACATGTTCAACAAATATCCAAAGTGGCCATCACATGGTTTGAATGGCATATAGTCCAGCCACCAAGCACGCGTGTCTAGAACCTGTCCTGGTCAATATAGTAACCACTAGCCAATGTGGCTATGTAAATTTAAATGAACTAAAAATTTAAAAGTCAGTTCCTCAGTCACACAGGCCACATTTCCAAAGTTTGTAGCCACCCAGGGCTAGTGGCTTCTGCATTGCACAGTGTAGAGTGGAGAATGGTTTCCTATAGCAGAAAGTTTTTCTGAACAGTGCTGGTCTGAAGGACCAAATTCAAGAGTTCAGTTTCTTTCTACATTGAAGGATCATAGGTTTTATATAAATGCTCTTTGTTTGTTAATTCTTTTTTTTTTAGAATTTTCTTAACACTTTATTTGGGCTGTTCCGGATCTTCGCTGTGGTGTGTGGTCTTCTCTCGTTGAGGAGTGTCGGCCTTAGAAGACGTGGGCTCAGCAGTTGTGATGTGCAGGTTCAGCTGCCCCATGGCCTGTGGGATCTTACTTCCCGGACCAGGGATCGAACTTGTGTTCTTTGCATTGGAAGATGGGTTCTTAGCCACTGGACCACCAGGGAAGTCCCTGTTTCTTAATTCTGAGTTTAGCACAAGACTGAGGTTGAAGAGTGTACATATACCTATTGCTCCTTTCCACAATCTTTAACCCTTTTTAGGAAGTCCTTCAGGACATTGTCTCGTGTTTTATGTGGTCTGTTCATAAAATTCCCTTTTTCAGTTTATAAGAATATTCATTGAACGAAGAAAATGCTGTAAATATTTGTAACAACATTGTTTAAAACCAGGCCAAAAAAAGGGGGAAAAAACAATTTGGAGGAACAAGTTGACATAAAAGTGGTTTTATATATATGTGTGTGTATATATATATATATATATATATATAAGGAAAAATGCACTCAGGTTAGAAGACCTGAAACCTTTGTTGGTTCAGGATTAGAAGGAGCAGGGTGACCACAGGTTCCAAGAAGGGCAAAGTCGACATCATTGGCTTTAGCCTTTTCATAAGAATCACCGAGCCCCACAGAACGTGGGACACCCCATTGGTGCAGAAACCCAAGCTGAAGTCACAGCACCAGAACCGACAGCTGTCGACAGTGGATCCTGGAGTGAAGGGACCCAAGCAGGGAGAGGAGCCGAGAGGCTTTTTGATGAGGTTTGGACACGTCCTCATGGCTTCACCACCTTGGAGGGTGGTTTCCTGTTTCCCATAAGGTTTTGGAACATCAAGGATTAAGCTTCACAGCCATCATGACTCCTGTCCTTGGGACAGACAGAGAGGCCTGGCTCCTACAGGGTAAGGCTGGTCCCTCCTGAAGCTTCCAAGAATTGAACACTAAGTACCTTTTATAGAGAGAGTAACTAAATCAGTCCCAAGGCCCTAGGAACTGTCAGGGGGCTTCAGCTGGGGTTTCTGCTCAACCAGCTTTACTGAGAGTGACAAAGGAAATGCCGCCATGTAACCCCATGGAGATGTTTTCATTGGAAGCCCTTGGCAGGACTTGTTCACAAAATATCTGCTTTTCCTATAGATGGATGCCGAGAGACAGGAGGCCTGGTGCCAGAATGCCTAGGCTTGGCGCTCCAGTCACACGAGTTTGAAGGCCAACCCAGTGGGCGACAGCTCTGAGGGCAGCTGCCAGCCGAGAGGCCAGCTGTGTACCGGAGACAGAGCCTGAGCTCCGAGAGGGGCGATGCTGGGTTTCTTCTGTGGGGAGCAGGCTGTCCTCAGATCCCCTCACCTCATCTCGGAGGGGAGGGTGGGGATGATGAGCAGTGGGTCCATGGAGCTGAGGCATGCAGTGCCATCTCTGAGTTACCCGCAGGTGGGGCGGCCCCACAGGGCATCAGCCAAGCCGCGATAATTTTGAGACTGAAAGGAGGCATTATTAAGCATTTTCTGGAACAAAAGGCATCAACTGGGACAGTCCCAGACAAACAGGGCAGTCGGATCCATCTGCTAATCGATGATAGGCATCTTGCTCTTACCGAGTTCAGTCTTCTGTGTTTTGATAAAGATACCGGGCTTCCCTGGTGGCTCCACAGTAAAGAATTTGCCTGCCAATGCAGGAGACCCGGGTTCGATCACTGGGTTGGGAAGATCCCCTGGGGAAGGGAATGACTACCCACTCCAGTATTCTTGCCTGGGAAAGCCCATGGACAGAGGAGCCTGGCAGGCTGCAGTCCGTGGGGTCACAGAAGAGTGGGATATGACTTAGCGACTAAAGAACAAACAAAAGAAACAGGCTAGAGAAATGAAGTGCTTTCCCCATCTTAGAACCTGTGAATTAGAATAAGAAGGTTAAGCTTGGAGAGTGCTTATAATGTGCCAGGCATGAGTTAGAATGTCTTGTCATCGTCTCTATCTCACCAAAAAGGAAACTGTGGCAGAGAGAGATGGAAGAATTTGCCTAAAGTCACAGGACTGACAATCCTAAAAGAAATCAACCCTGAATATTCATTGGAAGGACTGAAGCTGAAGCTCCAGTACTTTGGCCACCTGAGGTGAAGAGCTGACTCATTGGAAAAGATGCTGATGCTGGGAAAAACTGAGGGCAGGAGGAGGGGGCAACAGAGGATGAAATGGTTGGATGGCATCACTGACTCAATGGACATAAATTTGAGCAAACGCTGGGAAATAGTGAGCTTCTCTGGTGGCTCAGTTGGTACATAATCTGCCTGCAATGCAGGAAACCTGAGTTTGATTCCTGGGTTGGGAAGATGCCCTGGAGAAGGAAATAGATACCCACTCCAGTATTCTGGCCTGGAGAATTTCATGGACAGAGGAGCCTGGCAGGCTACAATTAATGGGGTTGCAAAGAGTTGGACATAACTGAGCGTCTTTCACTTTCTTTCTGGGAAATAGTGGAGGACAGAGCCTGGCTTGCTACAGTCCATGGGGTCACAAAGAGTCAGACACGACTTACTGACTGAATAACAGCGTTACAGGACTGACAAGTGGTGTCAGAAGCTGAGTCTCAAAGGGGACAGCATGATTCCGCTCAGAGTGGGGACACAGTGAGGAGCCCCTCACCTCAACTCATGCTCAGCTGGACCCTTTGCAGTCGTTTCTGTCATTGTGCTTATTTGAGGGGTGAGGAAGCCAAGGTGTCGGAAAGCGTGAATAATGTCTATAGAAAACACGAAGAGAATCCATCCATGTGGGATTTACTGTCTGGAGAGACGGAATATCAGCATATGAAAAACTACCGTATCCAGAAAGAGTTAAATAAAAATAAAATCGATGTGACAAGGCAGTCTAGAATAAAGTATTGAATCAGTGATGAGTTAGAAAGTCTACAGGGACTTCCCTGGGGGGTCCCGTGGTTAAGACTTCACCTTCCGATGCAAGAGGTTCGGGTTTGATCCTGGTCAGGGAGCTAAAATCCTACATGCCTGCAGGCAAAAAATCAAAGCATAAAGCAGAAGCAATATTGTAACAAATTTAACAGAGACTTTAAAAAAATGATCCACATTTAAAAAAATCTTAAAAAAAAAAAAGTACTACAAATTTCAGCAGAGTGAGAGCTTACTGAAAGGGACTGCAGGAGGGTGAAACTTCCTAGAGGAGGTGATGGAACTCCAGGTGTTCTGGAAGGTCCCCTCCACCCACCTTGGGCTCTACCTGTCCCAGGAGGGCCTTCCCTGAGCCTTTACTCACTGCCCCCTACCTCGCCACATGAGCCCCTGTACCCGTATCAGCCTTCTCCCCAGACTAAGCACCTTGGGCTCATTTAACTTTGGATCCCCTGGACCAAATGCTGGCATGGAGTATGTCCTCCAGAAAGGTTTGGTGAAGAGCTGAGATTCAATCCGACAAAGGGGATGAGGAAGGCAGCTCTGTGGGATGTCTGGATTGAGCAAAGGGACAGGAAAGCTGGTATTCACAAGGGTGTTCTGCTGTTGCTGTTTATTTGCCCAGTTGTGTCAGACTCTTTGGCGACCTCATGGATTGTAGCCCACCAGGCTCTTCTGTCCATGGATTTCCCATGGCAAGAATACCGGAATGGGTTGCCATTTCCTTCTCCAAGGGATCTTCCCGACCCAGCAATCAAACCCATGTCTCCTGCGTTGGCAGGTGGATTCTTTACCACTGAGCCACCTGGAAAGCCCCTAAGTGTTTGCAGACACCCAAAGGACAGTCCAGAAATGCATATTATAGAGACATCTACAAGACAAGAGTGTGGGGAAGAAACAGGTAAGAGGTCTTATTTGAAGAGAAACCATTTAATAAGGACATTAAAATGCAGCAAAAGAAATGAGAAATGCAAGAAGGAATAGAGGGGACAAATGGAGTGGAGGAGCAGAGTATAGCCAACCTAAGAGGTGGGCAGAGACAGGGC
>SJYV01050321.1:2430516-2512640 GCA_006410875.1 Neotragus pygmaeus
TGGTGGCTCAGTGGTAAAGAACTCGTGCCAACGTAGGAGACATAAGAGACGCAGGTTCAGTCCCTAGATTGGGAAGATCCCGGAGAAGGGAATGGCTACCCACTCCAGTATTCTTGCCTGGAGAATTCCATGGACAGAGGAGCCTGGCAGGGTATAGCCCATGGGCTCACAAAGAGTCAGACATGACTGAGAGGCCATACAACAAGCAACAACACAAGCAAACAAAACAGCTTCTAAGACATGGAGAAAACAGCAACAGCCACACATAGGTAATAAGTTACAAGCATGTCATTGATCTGTCTGCCTTCTCAGATGAGAAAAGCAGCCCCTTGGTGCCCGCACCCCATCAGATCACCCCCAGGGACTTCCGGACCCCCGGTGGGGACACGAAGCTGTAGCACAATATGATGGCAGCCCTCAGTCTACACTGTGCCCCTGTGGTGTCTTCCTGTTCTATGTCTGTCTCCCCGAAATGCACCCACCACCCCCAAAGCACTTTAGAGGAGACCTGCCATTGGCCACAGAGACTGTACTGCGGGTGTGGTCTCTGGACAGCCTCAAAGCGCTCAGCCTTATTTTCTTTTAAGATTTTTTTTTTCCAGGTGGACCATTCTAAAGTCTCTATTGAATTTATAACAATATTGCTTCTGTTGTTTCTGTTTTGGTTTTTTGGCCCTAGATATGAGGGATCTTAGCTGCTTGACCACAGATTGAACTCACGCCCTCTGCACTGGAAGGCAAAGTCTCAACCGCTGGACCCCCAGGAAGCCCCTGCACTCAGCCTTGTGTGGCAAAGCGCTGCTATTTCCTTTCAGATGCAAATCTCCCCAGCGCTGATTCCACCTGAATCCCAAATCAGCTTGTCTGGGCCCTGGTCTCCCCACATGCATGATTTGCATTGATGGTCCTCATGTCCCCCACCCGACTTGTGTTCAGTTTTCTGATTCAGTCCAGGCCAGGCAAGGAACCATTCTCCTGCATTTTCTCTCTCTCCCCAGCTTCTCCCAGTCACCAATTCTTTTCTACACACTGTGATGAAATTTGTTTAAAAAAGCCATTTCACTATGAATGGTTGCAAACAGGGGTGTGTGTGTGTGTGTGTGTGTGTGTTTGTGCATGCGCACATATGTGCATCTACCCAAGCAGTATTCTCAATAGGCCTTTAAAAGTTCAAGTGAGTCAGAGGGCATTATTATCAAGGAAGGTTTCATGGAGTAAGGGAGATTTCATTCACCTACAAAATGGGTAGAATTGGATGTGCGTCCGGCCAAGAGGGCAAAGCAGGGATGCTCCGAGCACAAGGACTCACAAAGTCGGACACAGGAGAGCACGGAGGGCCCATTTAGTGGAGCTGTGGGAACAGTGAGCCTAGGACAGGAGCTGCGTGTGGAAGTCATGAACCGGGACCACGGATGGTGGGCAGCTGCGACGACACCTTGTGCTGGGATGACGGGCAGACAAGAACAGACTTGTGATGACTGATGTCAGGGATGCTCTGGGAGGGTTCTGAGCTCTGGTTGTCTACAGCTCGCAAGGGAGCTGGATCTGGCAGGGGAATGAGCAGGGTGAGCTGGGTGAGGGGGCATATGCTGGCAGAGAAAAGAGGCAGAAAGAGAAAAGCAGAGGGAATTGCCGGCCGGACTGGACAGAGGACAGGAGATGTGTCCCGGAGTAAACCAGGGTCCTCTCCTCCCATGGCATGGCCCCTTGACTGGAGTTTTCTTTGACTGTGAACTAAAGGAAACTTCTATTTCAAAATGAGTTCAAACCAGTTTTGTACCGTTTACCACACTGCACTTTGTTCTATAGAGTATTCTTTCTCATCTACTTGAGAGATCTCTCCACGGTCAGCCTCTGGAAACCCTGGCTTGGTCTTATCTGTCCTCCGTTGCAACCTCTTTGCTGTGAATCCTGGTTTTGCCATCTGCTTGGTCTGCGGACTTGACACCCCTGCTTCTCTGCTTCCTGACCTGCCCTCTGCAGGGATAGTGATGCTAGGTGTCTTTCGTCCTTTACCAGAGCATCACTATCGTCGGTCCTGCCTCCCAGGCCTCCGTTATTACTTCATTTTCTCCCCTAACCCAGAGGAAAGGAGATGGAAGAAATGCTTTAACTGGAAACTCCTAGTTTTGTGCATGATCAAGCATGCATGGGAGCCACTCCCCACAGCCAAAGACAATGCCTGATTCCTTAGGTATAGTCTCTTTCTGTAGCAGAACTGATGAATGTTTACCACCTCTATCACCAAAAGGGCATTTATAGTTTCTAGCTGGTAATGCATCTTGGCTCCTGGTGTAGAAAGAACCCCAGGAAGTTCATGGGCTCACACTCAGCCCTCTGCAAGATAACAGTGCCACACTTTTCAACTTGGAACCATATGTGCTTGCCTACCCGTACCCCTGGTTTGGGATGTGCAGTCAGGGCAGATCCTTAATCGAAAAGAACAGTGGCTAAAATAACTAACAGACAAATGGCTTCAAGAAGCACAGCTCTCCACTGAACATGGAACCAGATATCTTTGTCTGCTGTGGAGAGTGGCTCACATGCATTCTTGATCATTCACAAATCTAGGAGTTTCCAATTAAAGCATTCCTTCCATCTCCTTTCCTCTGGGTTAAGGGAGAAGATGAAGAAATAATGGAAACCAGGAGGCCTGGGAGGCAGGACCAGGGCTAGTGATGCTCTGGTAAGGGGCAAAAGACAACAAGCATCATTATCCCTGCAGAGGGCAGGTCAGGAAGGAGAGAAGCAGGTGGTCAAGTCAGCAGACCAAGCAGATGGCAAAACCAGGGTTCACAGCAAAGAGGTTGCAACAGAAGACAGCGTGGCATAGGACAGCTGGTGGAAATTGAAGGAACCCAGCTGATTCCAGGTCTGAGTCAAGGGACCCCCCTGTCCTTTCCATACTCTGCCAGCAGCTCAGCTTTGAAACTGCCGTCTCTGGCCATGTCTATACCCTGCAAAGCCTCCTGTGCAGGAGCAGACTTCCTGGACTGTGTTCCAGTAATTCTTCCCTGATCCCAGCCGGAAACAGCCACAGAAGAGCCTTTCTCTTTGAAGTATGGCTGTCCTCCTGCTGGGATTGAGAATGGGCCTGGGAGAAAGTTAGCTGGTAGAGTGGATTGTAATTTTATAGGTCTGGGGGCAAAGGTGTCATAGGGCTGCCACAGCAAAATGCCACTGACAGGGTTCAAGCAACAGAAATGTATTTTTTTCTCATGGTTCTGGAAGCTGAAAGTCCCAAGTTGGGGTGCTGGCAGGTTATGAGGCCTCTCTCCTTGGCTTGCAGACAGCTGCCTTCTTGCTGTTTCTCCGCTTGAGTCCTGCTGTGCCTACCATTCCTGGTGTCCCTCTGTGTGTCCAGATAGTCTCTCTTTTTTTTTTCATTTCCATAGAAAAAATTTAAAAAAAATTTTTTCAAACTTTAAACATTTCGTTTTGGGGTATGGCTGATTAACGATGTTATTATAGTTTCAGGTGAACAGTGAAGGGACTCAGCCATACATATACATGTATCCATTCTCCCCCCAAATTCCCCTCCCATCTAGGCTGACATATAACATTGAGCAGAGTTCCATGTGCTGTATAGTAGGTCTTTGTTCATTATCCATTTGGAATTTAGCAGTGTGTATGTGACGTTCCCAAACTCCCTAACTATCCCTTCCCCCTGGCAACGATAAATGGGTTTTCTAAGTCTGCGAGTCTCTCTTCTGTTTTGTAAGCAAGTTCGTTTGTATCATTTCTTTTTAGATTCCACATATATGGGATGTCATATGATATTTTTTCCTTCTCTGTCTGATATTTCACTCAGTATTACACTCTCTAGGTCCATCCATATTGCTGCAAATGGCATTATTTCCTCCTTTTTAATGGCTGGGGAATATTCCGTTGTATATATGGAGCACATCTTATCTATTCTTCTGTCAGTGGACATTAGATTGTTTCCATGTCTTGCTATTGTAAACTGTGCTGCAATGAACTCCGAGGTGCATGTAGCCTTTTGGATCATGTTTTTCTCCACACACATGCCCACATTCACTTTGGGCATTGCATCACGTTCACTTTCATGGTAGCGCTATTTTCAGTTTTTTAAGGAGCCTCCATACTGTTCTCCATAGTGACTGTACCAGTTTACATACCCAGCCATATTGAATTAGGACCCACCCAAAGGGCCTTGTTTCAACTCAATCATCTCTTTAAACATCTTATCTCCAAATACAGGTTCTTAGGAACTGGGGTGAGGGTGTCAACATACGAATTTTAAGGGAACAGTTCAGCCCTCTCCAGGTCTAAGAGAGACCTGCTGGCCTAAGAGAGCCTTTACTTGAAACTGACAACCATCAAAGGTAGCTTTACTGGGTGCTACTATGTGCCAGCAACTGTTCTCGGCATTTCTCCCGTAATATTGCATCTCATCTCCAAGATTACAGATTGCGTAATTACAGATGGTATCGATTATAATTAATCCTAGATTATAGATTGTGACCTCCTTTTCTGAAGTTCGATCAACTTAATTTGGTGAAACTGTGTGACCTAGTGACCACTGCACCCCAAGCCATGACCTGGTCCCTGTGACCTGCTGTGACCGGGATGGAGGGGAGAGTTTCATTACCCTGCTCTGCTTGCTAGATGTCTGGAAAGTGGGACGCTGTTTTTCTCCCATCTGTCATCTCCCCCGTCCCAGCAGGTGATGGGACAGCACATGTGGGAAGTCCAGCCTTGGCCTCCCCCAACCCCACATCCACAGAGCTGAGACTCCACCCTCCTGGGTGGGCAGAATCATCCCCCTTTAGACTGGAAACTGTCATCTCAAGGAGTCAGGCAGGAAGGGGTGATGGAGCAGTCTGTGCCAGGGAAGCAGGCAGTCCCCTACCCAGATCTCTGATATGTAAGAAGCTCAGCACATCCTGGAGCACCTCTAAGCAAACAAGCTAGACACCTGTACCAAAGTCTTCTCATTTAATCACCCATCACCTCTGAAAAAGCTATTCTTATGCCTGTTTACAGAGAAGGAAACCGAAATGAGAAGGGCCCCACCCTTCCCCTGTGTGACCTTGAGCCACATACTTAACCTCTCCGGGTGGGTCTCATTGGCCTCACCTATAAGAGCAATGCTCCCTCTCATATGCCCTGTAGCTTGGCGGCTTCCTAGCCAGCAAGGGGCATTTCCGTCTATCTGTTTCAAGCACCACCCCAACATCACATGTGTGTACTGTATAACCGTTCCTCTTGGCCTCAGCTTCCCCACCCTCCTTTCTGGAGGTCCCAGCCTACAGAACCAACAGAGGAACACCCTCCTGGGGGTCCTCATTCCACGGCCCAGACTCCCTCCTCACCCAGGGTTATCTGCAAAGAACACATCAAGCTTGCATAATTGTGGGCCAGCCCACCGGTTCCCAGGGAAGGTGGGGAAGAGGGACACTGGCTAAAGAGTGACCTGGGGCTCTGTGTCCTTCTCTGCCCTCCAGGAGGCTCTGTCGGTGGTGAGCGACGACCAGTCCCTCTTCGACTCCGCGTACGGAGCGGCGGCCCACCTCCCCAAGGCCGACATGACCGCCTCCGGGAGCCCCGACTACGGCCAGCCCCACAAGATCAACCCCCTTCCCCCGCAGCAGGAGTGGATGAACCAGCCGGTGAGGGTCAACGTCAAGCGCGAGTACGACCACATGAACGGGTCCAGGTAAGCCCGCTGGACCCGTGCTGCCGGGATGCGGCCGGAGGAGGCTGGAGGCCTGGGGCTGAGTCAGAGATCTGGCGGGAAGCGTGTCTGCCGCAGACGGAGCTCTGGTGCTGGGCCGGGCAACTGAGCCAGGCTTTAGTGAGCTGGGGTGAGAGGGCTCCTTGGGGTGGGGCGGCACAGAGTCAGGAACCCCTCTGGTTCTCTGGGCCCCAAAGCAGCCCTCAGGCCCAGGACACTAACAGAGACTTTTGTAGCACCTGCTTTATGTCAGGCCTAGGCACCGCCCCTCTTGGGAATAATTCAGTAATAAGATACTCTTCTGTTTCTTACTGAAGATACTTGACCTCTCTGGGTGGGTCTCATCAGAGCAAAGATGAGCAAACCGTCCTTCGATTTAAAGTCTAGGACGATGACAAAGATGAACAAATCTGAGGGCTCCCTGTGCGAGGGAGGGCACACTTGGAAGGTGGGCTGGGACTCGGTGCTGCCCAGGGCCGATAAGACTTTGATCACAGAGATGGACAGGAGAGGACCGCAGAGAGGGAGAGCACACCTGGGGGCCGGGCGGCCCAGGCTGCAGTCCTGGCTCCACCTGTGGACCAGTCACTGCTCCCTCGGAGGACCAGCTGCCTCCTTTCTGCACGGCTGGAGCCTCAGTTTCCCATAGGCTTGTTGCGAGGGTCGACCCTGATACTCTAGAAGTGTCCCAGGGCAGGGCCCAGGAAGTGACCCATCCCAGGACTCAGAAAGTGCTGGCTATCCTGAGGGTGACTGTCACGAGTGAAGTTTGAAAGCTGAGAAAAACGTTAGTCTAGTTCACGAAACATCAGGCAAGCACAGGGAAATAAAAACAGAGACCAAGGGAGCCCTGATTGGCTGGCTAAGAAAACAGGGAATTCATTCCACGTGCAGATGCCGATTTGACATGACATTTGAACATCATCAGACCTGTGACTGAACACTTGAAAGCTGGGCATCATGGTATACAGAGAGTGGGGAGGGGAGAGCCAGAAAGAAAAGAAGTTAGTGAAATATTCCAGGTAGAAAATTACAAAATTCTGAACTAGAGTCATGGCACTGATTGCGGAAATGAAAAGGGGAAGACACATGAGGGACATATCAGAGAGGATAATTAACAGGACTCAGGTTGATAAATATTGCAGTGGGGTCAGGGGGCAGGAAGGGGGTTTGTGCGAGGAAAGAATCGAAGATTAGCAAAGGTTGGGTGTTTCCAAGAAGGATGGTGCCAGTGGCACCTGCAGGGGTGGGAGGAGGAAAAGCTTTGAGAAAGGATGTCAGCATCCCTGTGAGATGCATCAGGAGCCATCAGTAAGTAGGACATCATATGAGTTACTGGAAACAGATCAGATACTACTAGGGGATGCAGTTGGAATTTAGACTTGGGCATCATCACTAAAGAGTTCTACCTGTGCTGGCAGATGAGGTCAAGGAGCAGATAAGACTAGAGAAAGCAGGAGAAGGGGGTGCTTGTGTGGTGGGCACCCGCCCAGAAGGTCCTGGTCTCAGACCTGCCTGTGAATACACCTGGCCCCACCACACTCCAACCCCACTAACCAGCACCAGCCCCTGGGATCCCAGCCACCCTGCTGGCATAGAGGATTTTGGGGTTCTGAGCCAGGAGCCCTTCTGGTGAGTCCCTCCACAGAGATAATGAGGGTACTGACTCACTCTCTGTGGAGGGAAGTCAGAGTTTGTCAGTCTTTCCACATCACCATTTGCTCTCCATCTGCCTCCCATGAGGTCCATATTGTATTTACATCTTGACCTAGAGAGGCCTGGCGAGCTGCAGTCCATGTGCTCGCAAAGAGTTGGGCACAACTTAGCGACTGAACAACTTTCAGAAAGACACATTGGGCTTTGAGGGGGTAAATGACTTGCCTAAGGATTCAAAGGTGCAGTGAATCCTTTTCAAAGGTGCAGAGCTGGCCCTGCACCCCAGCTCTCTGATCCTGGCCCTGTGGCCACTCTTTCCATCCCCTCCACACCTACCTTCACCCACCCCACATGTGGAGAGCATTCAGCAAGCCCTCCCACACGGGCCCGACCACGGTGCTCCCAGTGCTTGCTAACAGTCCAGACTCACCCTTGGACAAGCTGGAGCCTGAGACCAACCCCCGCTCACCTCCACCACCCACCCATCAAAGCCAGCAGCACCTCTCCTTCTAGGCCATCTGGGAGCCTCCTCCTTCTTCCCCTTCCTCCTCTTGCCTTTCTGACGTCTCCTCATCAGACAGCAGCCTGAGTCTTCTTTTCAAAACATTTGCCTTTCTTGCTCAAAATCCTTTTGATTTTTATTATGCTGCAGGGAAGCCTCAAGCACTGCCGTATATGAATCCTGGGCAGAGGAGGTCCCCCCAGAGAAATCAGTTTTCAGAACCCCCTCACCAGCTCCACCAAGGCTCCTCCCATCACACCAGACACCAGCTGGAGGGGAGCTGTGTGAAGACCCTGGAGACCAGATACGGTATCTACCTGGCTCTGGTTTCACAAAGCAGCCCCTGCTTTTGATCTGCCGGTCTTGACCAGGGCCAGGAGCTGGTGACAGCATAGGTTCAGAAACTGATGTCTCCTCACCCTCCTGGGAAACCAAGATGATGCAGTGGACTCTTGAGAATCAGGCAGGCTAGGTCTAGACATCACCAGCACCTCATAAACATCTCCTAACTGCTCTCATGAAAGCTGGAGTGGGCAGCAAGGAGCCAGGGTTTTCAGAAAAAAATGTCTTTGCTTAGGATGGAACCCGGTCAGATCACATTCTTGGATCATGCAACAAAGAACCAGCGTGATGAAGCAGATGCCGCCCTATTTAAATCTCTCACCTGCCACACTATGCTTCTGTCCTTTCAGTACCACTGATGATGTGCTTTTAATGCAGAAGATAATTCCTAACTTTAGATGAAAAAAAAAACAGAGTATAAAACTTGGGATTTCTTGGCTCATATACTGAATCTATGCTGTCCAAGGCAGTGGCCACTGGTCACAGATGATGCTTTGGAGCACTTGAAATATGCTATCGAAAATGAGCATGTGCTTGATGTGTATGTTAATACACTGGCTTTAGGAGACTGAGTGTAGGAAAAAAGTGAAATACTCATTAATTATTCTTTTTATATTGATGATGTTGAAATGATCATCTTCAGCCTGTATTGAATTAATATATTTTAATATATTATTTAAAGTAATTTTACCTTTTTATTTTAAAAATGTGGCTACTAGAAAATGTTATATATATGTGGCCCCTTCGACTGGACAGGGCTGGGCTAGAATATTTTGGCCCGGTGGCTCAAACCGTAAAGAAGCTGCCTGAAATGCAGGAGACCTTGGTTCAATCCTTGGATCAGGAAGATCCCTTTCTTCCCCTGCAGGAGGGCATGGCAACCCACTCCTGTATTCTTGCCTGGAGAATTCCATGGACTGAAGAGCCTGGTGGGCTATAGTCCATGGGGTCGCAAAGAGTTGAATATGACTGAGCCACTAACACGTTTGTGGCACTTTGTTATAGCTGCCCTAGCAGATCAACAAAGTACCCAAAATGTATTTCTCTCTTCTCTTCATGATTCACGGTGAATTCTCCCCCACGTTCTTCCATAACTTGGAATTCTGAGTTACTTGATGCTTATCAGAGACCCTACAGATATTTATGTCTCTAGAGGAGGTATTCTGTGTGCCTAAAGCTACAAGGTCCTTCTTGCTTCTGATGCTGCCAGTAAGTCATCCAGGCCGGTGGAGAGACTGAGATCTGAGGAGCTCACAGAAATTCGATCTTGCCCACGTTGGGGCAGGTTTGCCCTCTTTTTCCCTACCTTCCGCTTATGGTTGAATCTGTTACTATGAATTGTTCTTCAAACGGTGTGACCCATAGGCTCTGTGCAGGATGTAGACTTCAGCAAGATGATCCAAGCTATGGTCTGCAGCTAACTCTGAGCTGCATCCTTTCTCAACCACGGGTTTGGGGGAAAACATCCCATGAAGGAAAAAATATATATATCAACTTACGGAGGGGAATGGCAAAGACTTGCTCGCCAGAGCTGCTGGACCAGAGTTCACTGTTAGTCTGCCCTGACGCTGCCTAGCCTGGCCAGTAGGATCCAGTGTCCTTATTAGACACCTACAGACTTAACATCCACACACAGGAGGACGAGCCTCACACACCCTGTCAGTTCTGCCTCTGACTACACAGCCCTGTGCTAAAGTGCCTCCTAACACTCAGCACCTTGCAGTGAGAAGCCTGTCAGGCAGAAAGCTGAGTGGGAGGGGTACTCAGGGTTCTGGAGAAGCTGTGAGCATCTACTAAGTATAGGTTAGCGTNTCATGAAAGCTGGAGTGGGCAGCAAGGAGCCAGGGTTTTCAGAAAAAAATGTCTTTGCTTAGGATGGAACCCGGTCAGATCACATTCTTGGATCATGCAACAAAGAACCAGCGTGATGAAGCAGATGCCGCCCTATTTAAATCTCTCACCTGCCACACTATGCTTCTGTCCTTTCAGTACCACTGATGATGTGCTTTTAATGCAGAAGATAATTCCTAACTTTAGATGAAAAAAAAAACAGAGTATAAAACTTGGGATTTCTTGGCTCATATACTGAATCTATGCTGTCCAAGGCAGTGGCCACTGGTCACAGATGATGCTTTGGAGCACTTGAAATATGCTATCCAAAATGAGCATGTGCTTGATGTGTATGTTAATACACTGGCTTTAGGAGACTGAGTGTAGGAAAAAAGTGAAATACTCATTAATTATTCTTTTTATATTGATGATGTTGAAATGATCATCTTCAGCCTGTATTGAATTAATATATTTTAATATATTATTTAAAGTAATTTTACCTTTTTATTTTAAAAATGTGGCTACTAGAAAATGTTATATATATGTGGCCCCTTCGACTGGACAGGGCTGGGCTAGAATATTTTGGCCCGGTGGCTCAAACCGTAAAGAAGCTGCCTGAAATGCAGGAGACCTTGGTTCAATCCTTGGATCAGGAAGATCCCTTTCTTCCCCTGCAGGAGGGCATGGCAACCCACTCCTGTATTCTTGCCTGGAGAATTCCATGGACTGAAGAGCCTGGTGGGCTATAGTCCATGGGGTCGCAAAGAGTTGAATATGACTGAGCCACTAACACGTTTGTGGCACTTTGTTATAGCTGCCCTAGCAGATCAACAAAGTACCCAAAATGTATTTCTCTCTTCTCTTCATGATTCACGGTGAATTCTCCCCCACGTTCTTCCATAACTTGGAATTCTGAGTTACTTGATGCTTATCAGAGACCCTACAGATATTTATGTCTCTAGAGGAGGTATTCTGTGTGCCTAAAGCTACAAGGTCCTTCTTGCTTCTGATGCTGCCAGTAAGTCATCCAGGCCGGTGGAGAGACTGAGATCTGAGGAGCTCACAGAAATTCGATCTTGCCCACGTTGGGGCAGGTTTGCCCTCTTTTTCCCTACCTTCCGCTTATGGTTGAATCTGTTACTATGAATTGTTCTTCAAACGGTGTGACCCATAGGCTCTGTGCAGGATGTAGACTTCAGCAAGATGATCCAAGCTATGGTCTGCAGCTAACTCTGAGCTGCATCCTTTCTCAACCACGAGTTTGGGGGAAAACATCCCATGAAGGAAAAAATATATATATCAACTTACGGAGGGGAATGGCAAAGACTTGCTCGCCAGAGCTGCTGGACCAGAGTTCACTGTTAGTCTGCCCTGACGCTGCCTAGCCTGGCCAGTAGGATCCAGTGTCCTTATTAGACACCTACAGACTTAACATCCACACACAGGAGGACGAGCCTCACACACCCTGTCAGTTCTGCCTCTGACTACACAGCCCTGTGCTAAAGTGCCTCCTAACACTCAGCACCTTGCAGTGAGAAGCCTGTCAGGCAGAAAGCTGAGTGGGAGGGGTACTCAGGGTTCTGGAGAAGCTGTGAGCATCTACTAAGTATAGGTTAGCGTGAGAGCTTTACTATGGGTGATTTCTTTTCTTGAAGTTTGCTTTTGCATCTCCTTTTCAAAAGCAAACACACATACACACATCTCTACATGGCTCCTACAGAAATCCTAAAGACAACACAGATTGGCTCAATTTCTACAGTATGCACGTGATATAGAAGGCACACCAGATATTGCTAATGCTCCAACAGCCCTGAGGACCTCCTTTTAGCTGTGTGGACACTGGATATTCGTCGATTGTAAGCCTGGGCTGCAGACCTGTGGGACTAGATCCCATACTCTTGAGTAAAGTTGCTCTCGGTTGAACCAGAAGGTAGAGAAGATGTTTACATATTTGAATGGGATTATCTCCAGGTAACTGGGCTACCCTGGTGGCTCAGTGGTAAAGAGTCCGCCTGCCAATGCAGAAGCCACAGGAGACGCAGGCTCGATCCCCTGGGTGAGGAAGATCCCCTGGGAGAGGAAATGGGAGCCCACTCTAGTTTTCTTGCCTGGAGAATCCCATGGACAGAAGAACCTGACAGACTATGGTCTATGGGGTCACAAAGAGTCAGACACGACTTAGCGACTGAGCAACAACAACAATCTTCAGGCAAGGTCTTTGAAATCTCCTATTATCCAAATGCTCAAGATTTCTCATCGTGTTTTAAATCGCTTGACATTCTGCGAGGCACTGTTGGAAACCAGCAGCCATCTTTTTAAAGCAATGATCCCTGGACACAGAAATAAAACCAGAGGAGCAAAGACCTTATGTCCTCTGGTGGAAATAAAGGACAAGGCTGCAGGGCCCACATGGCCTTTGCCGTGTCTTCCCACGTGTGGCTTTCTGAGCCATGGTTGAGCAGGACACGCTCCGAGTTACACTTTCAGAACCACCTCCTCCCTGCTCCATTGTGGCAGCCCCTGGCCCTCCTGTCACCTGTCCCAGTGCTGTCAGCTGCCGCAGACCCCAGCCCCATGCTAGCTGTAAGTGCAGGTCTCAATACAAGTCAGCAGCAGAGTAGGTGGGCTGAATGGCAAAGCCTCCCCCCTCCATGCATGCCCCCCTTGTTTTCATCGGCCCTCTCCACAGGCGCCAGCTGCCTCGTTTAAGAGCAGCCTTTATGCTGTGCTTCACCGGTATTCCTGGATCCTTCCAGTAGCTGGCCGGGCTCTTGGGAAGCCTGTGCTGTCTGCCCAGGCGCAGAGTCCCACAACCCCAGAGTGGAGGAGGGGCGCGGCAGGTGGATGGGGAAGGCATGGCTTTCCTTCCTTCTCTCCCAGGAGTCAGAGGAGGGCCGGCCTGCACAAGGCAGAGGTCCAGGGTGAGGGCCAGGACGTCTCCCTTAGGCTGCCCCTTTGCACAGTCTGGGATCAAAGACAGAGGCTTGTTCCAGAGGACAAGCACCCAGGCAGGTGGGCGGCGGGCAAGCAGATCACCTTGCCCTGCCCGGGAGCAGGAGAGGAGGGCACAGAATCGTGGGAGCTTCTGTGGGCCCGAAATGAAGAGGCCCCGCCACTGGACGACCCCAGCAGCGCCCCCAGCTGGAAGGCCCAGGCTTGACGCTGTTCAGACGTCCTCCCTAGGGCCCCCACCCAGCAGGCGCCTTTCTCACCAGAGTGCTCAGACTCCTTACCGGGAGAGATACTAGGCAGCTTTTACTAAACGATTCCTTTATTCAAATTTTTGTTTTTCTCTCCTCCTGGTACCAGTGGCTGGCCCTGCCCTGGGGCGCCGATGGCATAAGGGGCCATTTCACTGAGATGCTTTCTGAGGTCCAACTTCTCACCTCTGAGTGGCCAGAGTTCTCTTTTGAGCTAAGAAATCCCCAGAGGCCCAGCTGATGGTGGAAAAGAATGTTCACAACTCATCTGTTTCTCCGATGTTCCCAAAGAGAGATGTAGCCCACGGAGGGCAAGTCCCCTTCCGCCACGCCCGCCCACCCCAGACGCCGCCCCCTCACAGAAAAGTGCTCTCCCTCTGCCCAGCCGGGGGAAGCGTGCGCTCTGGCAGCCCCACCCTCGACACGGCCTCTCCCAGCCAGTGAAAACGTTGCTGTCTTGGTTAAAGGCCAGCTTAATCCTCCAAACTTCGGCTGCACTTGGGTTGTTTCACAATGGACAAGTATGCTGGGGAAGGCTGCCAGGCCGTGGTGGCGGTGGTGTGTGTGTGTGCGGGTGCGGGTGTGGGCCTGTGCATGCGTGCGGGTGTGTGCGCGCGCGTGCGGGCGTGTGCATGTGCGCGTGCGTACGTGCCCGTGTGCGTGTGCCTGCACCGGTGGCGTCGGCGCCTGTGTGCGCATGCACCCACTGGCGGTTTGCCTGGACTAGGGTTGGGGGTACCCGGCCAGCTCCACCGGAGCTCAGCTCAGACGCGGGACAGGGGTCTTTCCGGGACTGCTTCATCTCAGGCCAAGTCCTGCTCCAGCAGAAGCCAAAGGGCCAAACCCTGGTGCAAAGCCCCGAAGTGCTACTGCCGCCCCTCAGACTGCCATGGGGACGTTAAACCTTCAACAATCTGGGGCTCCGACGGCTGGTTCTTGGTTCTCTGCCTGGAAAAACAGTAGGCGAATAGTAAAACCTTAAATTCTAACATGTGTAAGTTATACATCTTATTTTCATTTTCAGCCCATGTTCCCCTCTGTAAGACATCAGGAAAAAATTACCGTCTGACTTCTAATATCTCAGTGGAGCATTTATCTCCCAGCTATGATAAGTGATCTTCAATATTTTTTTCCTTTCAGATTAAGAAACAAATTCATTTAATTTTCTTTATTGAATGTGCTTTGGCCTCCCCCCTCCCCTGCCATGTCCCCACCCTCCTCGCCTCTCCTCTCAGGCTCAGGGACCATTGCTTGCCTGCCCTCCACGTTGCTGCCTTTTCAGGATGGGTGGGTCCATCTGGCACAGCCCTGCTCCTCGCCTGCTCCTTTAGGCTTTAGCATGGTCTGTTTCTGCCCACAGCAGAGAGAGGGAGGGCAGCAGCCAGACCTCTGGAAAGTCGTTCGAGGTTCTGCAGCCCAGAGTTGGCTGGCTGTAGTCTGAACCTTATCTGAACTCCTGGGTCTGAGGGCCTGGTTTGGAGCTCTTGTGAAGACTGGCTGTCTCCCAGGTTGCCAGAACTGATGCTTCCTGCTCTGGACAACCGGGAGGGTGGGGTGGGAAAGCTGCAGCCTCTCCTCTAGTCATCTCCTTCAGCCCTGGCACTGGGGGAGTGGCTGAGCGGAAGTGGCAGGGCAGGATAGCACTGCCCTAGGCATACCAGAGTCTGTGACCCCGAGCTCTGGGTAGGTGGTGTGTTTTGCCAGCCTGCTGAGGCACCAGGTGGCCACAAGGGAGATGTCAGCTCTGTCTCTAGACAGGTAGATGCTCCTTGCTGAACTGAAGCCCTATGCTCCCATGTTGCAAAATAGCAGGGGCTAACCATGTACTTCTCTGGTTTTCTTAACCGTAAGAAAGAGGTGTTAACCTTTGTCATGTCTGACCTGGAGGGTAATGGGGAGATTCAAATAGAAAACTCTATGAAAAGCACGTTGAAATGATACACATGCAATAGTAATGAGTGATGCAGGACTCAGTGACTGTTCAGCCCCTCTGGAAGGCACTATAGAGGATTGCTCTTGTTGTTTAGTGGCTAAAATGTGTCTGACTGTGCAACCCCATAGACTAGCCTGCCAGGCTCCTTTGTCCATGGAATTCTCCAGGCAAGAATACTGGAGAGGGTTGTCATTTCCTTCTCCAGCGGGTCTTCCCAACCTAGAGATCGAACCTGAGTCTCCTGCACTGCAGGAAGATTCTTTATTGCTGAGCCACCAGGGAAGCCCACTATTACGGGATACTTGAGGTTAAAAAAAAAGAAAGAAAGAAAGAAAGCCATGGCATTGATCCAGCCAGGGGAAGGGCATCTGCCAGGCTAACCATCCCACAGTGTGACAAGTCCTAGAGCCACGGCCGAAACGGTGCAGTGGGAGTGGGGAGAGGCCTGTCTGGGAGCCAGGTCCAGTGCTTGTGCCTAGGGAGGGTAGGTTGCCTGGCAACAAGGCTAAAAGTGTCAGCTGCAGGCAGAGCCGAACTCAGAGGTCCAGACTCCAGTCTGAGGGCAGTGAGGCTGCCAGAAAGTGTTTAAGTACCGTAATTATAGGATTGGGCTGGGATTTGGAGAAAACTAGTGGCCGTGTGGATAGAAATAAGGCAGCGTCAGCAGCACCCCCGTCGCCCTCGTTCCGCCCGGCAGGGCTGGGCAGAGGCTCCACGGATGCTCTGGTGGCAGGGACAGCAGTGACACTGATGACTTCCCCTGGGCTTTGTCTCTTCTTGCTCCAGGGAGTCTCCGGTAGACTGCAGTGTCAGCAAGTGCGGCAAGCTCATGGGCGGAGGCGAGTCCAACACCATGAGCTACAACAGCTACATGGACGAGAAGAACGGCCCCCCTCCCCCCAACATGACCACCAACGAGAGGAGGGTCATCGTCCCCGCAGGTACTTTGGGAGCACTTTCACTGGGTGCCGCCCACGTCCTCAGTCTTCTGAGCTCGTCGTCCTGGGGAGGGCCATCTACATCTTCACCTGGTACCCTATTCTCTATGGAAATGCTTAGCAGGGAAAGCTGCACCTTCTTCCCTGGCCACCCTCCATGACAGCTTCCCAGATGTCACTGGAACCCTGACACACAGATTCGGGAAGCCTCGCCTTCAACAGGTCACATCACACTTTCTACCCTCAGTGCCTGGTTCCACGGACAAGGCCTGCTGAGAGAGGAGAGGCACGATCTTCTGAACCCCAAAGGAATCCTGGAAACACCCAGACGTGCCCACCCTTGCCTTTAAGGACAAGAGTAGCGCGGAGTTCTGTCCTGTCCATCGGGCATGCACTTCCTGGCATCCGCAGGGTCCCACCTTTCCAGAATTACAGCCATCTCTTCCAGGTCCAAAATAGAAGCAACTATATTTAACAAAAGGAGTGCCTGAACATGTGCGCAGCACGCTTTGTCATTCTGTAAAAATAGGCTATTTTTCCTAGGTATCGGTGCTGTTGGTCACAGAAAATAAAATCATTGTTCAGGCCTTCTGTGTGCTGGCTGAACACTGGCCTCGGCTGGCGAGCTCAGCTGCCTGCTTGAAAAGGGAGGAGAAACTACCCCGTGTAGAGTCCGTGCCAGGTAGAAGGAGCCAGAGTGTTCAAATTTGAGGCAGTCAATGACTTACCAAAATAAGTTTACCCAAAAGGCAAACCCCTTCCATTTGGGAACGTGTAAATGCAGTTGTGAATGAAAGCCAAGGATTAGATGTCCCTTTGAGGTAATCCAGAGGAATTTGCCGATCGGTCTAGAAGGTGTGGCTCTGTAACAGGCCGCTCCGTCCTCGGCCCTCTGTATTTCCTTTCCATGGGAAGCTGTGTGTCACCATCTCCTAGGACTGCAGACACATGCTTGTGCTCCAGGCCAGACTCCAGGTGGCAGGGGCAGGAGGGATGGGGACAGGGGAAGCAGGGGAGGGGTGGGCTCTCAGGAACGTCTCTGTGCCCTGCAGGACTTGAAAACTGCTCATAAAGCGTGTTTATTTCCTTCTTCCAAAAACATGTGGCCTCCCAGAGGAAGAGGAAGAATAGTTCCANGTCTATGTTCGATGCAGGATGCAGGATGCTTGGGGCTGGTGCACGGGGATGATCCAGAGAGACGTTGTGGGGTGGGAGGTGGGAGGGGGATTCAGGATTGGGAGCTCGTATACACCTGTGGTGGATTCATGTCAATGTATGGCAAAGCCAATAGCGTATTGTAAAGTAAAATAAAGTAAAATAAATAAATAAAGTCAAATAGAAAAGAAAAAAGAAAAACACTAGTATATTGCAATATTCTAAAAGGAAAAAGATTAGAATAATATAATGGATAGATTAGACCATGGGCAGATTAACTGCAGCTTTGACTATCATTGTCACTGATCATCTGTCTCTAAAAGGAGAAAAAAGACCTAAAACTGAGATATAAACTAGAATACCATCCTATACTACCACTTGTATTCAATGATAGGATGCACCACCATTTCCTTAAGTAGACCTGTACTTGTGAAAAATTAAAACCTCCATGTAGAACTTCCCTGGTGGTCTAGTGTTTAAGACTGTGTTTCTACTGCAGGGGGCATGAGTCTGATCACTGATCAGGGAACTAAGATCGTGCATGCCATGTGATGTAGCCAAATAATAATTACAAAATGAAAAGCAGACTACAAAATTAAAAAAGATGACAACCCATAGTATTGCTGAGCCTATGAATTGATAAAATATACGTGGCACATTACTCTCAAGTCAGAGCTTTCTAAAGTTGTTCTTAGTGTACTGAGGGATTTGGGGGAGGAAGGAGAAATGAAGAGGGGAGAGGTCAAAGCTAGACAGGGAAATGTTAGGCAACCCCATCCTTGGAGACTGAGTGGGTCGTGGGGACCTAGTGTTTCCATTCCCTGGTTCAGGACATGCATAACAAGCTCTTCTAATCAAAGTCTTATGGATTTACCTCAAAGATTTACATCATAGTTTCTTTCAGGTTTTGGGAGTATCATTTATTTTAGACCCTTTCAGCTAATAGAACAAAGAAATATATGTATGTATATTCATGTGCCACCTGTTTACTTGTTCAAGTATACATGTATAACAGTATCAGGATTGTTAACCTATACCCCTACGAGAAAGAACACTATCAACTAGATCACCATGTCTTTTTCTTTTGCTTTTAGTCTTGCAAACTCCGTTCATTTCCAAAGTTACTTAAGTCAGGGGATTTTAGTGAGGAGGTTGCATACATTTGTAATATAATTAGATTGTTTAGTCAAATTCTGCATTCCATTCTTGATGTCAACAGTGTTGCTGTTTTTTTTTTTTTAACATGGATACATTGATTCACTTTTTGTGCTGTAACGTTCTACTGGCTTTGACAAATATGGTGTCATGTATTTACCATAACATCATACAGAAGAGTTTCACTGTCCTAAAACATCCTCTATACCTGGAGAAGGAAATGGCAACCTACTCCAGTAGTCTTGCTGGGAAAGTCCAGGGACAGAGGAGCCTGGTGGGCCACAGTCCATGGGATCTCAAAGAGTCAGACACGACCTAGTGATTGAGCACAGTCATTTTTTTTTCTAATATCTAATAAAGTTTTAAAATTTTATTTACTCATTTTAATTGGAGGATAATTTATTTACATTATTGTGGTGGTTTTTGCTATACATCAACATGAGTCACCCATGGTGCACATGTATCCCCCATCTTGAACACCCTCACAACTACCTCCCCACCCCACCCCTCTGGGTTGTCCCAGAGACTGGCTTTGACTGCCCTGCTTCATGCATGGAAATTGAACTGGTCATCTATTTTCCCTGTGGTAATATACATGTTTCAATGCTATTTCCTCAAATCATCCCACCCTTGCCTTTTCCCACAGAGTCCAAAAGTCTGCTCTTTACATCTGTGTCTGTTTTGCTGCCTTGCATATAGGGTTGTTGTTACCTTCTTTCTAAATTCTATATATATGCATTAATATACTGTATTGGAGTTTCTCTTTCTGACTTACTTCACTCTGTATAATAGACTCCAGTTTCATCCACCTCATTAGAACTGACTCAAATGTGTCCTTTTTTATAGCTGAATAATAATCCATTGTGTATATGTACCACAATTTTCTTATCCATTCAACTGAGCACAGTCATTTTTAGGAACAGTGGAGGCCCTACAAAACACATCAGTGGCTCCTAGTTTGTGACCTCTGGTTTGATATCTTTTTTCCCACTTGGCTCTCTGCTCCACAGGGGCACATGCCTGCTACTCTGCTCACCCAGTGTCTGGATTCAACAAATGGACAAATAAAAATAGAAGATGGACCCACCCTCCCAGTAGAGCACCAGGTTCAGAAAGAAAACACCAGCAAGGAGATGGCATTCTGTCACTCCCCGTCTCTTTTTTGATTGCCCGCTGGAAATGTCGCCATGTCCCTTTAAGCTGTACTCCCAGTTGACCCCCGCAAGCTTCCTTATCCTCTGCCCTGAAGTCATCACAATGGCCACAAGAGTTCTGGCCAGGGTGTGCCCTCTGCAACATCACGAAGAGCCCAGCCCTGCCTGGTCCTCAGTCTCCAGGTGCCAGAGTAGACCAGCACACCAGGAGCCATTTCNGGGAAGCTGTGTGTCACCATCTCCTAGGACTGCAGACACATGCTTGTGCTCCAGGCCAGACTCCAGGTGGCAGGGGCAGGAGGGATGGGGACAGGGGAAGCAGGGGAGGGGTGGGCTCTCAGGAACGTCTCTGTGCCCTGCAGGACTTGAAAACTGCTCATAAAGCGTGTTTATTTCCTTCTTCCAAAAACATGTGGCCTCCCAGAGGAAGAGGAAGAATAGTTCCATATACTGAGTGCCTCCTGGTGCTGGGCACCATGCAAACAGCTTCATCCTTGGGATGTTACTTGTGTCTCTAACATCGAGAAAGAAGCATCTGTATCTGATCGCCCCTCCCTTGGGACACCAGCTAGGAATGTTTAGCTCAGGTGCATCTGTGAGAGCCAAGAGAACTGTGCCTTCTCCCTTCTCATAGAAAGAAGGCAAAAATGAAACGGAGCTAAAACTGGCCTGGAGAGAAACTTCTGGACTCCCCACATTGGAGCCAAGCCTCTCCAAGCCTTTGCTCACTTGGAACCCAACTCTCCCCCACCGCCGCCCCCCGTTTCTCTCAACAGTGGCCAACATAGGGAGGAAATCTTGAGGACAGAAGAGTTAGAAGGCCAGAGGTTGTCTCTGAACCGAATGTTGACAGCATCTCATTTCCGAAGTCACTTTGGGGAGAAGATAGGGGAAAGAAGGGAGGGGAATGACCAGACTGGTTGACCCTTCAACTCTGAAGTGGTGTTGAAGTACTTTTGAAAAGATAATCAAGGTGGCAGTCTTAGGGGGCCAAGGTCACCAGAGCAGTAATAGCATAAATTCCCGTCAAAGAATGTTCCAAGCACTTCGTGTCATGGATCCGCTAGCCCGGGCTTCACTTCATTACTTTACTCCTGGCGGGATCTTGCAGCATTATCCTCACACGTTTTGGCTTCCTCCCGGTCAGCCTCCTAGACATAAGAGAAAATCTCACAAATCAAGGCCATAAAACATCGGTGGAACAACCCATTGGATTTATGGTGGGATTTGAAGACAAGCATAAACGAGGGCCCTAGTTCATCACCAGTTCCAAGTTCAGATGGGAAGAAACTAGGACTAAATCATCCAGGAAATACATTTGGAAGAGCTTAGCACACTCCGGAGTGGAAGATTTATAATTCATTGTGCTGTAAAGGGAGAGAAATAATATTGTGATAGAGCCCAAAGCAAGGGCGGAAATAATAAAATAAATAAAACCTACAGTGTAAAATTGAATTGGAGGCCTTGGATATTCAAAGTGAGAAATTAGGAGAAGCAGAGGCGAGCTGATGAAATAATATGTGACATAATCCAAGTTCCCCCAGGACATTTTTCTTTAGAATTCTGAAATGGTGCAAAATCATTTCCATTTACCAATGGTCCATGCCTAATTGTTCCTGGAGAGTAAAAGACTGAAACAAAGCAAGAAATTTATGTGAGATTCAGGGAGGGAGAGAGATCCAGACTTGTACAATGTAGGCCCAAGTAGCTCTGCTTTTGGGAGTGATGGCAAAGCACCTCCTGAATGAACTAAGACAGGATGGTGAGAAGGGAGGAGACTTAGGGTGCAGGGATCCTCAGCTAAGTGCAGTCCTCGGAGGCTTTCAGTGGAACCCCAGCTCATACGAGGATTAAAGGTCAAGTTGAGGACTTAATGTTTCAGGACTCCACTTCCCACCTGCGAAATGAAAATAGCCATTTTTCAGGGTATTCGTAAAAAATAGCACACCCGAAGCAGTGGGCACCTAGGAAGTGTTCAAAATCTGGACTGTTACAAGTTTCTGGGCATTGGGTGGTTAGTATGAACCCTGCTTCTCTCCCCATGGGTTCCTAATCATTCAAACCTGCTCCTATTTTTACCAAGAGCCTTAACAGACCCTTAGAATGAGAAAGTGAGGTGGTAGCACAGATATTCCTACCAAATAGCAGGCTAATAAAACAAGTTCAGTAGAAGCTAGGGGCTACTATTAAGTCTCCTCCCCTCCTCCAGAAAACCTTCCATGATTGCAAATTCACAGTCACCCCTTCTGCCGACCAGTCCTCAAACTGCCACCACAAAAATCTGTTGCTTCATTCTGTGCTTTCCTGCCTGAGTTTTCCTGGGCATGGGTCTTCCTGTGATGAGCATGTTTAACTATTTGTTGGTTTAGCTAATTCTCTCTAATAGGTGCCAAAGAGAGAGCTGGTTATCAAATTGTGATGTGACAAGATAGAAGGGCTCCACTTAACTGTGGAACCTGCTAGAACTCAGCACTCAGAGTACACACGTTTCCTCCCGCCACACACACACCTGTTTAGGAAAGAGTCGGAGGGTCCCCAGTGGAGATCTAATACCTTGAGGTCCTAGGACCTCAGCCCTTACATTATTTATCCTCAAGAGTGAAAACATTTTCTCCCTCCAACATCATTTCCCATCTTTAGGGATTCAAATATCCTAAAAACCCTGGGGGGATGATTTTAAAGAGCCTTTAATACAACTGTCCCCAAAAGGAGAAAATCCAGGTTGGAGTTAAGCTGAAGACACACCACTGGGTTTTCCACCTGCACAGATGGAATTGTGGTCAAAGCGTGCATGCACATCTTTTCTGCAGCCATAGGAGAGATTGCTGTTGCTCCATGAGATCACTGATGTTCTTAAGATATGGATGGGGGCCCTTTCCAGAGCTCTTGGTCCCTGCTCTAGGCAACTAGGCTTATTTTCATTCTGATGCCATGATTTCTCAGGCAGAGGTTTCAGTTGCCCTCCAAGGACTTGAAAGAGAACGTCCTGTCTGGGTGCATAGTTACACGTCTAAGAACTTTTTCAGAGCGCTAAGTGGTTCAGGCTGCACCAGATGTGATGGAAGCAGATGGGTATTTTGGGAGGACCATCTGGAGCGGGGGCGGGGACGGGGGGGACCACTTTCCCTCTGCAGGAGGGGCACTGAGGAGGGAGGAGACAGGAGAAAGGTGGAGGTAGGGAGAGAGAGAAGAGACAGACAGACAGAGAAGGGGAGCAGCCCTGCCTCTGGCAGCCTTGCTAACAGCCTGTCTCTCCTGCAGACCCCACGCTGTGGACACAGGAACACGTGCGGCAGTGGCTGGAGTGGGCAATAAAGGAGTACGGCTTGATGGAGATCGACACGTCTTTCTTTCAGAATATGGACGGCAAGGAACTGTGTAAACTGAACAAGGAGGACTTCCTCCGAGCCACCTCCCTCTACAACACGGAAGTGCTATTGTCACATCTCAGCTACCTCAGGGAAAGTAAGTGCCCGATCCCTTCCGTTTCTGGGCAGTGAAACACCCCCAGAGGCTGTAGCGCCAAGTGTCCAGGGCTGGAGAGAACTCTGCCTGGCTGCTCAGGATGCAGACTGGTTCCCATCGTGACAGCCCAGGGCAAGGAGATAGGGTCCCTGCCTCAGTTTATGCTGCGTGGGTGCTATAGGCATGACACTGCTGGGTACCAAGTTGCCAAGGTCACACTGGCTCCCAGGGACCCTGTGAGGGGGCTGACCCAGACCTGCCATGTCAAAGGAAGGAAAACAAAGCATGAAGAGAAACTAGGAACTGCAGCCGTGTGTGTGTGCTGAGGGCAGGTCTGCTGGAGGCCGGTCGCTCCCTTCCCATGAGAATCCCTTTCTGGAAACTACTTTGCCCCACATTATAAATAGATGGATGCCCTAGCTGGCTCTATCTTGAGCAATGATTTTGAGTTCCTACAAAATTCTAGATTCGTGGGTTTACGTTTTTGAATATTAACACATGAAGTTCTTCTCATTCTTGGGTTTTCTCTGGCACTGCCCACTGTTACCTACACACCCTTCTCAGCTAAACAGGAAGAGTAGCAAATGCTACAGATGGGTTAAGGTCTGTTGGAGACTCTCCTGGTAGAGTGAGAAGGAAAAGAACTTTGGAAAGGGAGAATCTGTAAAAGAAAAGACACAGTTGCCCAAAAGATTTATCCAATACAAGGATTTTCTAAAACCAAGCCCTGTCAATTTGATACGAATTTCATCTGATATGAAATATACACAGAGATATGAACAGAATTTTGATAAACCCACTAATAACCTCAGCCTTAACTCTTTACCAGAAAAGTGTAAGTCATTCAGTCGTGTCCAACTCTTCGTGACTCCATTTGACTGTATAGCCCACCAGACTCCTCTGTCCGTGGAATTCTCCAGGCAAGAATACTGGAGTGGGTAACCATTCCTTTCTCCAGGGGATCTTTCCGACCCAGGGATTGAACCTGGGTCTTCCACATTGCAGGCAGATTCTTTACTGTCTAAGCCACCAGGAAAGCCCCAAGCAGGCGGAACATCAATAACTGCAAGTACCAAAGGATTGTTCTGTGACCAGAAAAGATGGTACTAAGACGGGGAAGCGGAAGCTACAGGAGAACAGATGTGGTTCATTCTACAAGGGGTTTTCTAGCAGTCAGCCCTGCCCGAAGATCCACCGGCATTCTCAGGATGCAGACTTTGCTGTCTGTCTCCAAGGCCGCATGGGTTCAGCCTCACAGTGAAGGAGGCTGGTGATTTGAAAGCCCCTTTAAAACTGAAATCCTTGGACAGCGTTTAAAGGCCGCTTTTCCTGGTCTCCTGGGCTCTGAGTGGGTTAGTTCTTCGTTGTTTTCCGTGTTCGGTGTGTCTTCAGCTCGCCATTCCTGGGACCTTCTATCTCTTTCTGCACCAGTGCACTCTGTGGGGTGGGTTGGGGGGCAACACACACTGGCTGTAAAAATGAAAAACTTTTAAAATGCCTTCGGAAGTTTCCACTGGTGCCTTGGGCTCCCTGGTCACCCCTCCAAGGCGTCTGGTAGGCAGTGGGATTGTGTGGGTGATGCAGTGTATGTTAACACCAGAGGAATTACCTCATGTCTGAGTCTTGCTGCAACATGAGGTCAGCCCAAGAAACGATCGTTTCAAAAAAGGGGGCAATTTTCCACCCAGTCTTCCTGAGCTTTGGAGAATGAGCATTTTCTAACAATCCGTATTTCTGTAAGTGTTTATAGGGGTTTTTTTAAAGAAAGGATCTTTGCACAGAGTCCTTGCAGCGATGCTAGCTGGGCAGGGCGGGGGTAGAAGTGGGCACACGGAAGCGGAGGGTGATGCGTGACGAGGAGAGACCACCAGCGAAACAGAAACACTGACCCATTCTGCCTTTCTGCACTGCCCGGCCTCATACAGCGGATGGTCTAGGAATCGCTGGTCCCTTCTCTTTGTTTGTGGGAGAAGAGATGGACAGAGGTGAGGACGGTGACTGTGGGGCCCTTAAGGGGCCCAGTTATCAGATGCCCATGATGGGGAGTGTTCAAGCACATTCTGACTAACGTGAGTGCTGTGCGTTTTAAGTCGCTTCAGTCATGTCTGACCCTTTGGGATCCTATACTGTGGCCCCCCAGGCTCCTCTATCCTTGGGTTTTCCCAGGCAAGAGTACTGGAGTGGGTTGCCGTACCCTCCTCCAGGGGATCTTCCCGACTCAGGGATCGAGCCCAGGTCTCCCCTGTCTCCTACATTGGCAGGCAGATTCT
Organism: Neotragus pygmaeus; assembly: GCA_006410875.1. NCBI lineage: Eukaryota > Metazoa > Chordata > Mammalia > Artiodactyla > Bovidae > Neotragus > Neotragus pygmaeus. The sequence continues at coordinate 2,455,815 of SJYV01050321.1, forward strand.
TTACCACGAGTACCAGCTGGGAAGCCCTGACTGATGTGGGGAGATGCCATTCATGCCGTGTGAGCCCAGACCCTACCTCACGGTGGGTCCGTAAACATACCCAGGTCCTCGCCAGGACTTCCTCTCACAAAAGAACCCAAGCCACAGACGCTCAAGCAAAGCCAGCCTCTGCTTAGAAGGCCCAGGAGTTCAACATGGTGGTCGTGGATAAACTGTTCAGGAGGCTTCCTGTTGGAGGAGAGCAGATAGCAAATAGCAGAGGGCTGAGCAGCCTGAGCAGGAGTGGAGGCCAGACAGTTTGGTTTGGGAGTTGTAGGTAGCCGGGCATGAAAAAGGATGGATTTCTTCTTTCCTTCTCAGCATATTTGTAGATATTAAAAAAGATAGCCCCAAAGGAATAAAAATATGAAATTTCCAGAAAAGAACGTAGGAACAGAGCAAATTCCCAGAGCTGAGTGGAGATGAACAAACCACAGATAGGATATAATGTTTGATAAAACAGCAAAATATAAAGGGGTCTGTGCAGAGATAGAAAACCATGTCTGCCTGCAAAAGTGAAAATTAAAATACTTGTATTAAGGTTCAAAAAAACTTGCCCCAGCGTAGCCTTGTAGTCTGGAGGCCTTTTGAGGACTTTAGGCTTAAAATGATCCCCACCTCTTTTTCATTGATGTCTAGTCTCTGGGACCCCTGGTGGTGGCTGGTCCAGTGAGACCCCCGCAGGAGGTCATGTTGGTGGTGACTGTCCCCTTTCAGTATTGTGGGGAACTCCCCAGGGCCCAGCAGCTTGCCTTCAAATACTGCTTTGTTTCCCCAGACTTGTTTCCAGCGGATGTTTTGTGCGGAGGCAAGGAGGCCAGCCCTCAGGGAAGAGGCCGGGCAGCTGAATGGAGGCCGGGAGATGGGTGCTAATTCCTCGGGTTTTGTCATCTGTCCTTTCATGGAGGAGGGGATAAGGTTCAGACAGTTCCACTTTGGCGAGGAGGTGGAAGGAAAACAGCTGAGCTTCTCAGCACAGAGGGAGGAAATACTGCAGGACTAAGGAAAGTGGATGGAAGAGAGTCAGACTCCTGTAACTTAACCTCGATCAGAAGACTATAAAACAGTCGAACCTCTCAGAAGTCTCTGAGCTTTCTGGACTTTAATGGAAAAAAGACAAGGTTAAATTAAGAAGCTCCCCAGTGACTCAGTGGCAAAAAATCTGCCTGCCAGTGGAAGAGACGTAGGTTCGATCTCTGGGTTGGGAGGACCCCCTGAAGAGGGAAATGGCAACCCATTCGAGTATTTTGCCTGGGAACTTCCATGGACAGAGGGGCCTGGTGGGCTACAGTCCATGGGGTCGGACAGGACTTAGTGACTAAGCAACAACAACATAATATTTACACTTTCACAAAAGGTGCTTGAGTATTTATTTGGTGGTTAGGGAGAGGAACTATACTTTCAAATTTTAAAAACCAAGTTTCAGATTAAAATGTATTTTCCATGATGGAGAAAAAATATCAGTGTCCTAAGCACTGCCTAGCATGCTAGGATGTACCTGGCCTGCCCAGCAGCTCCTGTTCTCCTTACCCTGGCTTTCAGCCAGCCCGGACGAAGTGGCTGTACCTGATACCGCCCCTCCGTAGTGTCACCTGCTCTTGAAATGGGAGGAGGACAGCTCTGGAGAGATGCCCACAGTGCTTGGGATCATTCTGCTGTCCCCTGGGGACACCAGGGCTCACATTGCATCTGCCCAGGTGTCGTCCACTTTACGGGGACAAGATGCCCCCTTGTGGACACCATGAACAGCTGATTATAAATTCCCATTTTAAAGCCAAAGCCACTGAGGCCTGGAGTGCTTCAGAAATTGGTTCAAAGGCACCCGGCCCGTAGAGAGCAGCTTGGTATCTAAGACCCAGGTTTCCTGAGTCCCAGGCTGCAGCCGGGCTCACGGCCTCACACTCTAAGTCAGAGGCCAGGCCGTACCGAGAGTGCCCGCTTAGTGAGCCACCTGCTCTTCCCTCTCCTGCTGTGGGGTTAGCCTCAGGCCCTGGCCACACACCCACGGAGGGTCAGGCCATTTCCCCCACAGCATTTTCTGTTTTCATTTGTACCTAGAGATAAATGCTTTCTGAAAAACTTCCCTGTGGCCTCCCGGAATGAGGCTGCTTAGGGCTAGCCTATCTGGGTGCCAGCCCTGCCCTTCTGCTTTCCGCGGGGCACCCCATACCCTGGACCCACCAGGCGGCCCCATCAGTATCTCTCGCAGGCACACCTCGTTTGGCAGAGGCCGTATTTACAGTCTCAGGCTGCGGGAAATGAGATTGGGTGTCATACGGCAAGATTGGGACGGATCTCAGAGGAAGTGGAAGCTGTCCCCAGTGGCAATTCAGACCCAGGGCCACTGGGGGGAGTTTGGGCCTGAAGGGTCCCTGGCGGGGTGGCTGGAGGCAGAAGAGCCTTTTTCCATTCTACAGCAAGTCCTGTTCTATCTGCGTCCGACCTGGGAAACAAGCTAAGAAATCGCATTTTGAAATAGTGGCAGCGCTAGAGACATGAAATATATTGGGTGACAGGGAGACCACAGCAAAGGTATCTATCTTGATTCCCATTTTTAATTTAAGCTTAATGGAAAACACATTTTGCGTTTTGTGGCGCTCCCACCGGCCTCCTCAGATGTTCGGGCAAAGGTGATGGGTCCCGGCAATTAAGCGGGTGAAGTATTACCCCTTCCAGGCCGGGTCTGACTGGTGAAGGAGAACAAAAGGCCAGGTTTCCCCAGACTCAGCCATCAGCCAGGCTGTTTCTAGCACAGAGCCTCCTTCCTCCTCCCTCCCCACCTGCACCCTCAAGCCAGAGCCATTGATGGCAACGCAGAGAAAAGGGAGCCCAACTTCAATAGGCTGGCGGTGGCGCTGGCGGGGTCTCTGCAAGGCGGGAGACAAAGCCTTTGGCGCTCAGACGGTCATTGTCTCGGCTGCAGGTGCCCCAGATGAAGACCAGGTCCGTTGTGTGGGGGAGGGCACGGGGCTGAAGAAAGCCTGATTGTTGCGCTCCCCACACCTGCAAGCTTCCCTCTGTTCATTTCCATCCTCTTTCAGATCCCAAATACTGTGCCAGTGATGGATGGACTCGACAATGGGAAATGATTTTGTCCTTGTGCTTTCACATGGGGAAGCCTGTTCCATTAGCAGCAGCCCCTCCGCGCTTTCCAGGGCCCCCAGTACGTAGATAAACATGGATGCCTGCATGCATGTATAAAGACATCAACAGAGAAGGCAATAAATGTTTTAATTAAAGTATTGAACAGAGAGAAGTGCACAAATCATAAATGCACAAGTCAAAGAATTATCACAGTGTGAAGCCACTCACTTGTATGAGCACCCCCAGGTCAAGGAGGAGGCTGGAAGCCCCCGTGTGTCCCCTTTCCATCAACACCCCTCGCTTCTTTCCCCAAAGCAACCACTCTCTTGATTCCAGCACCTTAAGTGAGTGCTGCCTGTCTCTTAGATGTAGCCTGGATGCAGACTGAGAGCAGGTTTTGTAGATAGACCAGAATGGATATCCTGTTTCCTGGGCTTGCTGGCTGTGTGACCCTGGGCAGATTGCTTGGCTTCTCTGAAAGTTAATTCCCTCATCTGTATGAGGATTAAGTGAGAAAACAGAGAGAAAGCATTCGGCAGAGGATAATAGAGCATAGGCTTCCCTTCTCACTGCACAGCCTGTTTCCTCTGACCAGGAGGTGTTCACCGCACACAGAAGGGGCCCCAAAGCAGGAGGGAGACATTCCCAAGGCACGGAGTGAGAGGCCGGGCTCCAGGGAGGACCCTTCTGCCTCTAAATGAATTCCTTTAAGGAAAGAGTGTGCCTTGCCACTCTGGGTAGCCTGAGGAACTGGCTAAATAAACTGGTTAAATAAAAACAGGAGGAGAGAAGGAAAAGTTGGTCCCTTGGGAAGGAGGTCAGACTCCCCGAGTCAGCCCTCCATGGGCAGGCAGGCAGCCTCTCCTTCTAGGGGGGAAATTTGAACCAAGAACAGTCTTCAGGGTAGAATCCTTCTCTTGGGTTACCATGAAATATGTATTTCACGCAGGCTTTGCCAAGGTCAAATGACCCTTTCTCTAGGCTTTCTGGGAGTTTCCTGTGGAATTCACGTGTGCCCAAAGAAGAACTTGCACCAAGGGGAGAATTTAATAAATGCGGTTTATCTAAGCTTCGTGCTCTCTGCTGCATCTGCGCTAATGACTCAGGCAGTTCGGTCCTCTGAGACCATCATTTTTCTTTATTTGCTCCAGCCGTGAGGTTTCTGCCCGAGGCAGAGAATGTCGGGGACAGAGAGGCAGACATTCTTGGTCTACTCCGGAGACTGTTTTCGCTTCCCTCGCAACGTTTTCTTCCTTTCTGTAACCTCCTTCCAGTCGTGGAGGGTTACTTCTTATTGCAGCAGAACTCATTCATAACTCTAATTCCAGAGGACAAGACAAATGCCCTGCGAGCTCTTTTATAAAGAGTTTATTTTGTGTCATTGTGGTGTCTGTGGGAGCAAGGATGTAAAAATAATCGTGGTAGTGCCTAGCGTGCTTTGAACACTCATTGTGAGCCAAGGTCTGTTGCGAGCAGTTGTGTGTATTACTTCAGTCACTTGTGTGTATTCAGTCTTCACAACAACCATATCAGGTAGGTGTTATTATTATCCTGTTTCATGGAGGAGGAACCTACGACTTGGAGAGATGAGGCAGATTGATGGAGGTCACCAGGCTGACAAGTGGTGAGAGGCAAGTCTGACTCTAAACTCTCATTCGCATAAAGATCTATATTAAATGAAGTGCAAAAATCACTTTGTGCTCGACTTCTTTGAGAATGGAATAACCAAATGCATCCGGTTCTCGGATATTCCAGGCATGTGACTGCCTTCTTTCTAAAAGTATCTCCACCTAGCCACACTTTGGCACAAAACTGTCTCAATCCCACCAGCATCCCTGCACTTTTTTTTTTTTTTTTGGCCTGGAACTGTTTCAGAGCTGAAAGGCATAGTCGCCCAAGCCCAGAGTCAGTGATTCTAGCCAGTTGGATGGTTCTTCCAAAATTCTCTTGGTCATCTGGCCTGAAAGGGCCCACAACTTCTCTGAGGCACACAACCAAACGCCCACGGCTGGGTGAGGCAGGCGCTTCACTCCGTGTCCCTTCCGTGACTTGAGGCTAAAAATAGGAATGTCTGGCAGTCCATTCCATGCTCCGGAGCCCTGGCACCTAAGTCTGTCCACTTGGTCCCAGGGATCAGGGAAAGGATTGTTTAGGAAGACTTTTTAGCCTCCAACACTCATGTCCAGCCTCTCGTGTCCTTTATAAAAACAGATTCTAGCCCTCTGGATCAAACTTCAGAGCCTCAAGGCGGAGGGCAAAAATGCCTACATTTCCCAAAACAAAGCTCTTGGGCTTGCTGGAAACAGAGGAACAAGCCCAGTTTTAGCAATGGGCTCAGTTGCTCAGTCACCTCCAACTCTGCGATCCCATGGACTGTAGTCCTCCACGCTCCTCTGTCCATGGGATTTCCCAGGGAAGGATACTAGAGGGGGTTGCCATTTCCTCCCCCAGGGGATCTTCCTGACCCAGGGATCGAACTTGCCTCTCCGGCATTAGCAGACAGGTTCTTTACCACTAGTGCTACCTGGGAAGCCTAGGTTTTAAGAAAGAGGCGATAAATTTTTTTTTTACATACGAGAGAAGAGAAAACTAGAAAATGCCCAGACTAGTGTTTGCTAAGAGTAGTCTGCATGAACATTTAATTTTAAAAGATTGTATATCAGCAACCTTCGATGACAGGAAATTCTGTGTATTATGGCTTATGTCTAGCTGTGTTCTCTTAGACGTGAGTAAAGGGAGACACAAGTTGCTCTGAGGTNAATGCCCAGACTAGTGTTTGCTAAGAGTAGTTCTGCATGAACATTTAATTTTAAAAGATTGTATATCAGCAACCTTCGATGACAGGAAATTCTGTGTATTATGGCTTATGTCTAGCTGTGTTCTCTTAGACGTGAGTAAAGGGAGACACAAGTTGCTCTGAGGTGCGCTACCACCCCATCCCATCCCCAGCTGCGAGCACTCCCTCCACCGACGTGACCATCCAAGCACGTCGCCCACCTGTCAACCCAAAGGACATCAGAGCGGGAAGGACCTGGCCAGGCCTCTCCTCCAGGGCATGGCAGTGCCAGTGGCAGCCGGGTCTGGCCAGCACTTGCCCGTGCACAAAACAGAGAGATGTTCCACAGAGGTGGTATTTACTATCTGCTCTTGATAAAATGTTTGCCAGTCCTTCTTGCAGTTCAAGATGAAGAAATCAAGGTGCAGACCAGTAAAGTTGCTCATTCACGGTCACACAGGGAGTCGGTCATAGGACCAGAACAGCGCCTGCAGCCGTGTGTCCCTGCTGGGTTGCAGTGACCCAGGAACTCCAGACCCTTAATCATGGCCACTGCGAGGGCTTGTGTGTGACCCACCCACAAGCGTTCTGTCCTAGCTTCCTCGGACCTTGACCCCAGGAACCTGTGATAGTCTTGCATGTTGGCCCCCCAAATGGCTGGCATTAACTTTTTCCTTCTCTCGAGGAGTCATCTGTCCCTCCATTCTCCCTGTCTCCTCCCCTCCCCTATTCATTCTCCTCCATCCCCTTTCCTGGTCTTGATCTCGGAAGTTTGTCTGGGACACAACCTGATGTTTTTGCTTCGCCTTTCAGGTTCACTGTTGGCATATAACACAACCTCCCACACGGACCCGTCCTCACGGCTGAATGTCAAGGAAGGTGAGTGTATTCTCTCAGGCGTGTAGAGTTGTGGAAGGGTCCTCTGTACCAGTGCAGGACTGTCTGTGATGGGAAGACTGGGGTGGGGAACCCCAAGTCTCTTGTCCACTTGGCTTTTTTAGAAGCCTAAGCTGATCCCCTTTGTGCTGCTCATTGCAAAAACATGACAGGGGTGTAAAATATCTTGTGATAATATCATAAAAATATAACCTGAGGCTGTTACTCCATGAAAGAAAGCATGTTGCTCTTGGAAGGAAATGGATGCTACTCACGTTCAAAGCTGAAAGGCAGGTGCTTTCTCTGTTGAAGAAAATGAACTAAAGTTTTCAAGGATTCTTGCAATGTCACATTTTCAGGGGTTTTTTTGATAAGACATTTTAGCACTACCAATTCATTTTTAAAGTGCTGACTTGGGGATATGGTCTAGTTCACTTGGTTTGGTTTGGTTTGGTTGAGAGAGAAAGAAAATCATCTCAGAAAATGGTTTTCTCTGGTGAGGGTTTTAGCAAACATTCTCATCATCTCTATTTGTGAAACAGTGTTGTAGAGTTTTCCTGCTCCAGATACTGTTAGATTCTGGGCGTTTAAACAAGTGAATAATTCATAGTACCTGGTTTAAGGGAGAAAAAAATGTGAGTGAAAAAATATCTGCCCAAGGCAAAAGAAAAATTTCCTGGAGGAGGGGCATTTTGAGTGGGGCTTTGAAGGATGAGTAGGAGTATGATGAGCACTCTCTTCCTTGGCTCTCTCTCCTTTAATACTTTTTCTTTAATGCACATCTACCACATAGAATGAATGAAGGCAGAAGTTGTTGATATTGTTTACATGGAATTAGCACAGCATAATATCGCAGAGAAACATAAGGCTCTTCTATGGGAGGAATCTTAGAGACCATTTAGTTCAAAATTGTCATGGAGGAAACAGAGACCCAGTGAGCTTGGGTGTTTTGACCAAGTTCACACCTTCCATCACATGAGACTTCCTGTTTCCTGTTAACAATTTATAATCAGATGATGACCAGACAGTTCTGTGGAGGAAGTATTCAACATAATGAATCTGTTTGTGAACTTTCCTGGTTTTCTGCAACTTTCTTCACCTCCTACCCCACCCTCGGCCAGTCCTATTTATGCTACTGTTTTCTTTCAAAATCAGAGTTACTGGCTTTTGCCATAAAAAACCTGAAGTCATATTGACTCATTGTACAGTCCAAGCTGCATTTTATTAGGTGACCCACTTAACCATCGCATAGCAGACATCCATAAAAGAAAAAATGTGCTACAGTGACAAACACATTAGACTGAGGTTGGAACACCTCTGGTTTACTTTGGGGAAATCACTTCATGCCTCGAACCTCAACTTCCTGTCAAGTAAAAGGGCCAAATTAATCCAGTAAGAGGGCTTCCCTGGTAGCTCAGTGGTAAAGAATCTGCCTGCAATGCAGGAGACGGGATTCGATCCCTGGGTTGGGAAAATCCCTTGGAGAAGGGAATGGCAACCCACTCTAGTATTCTTGCCTGGAGAATCCCATGGACAGAGGAGCCTGGCAGGCTACAGTTCATAGGGTCTCAAAACAGTTGGACATGACTGAAGCAACTGAGTGCACACACACAGAAGCCAGTAAGAATCCTCCCTGACTTTGGAGTTCTTGGGTTTTAAGGAGATGACCCTGCAGCCTCAAGTGAGGCTCTGCATCCATCCAGGGTCCCCCGTCTGCTCTGATCTGGTTTGCTTACTGAGCTTTCACTTCACCTGCATGGAGGGATCCACTTCTTGCAAGGAAGGAGGAAGAGAGGGAGGAAGGAAAGGGTGAAAGAAGGCAGGCAGGAGACCCCTGAAGCTCATGCAGGGCTACAGGCTGAGACCCGCTGATGACAGCAGGACTAACCAGTGAGACTGTGGGGCGGACCCAGTGACAGGGTATCCGATATTGGGCTTTAAATACAGGTTTCTGTTAAGAAGCAAGTGTGTCTGGGTTGAACTGATGATTGACTGATTATTATTGCGCTGGTTATTGACTCCTGACTCCTGCAGGGGTCTTAGCTCTCAGTCTGCCCTCTACCTGCACTACGCCCCTTCCTTTCCTGGGTCCTTTTGTGTGTGTACAGTGCTGTGCCGGGCTCTCTGGGGCTTCTGCAGAAGCAGCTCCTCTTCTGAAATGAATGAACTGCAGTCTCCAGGCAAGCGAGCGCTGCCAGACCCTCAGTCAGGTGGCGCCGGGCATTTATCTCCCAGCATTGGCCCTGGTCTCTGGAGACGTCTGCGCTTTGCAGGTGCATCTTTTGTCCACCCGAAAAGCTTTCCACTTGAGATGTCTTGCTGCTCCAGCGGCTCCCCCCTCAAGAGGTGGTCCAAATCTGTCTAAAGGGCCCATGGTCCACAAAACAAAAGTACATTAGCAAGACAAAGCTAGCCACACTCCTCGCTCCCTCCCTTTAACCCTCCACCCCACCCCTCTCTTCTGCTTTTCTCTAAGAGCAATCTTGAGTTCTTAAAATTTTAAATGGATAAATAAGAGAAGGCATGGTGCAACCTTATCTCCACCTTCTTTGAATAAGGTACACGCACAGCCCCAAAGAAACCCAGAGCCCCTCAAGAGATCCAGAGCTCTGTGGGTGTGGGGGATGTGTGTGTGTGTTTCACAAAAGACAGGTGCTGGCATCAAGCACAAAAGAAAGAAGTTGAGGAGGTGAACACTTCTGTGAATGCGCCTTCACTGTGCTTATCCAGTGAGAATGCCTTTTTACTTTAAAATGGCATAATCACCCTTCCAGCTTGTCTCTTGAAAACTGTTGTACTCTCTAAGGGTTATTGGTGCCCAGGAAGTAAGACTAGCTTTTAAAAACCAATTTGTAACAGTCTTTAAGCTTTTTTAAGGTTTTTTTTTTTTTTATGTGGACCATTTGTAAAGTCTTTATCGAATTTATTACAGTTTTGCTTCTGTTGTTCTGGTTTTTTGGCATGTGGGATCTTAGCTCCCCCACCAGGGATCAAACCTACATCCCCTGCATTGGAAGGCAAAGTCATAACCACTGGACTGTCAGGGAAGTCCCTAACCTTTTTAAAATTAAATATTCTGTGGTCACAGATTGGACCCAGCTAGAACAATTATCCTCTCTCTACCTGTTACCAAGGCTAATGCTGTTAGAAAATAAATTAGAATGGAAGCAATTGTTGAGATGATGAGATGGTTAGGTAGCATCACTGACTCAATGGACATGAACTTGAGCAAACTCCAGGAGACAGTAAAGGACAGGGAAGCTTGGAATGCTGCAGTCCATGGGGTCACAAAGAGTCGGACATGACATATAGCTCCTAAACAACTGCAACAGTTCTTACCCATTGGCAAGAGCAGCCTCCACTGTCACCTGTACAGGGTTCTGCAGTGCCCCAGGCACTCTCACAAGCTTTGCCTCTGCTTTTAAGTCTGGCAACGTCCGGCGAGGTAGACAGAATCAGTCTTGTTTTTCAGATAGAGAAACTGAGGTTCAGGACTGTTAATGGTTACTTGAATGACACACAGCTATTTAACAGCAGAACAAGGATTCAAACCCAAGTTGTAGGATTCAGAATGCCTTGCTTCAGATCGTCCTCCTGACATACACAGCATTTCCCTTCTAGCTTGCTTTTCATGAAAGCGACACCTTGTCTAACTGTAGTGTGGATGGAGACTTGAATTTTTTCCATTATGTTTCTCTGTCCCTGCAATTTTCTCACTATCATCTCCAACCACATCCATGCATTGTCCTCTCTTCCCAAAAGTGACTTCATACAAAGCCCCCGCTTGGCTTACTCCCTCGTCCTAACTGAGCAGAGAATGAGCTGCTCAGTTAGGAGAATGAGAATTTCATAAAATAACTGATGCCCTAGGACAAATATTGTATGACTCCACTCACAGGAGGAACTTTAAGTCAACAAATTAATAGAGACTAGAGAAATAGCAGGGTGGTTGCCAGGGGCTAGAAGGAGGGAAGAATAGGACGTTATTGTTTAATGGGCACATGGCATTTCAGTTTGGAAAGATGAAAGGGTTCTGATAGTGATGATGGTTGGACAGTGTGAATGTACTTAAATGCCACTGGAATGTACACTGAAAGATGAGCAAAATGGTAAATTTTATGTAACGTATGTTTTACCTCAATGAAAACTGCAAAAACACATGAAAAGATGTTCAGCATTGCTAATTATTAGAGCAAGGCATATCAAAACCACAGTGAGGTACCACCACACAACAGTCAGAGCGGTCATCATCAAAAGATCTACGTCTGCTGGAGGGTATGTGGAGACAAGGAAACCCTCCCACGCTGTTGGTGGGAACACAAATTGGTGCAGCCGCTATGAAAAACAGTATGTAGGTTCCTTAAAAACTAAATCCAAAGCTACCATATGATCCAGCAATCCCACTCCTGGGCATAAATCCAGAAAAGACAAGAACACTAATTCAAAAAGATACGCACACCCCAATGTTCATAGCATCGCTGTCTACAATAGCCAAGACAGGGAATCAACCCAAGTGCCTATCAACAGATGAATGAATAAAAAAGATGTCTTATATATACCATGGAATATTAGCTATTAAAAAAGAATGAAATAATGTCATTTACAGCAACATGGATGGACCTAGAGGTTATCCAACCAAGTGAAGTGAATCGGTCACAGACAAATATTATATGATATCACTTACATGTAGAATCTAAAAATAATATAAATGAATCTATTTACAAAAAAGAAACAGATTCAAAGGCATAGAAAACAAACTTGTGGTTACCAAAGGGGAAAGGGATAAATTAGGAGTATGAGATTAACAGATACATACCACTGTGTATAAAATAGCAACAGGAATTTATTGTATAATAATCCTAATTTATCCCTTCCCCTTTGGTAACCATAAGTTTGTTTTCTTTGCCTATGAATTATGCATATATGTATATATATCTAGTATGTATGTATATAATCTGAATATGTATTATATAACTGAAAAAAAGTACTGGAAAAGTCAAAATAAAAAATGTTTTAAAATATTGATGCCTGGGTCCCAAACACAACTTACTGATTCAGAATCTCTAGGAGTGACAGGTGGGATTGGGAATTTTTTCAAGATCTCCAGGTTACTGTTAAACCTGCAGCCACAATTGACCAGTGCTATCCTACAGGGCAGACATGAATCAGAAAGAGGGGAGGGAGGCCCATCTCCTAGCCACCAGGTTTTCTTGGAAACACACTGGATGGTTGATCTTGACTTTTCCTGGCCCAATACCCACCTCATAAAGGAAGGGCAGGACCTCCTGGTGTACTTACGGAAGAACAGGTTGACTTGACTACAGGAAGATTTGTTCTATTTCATCCTTGTCATTGATGAGGTTAATCTTTATTGATCTTGACCTGAGCTTTATCTGAGTCCATCACTGCAGCCCTCAGAAATCTCTTTCTTCTATGTTCTCACCATGGGTATCTAAATAGTAATTGGGAAACTTCTCTGGTGGTCCACTGCTTTAGACTTCATGCTTCCAATGCAGGAGGCAAGGGTTCAATCCCTGGTTGGGGAACTAGGATCTTACCTGCCACACAGCGCAGCTAAAAATTAAAAAAAAAAAAAAATTAGTAATTGGGATTGGAGTTGGCAACCTGATTTTATCAGGAGGGCACTGGGGTTCTGGAAGTTAAATGGCTGTTTCGAGCACATAGTGACATCCTCTGACCTCCACGCCCAGGGGCGAGTGTGTCCGTCCTGGTGCAGGTCAGAGCAGCCCTGCCCTGGGCCCTTCCTGCACACCCCTGAAATGCTGCTCTGCATCCTAAACCTCATGTCCTCAGCTCCTCGTGCTGGATACATTTAAATGCCTCTGACTCTCCAAAAGTCAGAGGATACTGAGCTCGTTGTTTATGAACTCCTGGAACTCATAAACCATAAGCCCAGCCCGTGGAGCCTGAGCCTCTGCCCTCAGCCCGGGAAGCCTTTCAGGACCTGCTGTGGAATGCAAACTGCTCCTCCTCCATGTGGGTCGCTGGCGGCCTGCGGAACAGCCCTGGCCTGCCGTCACCTGAGCTGATGGATAAAAAGTCTGTCTGCTTGCACGCTGAGTGTGGGAGAGAGGGGGGGAGAAACCAGCCTTCCGTGTCCTTCGGAGTGAAACGCCTAACCACTGCTGAAGATCATGCCTAGGACAGCCCTGCTGGCTTGAGATTTCCAGATGGTGGGGCCTGTGTTACAGCCAGCACCATCACTCTGCAGACCCTCATTGTTTGCAGAGCATTTGCAGGTCTGTTATCTCATTTGCACCCCTCACCCTCCATCCCCGTGAGCTGGCAGGGCTGGTATTATTATCACCCTGGATCTGCAGATCATGGAAACTAGGCATAGAGAGGTTACAGGGTTCACTTAAAGTCCCCGACGTCTCAGGACAGAGCAGGACTCAAACACACATCCCTACTGTTCTTTCCTCCCTCTGGTCTACTTCTCATTTCAGCATTTAAGCATCTGACGTCTTTTTAAAAAATTTATTTTATTGAAGTATCATTGATTTACAATGTTGTGTTAATTCTGCTATGTAGAATAGTGACTCAGTTATACACATTTATACAATCTTTTTCGTCTTTGCCATTATGATTCATCACGGGATGTTGAATATAGTTCCCCGTGCAATATGGAAGGACCTTGTGGGTTATCCATTCTTTATGTAATAGTTTGCATCAAGCATCTGACATTTTAAACATTCTTTTATTGATGCTTTAAATTTCCCCAAAGCAGGTGTTCATCTCATATTTCAGCCTCATAGCGTATTGGTTTAAAACTCAGGCTCTGGGCTCAAGCTAGGTNTATGTAATAGTTTGCATCAAGCATCTGACATTTTAAACATTCTTTTATTGATGCTTTAAATTTCCCCAAAGCAGGTGTTCATCTCATATTTCAGCCTCATAGCGTATTGGTTTAAAACTCAGGCTCTGGGCTCAAGCTAGGTGAACTTGGTCAAGTCATTTACTTTTTTCTACCTCAGTTTCCTCATGGGTAGAATGAGGACAGGCTTAAGGCCCCTTCAGGGATGATATCAGATGCATAAATCTCTTACCAGGTGTCTAACACAGCAGTAAGTGTTCAGTGTCTTAGCTCCATGAATTATAGTAGTAATTGATAATATTACCACAAAATCATTAGCATACTCTTGCCGGTTTACTACTTATTGACATAATGCCCAGGGTTGTGAAGGACAGCATTATTAGATGGCATGGTAACACTGTAGATGAGATGGACAAGTTGTTTAAAATCTCAGCGGGGATATTCACATGTGGAACAATTAAGGAATAATGTGAGACTGCTTTGATCAAATGGAAAAATGCATGCGACCTACAAAAAGCTCCCTAAGAGTTAAAAAATCATTCAGTGTTAAAGTGGACCATTCACTCTGAACCTTTCATGGGACNCTTTTCTTCCTGCCCCCAATCCCTCCCAGCATCAGAGTCTTTTCCAATGAGTCAACTCTTTGCATGAGGTTTGTTTAGAAAAAGCTATATATAGTGTTTTTTTTGTATTTATATAAGTGTAAAATGGTTGGTTGAGCTTCACAAGTAGATATCTGCCATGGTCATATGACATTTTGTTTTAGAACAATTTATACTTTTTTAATTGAAGTGTAGTTGATTTGCAATGCTGTGTTAATTGCTGTGCAGCATAGTGATTCAGTTATACATATATACACACACACATGGTCTTTTTAATATTCTTTTCCATTATAGTTTATCACAGGATATTGAATATTGAGTGTAGATCCCTGTGCAATACAGTAGGACCTTGTTATTTGTCCATTCCTTATATAACAATTTGTATCTGCCTAATCCTAAACTCGCAGTCTGTCCATCCCCAACCCTGGCAGCCATATCTGTTTTAGGTACCTTAGTCTGTTTCTGCCCTGAAAATAAGTGTCATTTGTGTCATATTTTACGTTCCATATATAAGTGATATTGTATGGTATTTTTCTTTCTGACCTACTTAATACAGTTTGAAGCATTTTGCTAACTTAGAAAAATTAGCTGACGTTCAAACTTTTGAAATTGAAGCTTCTCTATTTTTCTTCTGTCTCAAGAGTATATTTTGTAGTAAATCAGGCTAATTTATTGATTTTGAAATGTATAAAGTATGTTAAATTTCATCATATTGTTACCATTTGGTGATGTCATTGCTTTAAAAACTCAGAAAAATTTTACCATATTATTCCAGAGTTCAGAACAGTCTGTATATTTTGCAAAATAGCCATCTATTAAGTATAGTATCANGACATCTGGTCCTGCCCAGATGTTAGAGATCTCCAAATTAAACTAACAAAGAAGAGAAGCAGCTAACATCAATGTTCACTGCTTTCTTCCAAGGCACCAAATCAAAACTCAATAATTTAAACCTAAAACATTTTAAACCTAAACTTTTCTTTTCTTGACTTTGGCATTGGCCTGGAAAGATAACTATCTCTATATCTCCCAGGCCACTGCTGAGGGTGGTAAACTTTCAAACTGCTGGATTTGTCATCAAAAAATTCAATCTGACCATGACACCAACGTTCATTAACAGTGCTCCCTTAGAGGCAATGGTTTGTGCCCCAAGAGTATTTATCTTTTTTACTGGGATGGTTATCATGCCTAGACAACTGATGCATAACTGGAAAACGCTTCTCAGGTTATCTTACTGGGTCCGTAACTGTTCACAAAAAATGGAGACACCTCGTCGGTCAGCTCCCCTTAACTTACAACGTGAATTAGAAAACACTTACCACGAAGCATTCAGAATTCAGGATCCACTTCCTTCTGCAGAACCCAGCTTCCCTGGCGAGAAGTAAATACAGGTCCCTGGGCAGGGCTGACACAGGACCCGGCACAGGTCCCAGCCACAGGCATCAGCGGCAGCGGGCCTGCACTAACAGCACGAGCAGGGAGACGTCCACTGCCCTGGACAAGGCATGACAGCACTTAAAGTGACCCACCCAGGGCGCCTGCACAGTGTTGCAGAGTCCCAGGATTCCATGAGCTGCTCTTAGCTCTGCCCCTAACACAGCCCTTTGGCACCTTGGAAAGGAGTATGGCAGACTAGGCATGTGCATCTGAGTAAGGAGCCATAAGGGCTGGGCACCTTCTCTGCTAGCTGCTCCTGTCCTATGAGCTCCTGGCCTCACGGATTTGCAACAGGACTTCCTGCCCAATCTGAGAGAAGGCAGGTCTGATGCCTAGAGCCATTTAAGCTGGAGCCTCCAGAGTGAAGTAGTCTATCCCTGAGCTCAGCACTCTTCTCCTGATCCCCACCATCCAGCCAGACTGAAGAAGGCCCATACTATGAAAAGAATAATTTGGGTTTCTCCCTTCCCTTCCAGGAGTCCTGGCTTATTCCACTGGGCTCCAGTGGTAAGGGAGAGGCTGGGCAGACTCTGTCCTGAGTCTGGGGGAGGCATGCCGCCTAGGAGAGAAAAAGCTGGCTTAACTCAGCATTACAAAAACAAAGATCATGGTATCCAGTCCCATCAATTCATGGCAAATAAGTGGGGAAACAATGAAAACAGTCACAGACTTTATTTTCTTGGGCTCCAAAATCAGATGGTGACTGCTACCATGAAAATAAAAGATGCTTGCTCCTTGGAAGAAAAGCTATGACCAACCTAGATAGCATATAAAAAAGCAGAGACATTACTTTGCTGGCAAAGGTTCATCTTGTCAAAGCTATTGTTTTTGTAGTAGTCATGTACGGCTGTGAGAGTTGGAACATAAAGAAGGATGAGCGCTGAAGAATTGATGCTTTGGACCTGTGGTGTTGGAGAACACTCTTCAGAGTCCATTGGACTGGAAGGAGATCAGTCAATCCTCAAGGAAATCAGTCCTGAATANTGAGCCTCAGAAATGTGGTACCCAGCCAGCTACCCTCAAGGGGTTGTAGTCAGAGACAGATGGGCCAGTAAGTCAAAGCTATGTGTTGTTTATGGCTGATACAACACCACGTCTCACCACTTTCCCCTGCATTTTCAGCCCCTATGGGGTGTCCTTGATGATTTAATGATAGAAATCATAGTGAAAGATGGGAAAAGATCTGGAAGGACCCAGCATAGTGGCGCTGGAAATGGGTATTGAAGAAGAGGAGGTGGGCATCAAAGACACCAGTCAGCACATCTGGGTCTGTCCTGTGTGGGGGCTCCATGGGCACGGGCTGGGTTTGGGGGACAGTGCTCTCCCCTGGTGCGCCTTAGTGTGCCCTGTGGGAACACCAAGGTCCAGTTTTGTGACGTGTGCATGGTAGGGGAGGCTTGGGGGGTGGACTCTTGGTGGTGTTCATGAAACCGATAGACAGGTACAGTCTCACTCTGTGAGAAGGAAGCTTAGCAAAGAAACCAGGGATTTGCTTCAAAGTAGTTGGGGCGGAGAGGGGGCGTGGGTAGATGCAGGGGAGAGCTGGAGTCAGGCTGGCCGTGAGTTCATGCCTGTTAAAGCTGAAGGGGCCTCCACAGTGCAATACATCCTTCTCTCTGCTCTCCTACATCTTTGACATTTTCCATGATTTAAAAGATGCTGCAAGAAGTTTTGCTTTGTTGGAGAAGATGTGGATGCATGCAGAATATTGATTTCTGTGCCCTGTGTGTGTGGCTGTGAACAAGGGTAGCAGGTTAGGGGTTCAGCGTAGGGGGTGGGGTCGAGGCAGCATCCTGAGTGAGAGTCTAGGCGGGGTGAGCATGTGTTTGGCAGGGCCTTGGGCCTGTGTGCATTGCCCTGCACGGGGTTGGTCTGGAACACGTGTGCCTGAAGGAAAAGGCCAGTAATGCTGTGAGGTAATGGCCTGTTATTTTTAGGGAGTAAATAACATCTCTCATGAAGCAGGTTGTGTGGCTGCACAGGCTCCGTCTGTGTCCACTAACGTGCACTTAAAACGTGAGGGTATCGAGGCCTCCCAGGAGGGCCTGTTAAGAACTTTGTCATTATATGTTTTTCCTTTATGATGAAATAGCCCTAATCCATTTTTAGCAAGGATGATTGCTGAGTGCGTGTGTGTGTGAGTGTGTGTGAGTGTGTGCTATTTCTGCGTCCAAAGGCAAGATTTATGATTCTAGAACAGACGGTAGCTTGCTCTCTCTCTTTTATTTTTTTTTAATTGTTTTCCTTTGAAATTCCAGAGTTAATGTTTTGTCTACTTTCGATCTGACCCTCTTTGGAGAGCTGCATGTTGTGTGTGTGTGTGTGTGTGTGTGTGTGTGTGTTTTCACCAGAGAGAGATTGAGAGAGGAGAAGGAGAGAGAGGTTTGGAAACAAAGAATCTTTGTCTGTAAGCTGGAGCAGGCAGGAAACCCCAGTCCCCAGAGACCTGAGCCAGCCAGCCCTGTCCTGGAGTCAGACTCCAGCTCTCTGAATTCAGTTTGACAGCTTGTCTGGGACACTTTCTAAGTAACCATTACCCTTCCTTTCTCTGAGTAAAAGAACTGCTATTTTGTTCTGTGTGTGCTGTTATCGCATGTGTGGGTTCCACAGCGACCAGGACACGCTTTCTCTAAAATGATTGGAAACACTTAGCCCGTTTCCTCAGACAAGTGTAAATTTGTTCCAGGATAACGAAGCAAGACACCATCGCTGTTAGAGATGGATTTCGCAGGAGCGTTTTTAGTTCCAGCTAAGGCAGGAACCCACTTACTTGAAGGAGCTTCTCTATCTCAGGAATAATTCTAATTGTGCACATTTTATTCCTTTGAAGATTTTTTTTTTAAAGAACATATAAACAAAGATACCTTCTGATGAACATTCTCTTCTGTTTCTGTTTGATTGATCAATTGATGACTTTTAAAGAAATCCACCATCATAGGTCTCTCTCACCTCAGAGAACAATTCCAAGGTAGGAGCATGTCAGCCTGAACCCTGGGGGTGGGAAGCCAGGCAGGCACAACTGGATAACCGCCGGGAGCCCAGCAGCCACTGGTGTCCTGTGTCCCCCAGCCGCTCACATCAGTTGACTTTGCCACAATTGCCTGATGGATTGTGAGGCAAAACCCATCTTCTCCAGGGTGTATATGTTTGCAGGCCATCTAGGTCCAGCCATGCAGGATGGCCAGAGGCATCATATAATATGGCCAAAGTCAATTCAGGGTCTAGGGCATGATAGCTTGGCCAGCAAAAGTCTTGCACATTTAAGTTCTGACACCCCCCTCCCCCAAGTTGTATCCTTCAAATGTGAATGGATTCCTATCTGGACTATTTTCAAACCGAACTTTGAGTGTTTCCTGTACTCGCTTTGCCTGGTATACTTTCCTTGGTTGTCTCACCCCCACCCAATCCATACTCTATGAGCTACACTCACACTTGACGGTCCAGGTCAGATGATGTCTCCTTAGCCACCCCTGCCCCATGGCACCTTGCTTGTGCCCACTGTCCTCCCTGGACAGCATCCTGATAGTCTGTCCAACAGCCTTTGGTTTTGTAAGTCTTGAAGCATCTTGTAGGCAGGGACTATGCCTTAGAAAAGGCTGTTGGATAGATGGATGGATGGATCAATGGATCAATGATGAATGGATGGATAGATGAATGGATGAATGGATGGATGGATGGATCAATGATGAATGGATGGATGGGTAGATGGATGAATGGATGGATGAAAATTATAGACAAAGTGCCTTAAACTACTCCCCAAGAGCTTACTGTAAAACTTACCCTTTGTGATGTTTCTAAAGACAAGAGTGAGGTTGTGGCCTCGGCCACTGAAGAGCTCGACTCAGGACTGCATTTTCTTCTCTGTTTGCCATGATTTCCCCTTCATTTGACTCCAGCAGGATTCCTTCCAGGCAGAAGCAGAGGGAAGAGCTTACTGAGAACAGATTTCAGTCACAAGGTGATGGTTCGATGTCACGCTTTTGCCCCATTTTTTACTGGCTTAGACTCCCCTTGGAGCCCTTCAGATCTGGGTCCCCTTGCTATGGGTGCTGATGAGAAAGAGGCCAAGGGCATAACCAGAACAAAGGAAAGTCATGTTGCAGGAAAGGTTAACTCCTGCTCATTCAGACCTCCTTTCCTGACCTTTATTATCACCCCTCCCCTTGCCCCATAACTATAACAGCTGCCGTTCACTGAGGGCTTATGCTAAGAACTCTTCTATTCACTTCATCTTTATACTTCATAATCACCTTATGTAGTTGGTACAGTTATTATTAGGACTTCTCTGATGACCCAGTGAGTAAAGAATCCATCTGCAATGTAGGAGACATAGGTTCAACCCCTGGGTTAGAAAGATCCCCTGGAGAAGGAAATAGCAACCCACTCCAGTTTTCTTGACTGGGAAATCCCATAGACAGAGGAGCCTGGTGGACTACGGTCCAAAAGGTCACAAAGAGTTGGACACGACTGAGCGACTAAGCATACACACAATTATTCTTCCCATTTTGCACTTGAGAAAACTGGGGCACAGATAGATTAAGCCCAAATCACAAAGCCTAGTAGGAATTAAAGCAGACTGGAGCCCATTTCCACAGTTCCTGGTGGTCCAGTCGTTGAGAATCCCCCTGCCAATGCCTGCGACATGGGTTCGATCCCTGGTCCAGGAAGATTCCACAAACCTCAGATCAACTAAGCCCATGTGCCTCAACTACCGAGCCCCAGCTCTATAGCCTGCACTAGAAACTGCCACAACGGGAGGCCCATGCACTACAACTAGAGAGAGCCCTCCCACCGCAACACAAACCCAATGCAGCCGAAACAACTAAATAAAAAATATTTTTTTTAATTAAAGAGGAAAAGAAGAGATTTAGAAAATGACACGCTGTCTTGAGTAATACCCTGTTGATAAGATAGAGTGCAGTAAACTTAAAAAAAAAGGATAATGGATGTTCGTTCGATAAGTCTAGTTGTGAAATTTCCTCAGTTACAGGAGTTAGCCAAGGCCTTGCCTTGGTCAGCTTCCTTGACCCATGGCTCTCCAAGAGAAGGAAAGGTGTCGGCATCACCTGGACCATTTTAAAGACAGAAGCTGCCTGCCCCAGCATCCTAGACCACACCCCTTCTCATTCCGTAGGCATCCTTGGTGGGCGAGGCTGGAGCTGAGTGTTCCCACTGCTTCTCAAATCCTCTCCCCCTCCATCACCCCACTGCCTACCCAGGCTTTACTTGAATACTTAATGGAGATGCAACATGTTTTCGTTGCTCTGTATCAGCACCATTCCACAGTGTTGTTTTCTCCTCATCCCTGTGCCTGCTGGCATTCCAGCCCCTGGTACCATTCTGGGCTGCTTAGAAATGTGCACTTTGGCCTTCCTGCCCCCACCCTGCTTGGGCTTATCTGTTATAGTCATGTCTGTCAAAGCTGCTCCTACATGCTTCCTGGAGAAATCAAGAATCTGATAGGTACCACCTTGCTCTGCAACATGAGTGAAGGTGACAGTGAAGGCATGAGCCCTGAGACGTTTCAATAAAGAAAAATGCNGTGGCCTACGTAGGTGGTGCAAACTCCTTGTCTCAGAGTTTTATTGGTTTTCTGCATAAACCAAGTTATTCAGCATCTTTTCTCCACTAACTTTTCCTACTACACTATTCTTCCTAATCTCTATTTATATTTCTAATTAAATAGTTCTTTCTTAGGACACCGACTCCATCTCCACTTCGAATTACCCTGAATCCACCGGGGCTGGACCCTGGAGGAACTCAGTTCAGAAATTCAGTAGACTCAATTTATCCCAGGATCAGAATTTATCCTGTACAGACAATTGAAGATGAAATGCCCTAGGACCCAAAATTTGCCTATTCTTTCAATATGATATAAAGAGCAAGTACAAAGTTTTTTTTTTAATTTAAATTTATTTATTTTAATTGAAAGCTAATTACTTTACAATCTTGTATTGGTTCTGCCACACATCAACAGGAATCCACCACAGGTGTACACGTGTTCCCCATCCTGAAACCCCCTCCCACCTCCCTCCCTGTACCATCCCTCCAGGTCATCCCAATACACCAGCCCCAAGGATCCTTTATTGAACCTGGACTGGTGATTCGTTTCTTATATGATATTATACATGTTTCCATGCCATTCCCCGAAATCATCCCACCTTCTCCCTCTCCCTCTCCCACAGAGTCCAAAAGACTGTTCTATACATCTGTGTCTCCTTTGCTGTCTTGCATACAGGGTTATCATTACCATTTTTCTAAATTCCATATGGTCATGTATGGATGTGAGAGTTGGACTGTGAAGAAAGCTGAGAGCCAAAGAATTGATGCTTTTGNGAATTTCACTTCACTGATGGCTCAGGGGGTAAAGAAATTGCTTGCAGTGCAGAAGACACAGGAGACTTGGGTTCAATCCCTGGGTTGGAACGATCCCCTGGAGGAAGAAATGGCAATCTACTCCAGTATTCTTGGCTGGGAAATCCCATGAACAGAGGAGCCTGGCGGGCTACAGTCCATGGAGTCGCAAAGAGTCAGACACGCCTGAGGGACTAAGCACAGTGCAGCACTCTGTGTTTTGAATGTCAACTCCCAGAGCAAGGTTGTGTGTCTGGCCACCGATGCACTCTCCACACACAGAAGAGAGTCCGGCACCGTAATACACATTCATTAAAACGTTGCTGAATGAATGAATGTTTGTGGAGTATGAGATATCAGCTAGGCCCAATAGCTCATGCTGGAAGAGAAGAGGAACCTGGGGTGGGAAAGGAAAACCAGGTGATAAAATACAGTCCCTCCGTTCCCAAAGATTCTCACCAAGCGAGAGGCATACGTGCACCAGGAATCATAGCAGGAGGCTGAACAAAACAAGGGTGATAACCACGAGACCCTCNTGGAAGAGAAGAGGAACCTGGGGTGGGAAAGGAAAACCAGGTGATAAAATACAGTCCCTCCGTTCCCAAAGATTCTCACCAAGCGAGAGGCATACGTGCACCAGGAATCACAGCAGGAGGCTGAACAAAACAAGGGTGATAACCACGAGACCCTCACCAGTGAGCCTTTGCAGAGCTTTGGGAGTAAAAGATGCAAAAGTTGAGTCATGGATTACATGCAGGACTGTGTCCCGAATAATCAGGGAGAGTGAGGGCGACCCCCCCAAAGGAAGCAGACGGGAGCACATCAGATCCGGGCTGAGGCAGATTTGACCCAAGAAGTCTGCAATTTTGTTGCGTCTACGCTGCCTAACGTATAGGGGAATTCTGGCAAACACCCAACTAATCGAGTCAGTATGAATTGCTTTTCCACACAAGGCTGGCCTCCAAATCCCACTTGGAGGCCTTATCAAAATAAAGAGGTCATTGAGGCTTGTGTGTCATTCAGACACAGAGCCCCGTGGGAGGAGCGGAGCCAGGGAGGGCCGGCCTTAGCAGGTCCAGTCTCGTGGGACCAGGGTGAGGCTGTGCAGAGAAGGTACCACTGGCCTCTCCAGCCATCATCTGTGAAAGCCAACCATTCTTTAAGCATTTCTCTCATGTGTCCTTTCAGATATTTCTTCACGTGAAATATCTGAAACAGTAGCTTCATTCTACTCCACGCAGCGGGGCTGGCTCCGAGGCTCCTAGGCTGTTTGGATTCCAGGACAAATCCTTGAGCAAAAGAAATCTGATCCAGGATGTTTGTTCTTTTTTCTTCTCCATGCATTCCAAGTTTGAGGAAAGCCTCACCTAGATATTTCCTTCTTCTTGAGGTCTCAGTGGAAGCCAAGATCCCCTGATGCCCTTTAGAACATAGGATGCCTCCAAGGCGAAGGCTGAGCTGCCCTTGTAGATGAGGTTGCAAAGAGGTGAGGACCCAGCTCAGAGCTCCAGGGCTGGCTGGGCAGGGAGCTGGGGGAGCTGACAGTCAGGGACAGGGGGAGGAATGCTGGATAAAACCTAGGCTAGTAATAGACCAGCAGGCAGCCAGAGCCACGGGCCCTCACCAGCTTCTAGGCCAGCAATTCTAAACTGGGATCCAGGATACAGCAAGTCCCCTACATACGAACCTTCAAGTTGTGAGCTTTCAAAGATGTGAACGTGCGTTTGCATTTCCAGTCACATAAGTTAGCTCATGTGCCTGCATCCTCTACAGGGAATTGTGCTTTCGTGTTCTTTACAGTCCTGTATAGCATATGATAGTACACCATCTTTATTTCAAGCCCAGCATGTCCAGAAAGAAGAGTGCGAGCAGCAGTGGTGTAGCCAGTACTGCTAAGATGCACCGAGGGATAACGATGGTGTTAGTTGGCTACCTAGGCTAACTGTGTTGGACTTACAAACAGATTGGACTTAGGAACACGCTCTCAGAAAGGAACTCATTCATATTGAAGAGACTTGCTATCATACCTTCTTCTTCTAAAAGAGAGCGAGACTTTATTCCTGTTTGGGACTCACTGATCTCAGAGCACAGGAATGGGACTCTCCTTCCTCCTTTACAGCTTCTCTTCTTTTTCAGGGTTTTCCCTGGTGAGCTTTCGAACCTCACTTCACCAAGACCAACATCTTAGAGGTGCAAGCAAGATTGTATAGACTACGTGTATATTGTGTATATTTTTAAAATTGCCCTTGAGCGAATCCTTATTTAATCTTTCTAGCAATCCTATGCAGCATCTGTTACTATTTTTAGAGAAGCAGAGCATGGGGTTCAAAAAAGCAGAGTAACCTTTTGATGATGATTGTTCGCCAGGGCTGGGATCTGAAACATAACCACCGACCCTCTAGAGAGAAAGGGTGTCTGCCCAAGGGGACCCACGCCCTGTGTGACTTTACACAGCCCAGGTGCCCATTGCCTTAACACAACTTCGAAAGTGGGAGGCCAGGCCAGCAGGTCAGATGTCTAGTACAATGGCTGGCAGGGGCTATATGGTGATCACGGCCAGCACAGGGCTGGTCCTGAGTCTGGAAGGTTCAGCATGCTGGGCAGGGCAGAAGAAAGAGCCCAGAGAGAAGCAGAGCTGGACTGGTGGCCAAGCCAGACCTGCTCCTCCTCTTAGGCTGGACCTTTTATACCCCAGGGCCTCAGAGGGATGGGGGTTATGGAGGATCATATCGTTGAGTCCTCTGCCAACAGCAAGGATGTTGTCATTGCTGTGTGTGAGAGTTCCCTGGTGGTCCAGTGATTAAGAATCTACCTTCCAACACAGCGAGTGCCGGTTTGATCCCTGGTCAGGGAACTAAGATCCCATAGGCCTCGTGAACCCCCCTCCCCCCGTAAAAAATGTTACCTATAGATGGGAGAGTTTGGGCAATGGGTCTTCCTCCTGGTGGGTTTCGCTCTTTCTTGGGAAGCTTGAGGCTTTGGACTCGGGGGTTCCCTTTCTTAGAGCTTTTCTCTTTGGGCAACCTCGCTCTTCCAAGAGGGGAGGTCTGGATCAGACTGAGAGAAGCCTCTACCTTGAGCTGGAGCCACCTTGCCTGTCCTGCTGAAAGGTCTGCATTCAGAAGCCGGGCTTTCCAAGGATAAACAGGGTGAGGTGCTGCCAACCAGAAACTCGAAGAGAAGTTTCAGGGAATATTCATCTTTTTCCATCAAGTAATCGAGAGCACGGACTCATGCCGGAAGGGAGGAAGAGAGAGGCTTTTGTGCCCGCGTCTCCTGCATCTCTGGCCCCCGGGTGAGGTCATGACAAAATGTGGAGCTGCGTGTTGCCTGGGACACTGGGCCTTCAGACAGCGAACCGTCGGCATCAGAGCAGAAAGAAAGCTTTCCTGAGATGTTTGGCCAGGTTTCTAGGGCCCGTTTAACAGCTTTACACAGAAGCTGAGTTAACACTGGGATGTCTGTGAGAAGGTCACGTTCAGAAAAAGTCTTCCCCTTCCCACAAGGGGTTTTCAGAAAAAAGAAAAAAAATCTCCATGCTCATATTTCTCCACTCCAGGAGGCTCCCCTGGAATCTAAGAGGCCACTGAAGGTCAAGTCAGCCACACCAGACATGCAATAATGAAGATACTGTTCAAACCATTATATACGTGAAGCTGAATTATCCACAATGCCTAGCAGTGCCCAGAATGAGGCTCAGTCTTTCTCAGCTTTGGCCAGAGTGGATGTTAGGACTGCCTGAAACCATAAGCTCCAGGCAGAGCCCTTCTGGGAAGATCCTCTGAAAAAGCTTATTACAATAAGATTCATTATCAAGCCTGGAGTACAAGGCATCACTGAAGTAAAAAGTGATTTTCTACTGATCAAGCATCTGCTGCTACCCGAAAGTTCTGAGACCAGCTGCCCTGAGGGCCCCTAACAGTCACATTTTCACCTGTTGTACCCTTGGTCAGGGGCTGCCCAGGTGGTGCCAGTGGTAAAGACCCCCCCCCGCCCCGGCCAATGCAGGAGGCATGAGATGTGGGTTGGTTCCCTGGGTCAGGAAGATCCCCTGGAGGGCATGGCAATCCACTCCAGTATTCCTGCCTGAAGAACCCTATGGACAGAGGAGCCTGACTGTAGTCCATGGGGTCACAAGGAGTCAGACACGACTGAAGTGACTTAGCACACACACAGACTGGAATCACTTGGTAACTTCATTTAGTGGGGAGAAGTCTGGGCAGAGGCTTGGAATGCCCATCAGCTAGGAAAATAGTCAACAACAAGAGGAAGTGTGTCTGTTTAGCAAGAAGGAGAAAATATTGGCCAAGCATTCATTCATTCATTCAACGAATATTTATTGTATGCTTGCTCTGGGCTGGGTGCTTGGTTCTATCAGAGAACCAAAGAGGGGTCCTGACCCTAATGGACCTGACATTCAGGTGGGAGATGCAGACAATAACCATCATGAATTCAGTTCAGTTCAGTTCAGTCCAGTCTCTCAGTCGCGTCCTACTCTTTGCGACCCCATGAACTGCAACACACCAGGCCTCCCTGTCCATCACCAACTCCCAGATTCCACCCAAACCCATGTCCATTGAGTTGGTGATGCCATCCAACCATCTCATCCTCTGTTGTCCCCTTCTCCTCCTGCCCTCAATCTCTCCCAACATCAGGATCTTTTCCAGTGAGTCAGCTCTTCACATCAGGTGGCCAAAATATTGGAGTTTCAGCTTCAAAATCAGTCCTACCAATGAACACCCAGGACTGATCTCCTCAGGATGGACTGGTTAGATCTTGCAGTCCAAGGGACTCTCAAGAGTCTTCTCAAACACCACAGTTCAAAAGCATCAATTCTTCGGCACTCAGCTTTCTTCACCATCCAACTCTCACATCCATACATGACCACTGGAAAAACCATAGCCCACGTGATTAAATTAGGCGATACATGGAAAAATAAGTAGAGCAAAGTAAGATGGATGGAAGCAAAGGAAGGGAGGTTAATGTATATTTGGTAGGGCTGGCCAGCCTGTTTCTGGGTTTGAACATTCATAAGATATTTAATGATGCAAATATAGCAATAATTGCAATAATATTACTTGCTAATGTTCACCGAGTTTCACTCTGTGCTAGGCACCATGCCAGCTGTTTGCCTGGGTATCTCATTTAATCTGCAGGGCTGCCCTGGTGCTTCCAACCTCTAAGGCAGCATGCCAGATCTTCAGCTCTATCCTTGCAGTAGGACTTAATCCAAAAACACTGGCTTTCATTTCAATCTTCCATTTAGTAGATGCTGTAACGTACCCAGTGCCCACAGGCAGCATTTGTTAATCTCCTCAGTAAATGGACCCAAGTGTCCTTCGTGGACTCAGATTCCAGGGGCGGGATTTTCCATGCAAGTGGGTGGAAATGAAAGAGCACGTGGGAAGAGAGCCTTGTGGCCTTTGCTGCTCTGATTTCACACTCTGCTCCAGGACCCTTAGCTGTAGGCATGACGGATGCTGTTTATTGCTCTGTTACCTTCGCTGGAGGAGGCACTTCAGGCTGANCCATGCAAGTGGGTGGAAATGAAAGAGCACGTGGGAAGAGAGCCTTGTGGCCTTTGCTGCTCTGATTTCACACTCTGCTCCAGGACCCTTAGCTGTAGGCATGACGGATGCTGTTTATTGCTCTGTTATCTTCGCTGGAGGAGGCACTTCAAGCTGATTGCTCGTGGCCTTTCTGTTTCTGTCACTTTTTTTTTGGCACCTACTATAGGGCTTTAGGGTTGGTAGGGACCTCAAAAGTTCTCTCACCCAGGCTTCCCCCAGACCCCCAGGGCATCACAGGAAAGGACAGGGCTGCCAGACACTCCTCTGATAGAGTATCAACCATTAGAGAAAAATCCAGCCATGACCTGCCCTCTGTTGGTTACAGGGAATTCATCCAGGTGTCCTGTAACTTTTGCATGCCTCTACTGTCAGAATAAAAGAATAGGAGGGGATATATGTATACTTATGGCTGATTCATGTTGAGGTTTGACCAAAAAACAACAAAATTCTGTAAAGCCATCATCCTTCAATTAAAAAAAGAATAGGAGGAATAGCTGGTAAGAAGTCGATGGTAACTATAGCCAAAGCCTTAAGGTTGGCCTTAAAAAAAAAGTTTCTTCCGAATGAATATAACATAGTTTTCAGAGAGGATGGATTCCTCCAGTAAATTAAGGATCGAGAAAAAAAAAACTGCTTAGAAAACTCTTGAGTCAGAGATCTTATCAGTGCAGAGTAAGTCACAAGTCAAGTCAAAACTTCAGATAACACACACCAATTCCTGGAACTTGGTGATTTGCTGTTTATCTTTGCATGAATTTGTCACTTTCTATTCCACTTTCTATTCCGTTCCTGCTAGTTTCACCTCTCTTACCCACCAGTACCCACTGCATCCATCCACCATGGGCTGCGTGCTCCACCGCACCGTGTGTTCACGGTATTGCCACCTTCCAGGGGCCTCTCCTGGTTTCTGCTGCCTGTGACCCAGGGCCACTAACTTGTTGATCGGCTGTGGACATGGTCTTGAGCCTGACCTCATCCCCCCACTGCAAACCCACAGGTGGTTGTCTCCCACCCGACACATTCACATCTCACTGCTCACGTCTGCCACATGCCCACCTCTGATGGCGTGCTTTCTTCTCTCCAAAGAGGCCACTGGCCCCACTTAGACTGGCTTCTCTCTCCTTCACCCCCAGGATCTCCAGCACTCCTTTGGCACATGACCTGTACATCCTCACAGTCTTCTGTTATCTTCTCCTATTTAAAGGCAAGGACAGGGGTCTATCCGCATCTCTACAAATGACTCACTTGTGTTCCTTTTTATGGCTGAATAATATTCTATTGTGTATATGTCCTACGTCTTCTTTATCCTTTCCTCTGTTGATGGACACTTACTTTGTTTCCATGTCCTGGCTACTGTGAACAGTTCTGCAGTGAACACTGGGTGTATGTGTCTTTTTGAATCATGTTTTTTTCATACAGAGTAAAGTCAGAAAGAGAAAAACAAATATTGTATATTAACGCATATATGTGGAATCTGAAAAGATTGGTATAGATGATCTTATTTATTTACAAAGCAGAAATAGAGACACAGATATAGAGAACAAAAAAAGTATGGATACCAAGGGGGATGGAGGAGGGATGGGGTGAATTGAGAGATTGAAACTGACATATATACATTACTACATATAACATGGTGCTTCCCAGGTGACTCAATGGTAAAAACAACCTGCCTGCCAATGCATGGGGTGCAGGAGATGTGGATTCAACCCCTGGGTAAGGAAGATCCCCTGGAGGAGGAAATGGCAACCCACTCCAGTATTCTTGCCTGGAAATCCCATGGTGGGCTATCGTCCATGGGGTCGCTAAGAGTCAGACACGACTGAGCACACAGCTCTGCTGCTGCTGCTGCTAAGTCGCTTCAGTCGTGTCCAACTCTGTGCGACCCCATAGACAGCAGCCCACTAGGCTCCCCCGTCCCTGGGATTCTCCAGGCAAGAATGCTAGAGTGGGTTGCCATTTCCTTCTCCAATGCATGAAAGTGAAAAGTGAAAGTGAAGTTGCTCAGTCGTGCCTGACTCTTAGCGACCCCATGGACTGCAGCCCACCAGGCTCCTCCGTCCATGGGATTTTCCAGGCAAGAGTACTGGAATGGGTTGCCATTGCACACACACATGTATAAAATAGATAACTAATGAGAACCTATTCTATAACTCAGGGAACTCTATTCAGTGCTCTGTGGTGATCTAATCGGAAAGGAAACATAAAAAAGAGGGGATATGTGTATATACATGACTGATTCATTTTGCTGTACAGCAGAAATTAACACAACATACTGCAATAAAAATTTTAGCTAACTAATTAATTTAAAAAATAAAGGCAAGAATAGCGAACTTGTTTCATATTCTTTCACTTGCACTCTATAGCCAAATATGCAATCCATTGCAGAAATCAGTCCCAGACAAATGCCTGGAGGCCTAACCAGCACCCCAACCCCAAAGAAGAATTTTGGAAGAACCTGGCCTTTCCTCGCAGGTCCCCGAGCCTTGTACACACTGTTGCCCACTGCCAGACAGTCCAGAAAATACCCATGAGAACCTTCAACCACATACCCCAACTTGTAAACAAGTTAAGTTCTTTGTTTGTTTCTGTTCTGCTTTGTTTTTAAGCAAGCACAGGAATCTATTTGCAGAAGGAACTGTGAAAAAAAAGAGTCAAAAATAAAAACAGACAACTCAAATGAGCCAGGTCTGTCTCTTTTGCCCCCTTCCCTCCCCTTCTTCCCATTTCTATCCCCTCACTTTCTGTTTTGCTTTTCATGCCAATTGCTAAAGATTGTAGTTTCAAAACTTCCCTGGCTTTTCTAAAACTAGGAGGAATGTGCATCTGCACGTGGATTTTTCCACCAAAAATCTGTTCCTGTAGTTTGGTTCTTCTTAGCCAGAAACAATCAGAACAGGCCATGGGACCAGCAAGCCCATCTTCACAGTTCTTATTTTAATTTGTTTGTGAGGCTCAGAAGGGGTGGAGGGGGATGGTTTGCGTTTCACCCCGTCTGACAGTTGTTTGATGAGGTTTGCACTCCATTTGTCCGGATGGTTTTTATGGTTTCTTTGTTGTCCGTGGAAAGACTTTGAAAGTCATAATTCTATATCCTTAAGCTCTTCTGCTGTTCCTGCTCCATGTCTCCACGGGACTCACAGCGTGAGAAAGGAAAAGACATTTCCAGTCAGTTGGTTAAGCAGTTTCTGCACAGGGTTAGGGAGATGTGTGGATTCTTTCAAGAAAAGGGTTGGGATCATGAATGTTCAGGTTCAACAGAGTGTCCACCAAGGTGATCTGGAAGCCTCTCTGCAGTCCAGGTGGGAAGCGTCTCTCCAGCCCCTTGTTTCTTGTTCCAGCCATACCTCTGGTCCTTTTCCTTTAGCTGTGGTCATCGCCCAGCTCTCCACTATCATCAGAAAAGCTGAGAGGCCAAGGAGAGTCCAGCATGTGCCCAAACATGGGCTGGAATGAGAGGCTGGAGCCACTGCTGGGGCCTCAAGGCATGGCTATGAGACAGTTTGTCCATGAGCCTTTAATCTAGACATAACCATCTCCACGGAGCTGCTTAAAGAGTTTTGCAACACAGGCTTTGGACACTTGTTTTCTTTCTAAACTTAGATTATGTTTGTAGAATGCCTTATAAGATGCTTCACATGTGTTATCTCATTTGAACATTACCTGACTTCATCCCTTGGGGCTGCTGTAGCAAAGTATGAGAAGCTGGGAGGCTAATCCACAACACTAACTTCTGACAGTTCTGGAGACTGAAAGTCTGAGGTCATGTGCCAGCACGGTCAGGTGTTGGAGGCCCTCCCGTTGGGACTGCAGATGGCTGCCTTCTTGTTGTGCCCTCATCTGGCAGGAGGCATGCAGGCAAGCTACCTCTGTGATTTCTTCTTATAAGAGCACTAACCCTTTTCATACGGGCCCCACCCTTAAGACTTAATTACCTCCCAAGACCCCACCTCCTATTACAATCACATTGGGGATTAGACATCTGCATGTGANTGACCTCTCAGGTCAGGCAAGGCCTCCCTATTACATATTCTCAAAGTAATCTTGTTTCTCTTTAAGCAGAAGTCTTATTTGACATTTTGGTTTAATATTTACCTTAACTAGTAGACTAAGCCTCTGTGGGTCCTGGGACCTTTTTCTTCTTCAACATAGCTCTCTCCCCAGCGCTATATTTGGCACTGAGCAACTGCTGAAAAATACTGGATGGATGAATCATTTTTTAAACTATTGTAGTTAATGAAATACAGTAAACATTAACAAGGGGCTTCCCCACTGGTACAGCAAAAAAGAATCCGCCTGGAATACAGGAGACACAGGCTTGATCACTGGGTCGGGAAGATCCCCTGGAGAAGGAAATGGCAACCCACTCCAGTATTCTTGCCTGGAAATTCCCATGAACAGAGGAGACTGGCGGCCTACAGTCCATAGGGTCGCAAAGAGTCAGACATGACTTAGCGACTAAACAATAACAAAACATTAACAAGAAGCTAGGCTCTAAAGACTTGACATCTCTTCAATGCATGAGCTTGGGCAGTGGGGCTTCTGGTCACCACATTGAATTCTTGGACTTGCTTACCAGCTTTAATTTTCACCAAGTTCTTGAAAGGTCATAGAATATAAGTAAAAGACATGAGAGTCATGCCTTTAGGGCCATATAGCAGCTTCATAAAGCTAAACTCTCAGAAACAGAACCACCAGGCTCAAAAGGTTAAAAGAAACAGCAAGGAGATGGAGGTAACAGAGAAAACATGAGAAGATGTTTTAAATCTGAATGCTGGCTGAATTATTCATTTGTATTAACTAAGACATCACAGATTTGAACTGAGTTTACCTAGAGACCTGGGTTCATCACTGGGTTTGGAAGATCCCCTGGAGAAAGAAATGGCAACCCACTCCAGTATTCTTGCCTGGAGAATTCCATAGACAGAGGAACCTGGCGGGCTACAAGTCCAAAGGGTCACAAAGAGTCGGACATGACTGAGTGACTAACACTATCTGGAAATAGCTAGATTAAGATCGTTATTGCTGTTGTTATGGTTGTGGTTTTTGTGTTTTACTCCTATAAAATAAACTAGGCACTTGAGAAAGAAAACTAATTTACTAACAGGAAAATGAAGTAAGTTTTGTTTCTGTATATTTGAGTTTGTGACTATGAAATTCACACATTTATATCTCCTCTCTAGCTGCTCAAATCTTAGGAGGTTACCTGGCATCACACAGGAGAGATGAATTGGCAGATAAATATGTTTACAGAAGACATCAATCAGCCCACATTAAATTAACACATTTATTGATTTCCTACTATATGTTCAGCTCTGCTCAAGCTTGCTTTTTCTAATTTAAGCACCTTCTTAGGATTTAAAGTAATCAGTTGACTTTGCAAGCTTGGGTGACACAAACCACAAAAGCTGAGTAAGAATATGAACTAGAGGCTTCCTAAGGCTATCAAAAGGCTGAAAACTCTGAAAAGAATTCAAGCACTTTTGTAAAAGGAAAGTGGAAAAACCGATGTTCTCCCTCTTCTCTTTTTCATTGCTGAAATTGTAAAGGTTTTACCTCTTTCTGTATCGATCATGACTCTGATTTCTTAAATGCCTGAAGAGAGGATTAAATGCTAAAATGTATTTTTTCATAACCCAGCTGAACCCAAAGAACTTTTCTGACTATGTTCTGTGTTACACATTTGGAGTTTAAGAAAAGTGCTATGGATGGAAAAGATATTCAGGTGTTATGGAGTGGAGAACATGAGAAGTCAACTCAACCAAATTCAAGTTACCAAAAGGGAGACGAAGATGGAAGCCCAACAAGGCCTTATTGTTTTTTTGTTTTGTTTTGTTTAATTGTTTTAAATTTGGTTAAAAGGAAATGATCTAGGTTAATCATCATCATCAATATCATCAACTATGATAAGAAGCATGAAAGCTTATCTGTTGATTTTGCTTTGGCNCTCCCCCGTCCCTGGGATTCTCCAGGCAAGAATGCTAGAGTGGGTTGCCATTTCCTTCTCCAATGCATGAAAGTGAAAAGTGAAAGTGAAGTTGCTCAGTCGTGCCTGACTCTTAGCGACCCCATGGACTGCAGCCCACCAGGCTCCTCCGTCCATGGGATTTTCCAGGCAAGAGTACTGGAATGGGTTGCCATTGCACACACACATGTATAAAATAGATAACTAATGAGAACCTATTCTATAACTCAGGGAACTCTATTCAGTGCTCTGTGGTGATCTAATCGGAAAGGAAACATAAAAAAGAGGGGATATGTGTATATACATGACTGATTCATTTTGCTGTACAGCAGAAATTAACACAACATACTGCAATAAAAATTTTAGCTAACTAATTAATTTAAAAAATAAAGGCAAGAATAGCGAACTTGTTTCATATTCTTTCACTTGCACTCTATAGCCAAATATGCAATCCATTGCAGAAATCAGTCCCAGACAAATGCCTGGAGGCCTAACCAGCACCCCAACCCCAAAGAAGAATTTTGGAAGAACCTGGCCTTTCCTCGCAGGTCCCCGAGCCTTGTACACACTGTTGCCCACTGCCAGACAGTCCAGAAAATACCCATGAGAACCTTCAACCACATACCCCAACTTGTAAACAAGTTAAGTTCTTTGTTTGTTTCTGTTCTGCTTTGTTTTTAAGCAAGCACAGGAATCTATTTGCAGAAGGAACTGTGAAAAAAAAGAGTCAAAAATAAAAACAGACAACTCAAATGAGCCAGGTCTGTCTCTTTTGCCCCCTTCCCTCCCCTTCTTCCCATTTCTATCCCCTCACTTTCTGTTTTGCTTTTCATGCCAATTGCTAAAGATTGTAGTTTCAAAACTTCCCTGGCTTTTCTAAAACTAGGAGGAATGTGCATCTGCACGTGGATTTTTCCACCAAAAATCTGTTCCTGTAGTTTGGTTCTTCTTAGCCAGAAACAATCAGAACAGGCCATGGGACCAGCAAGCCCATCTTCACAGTTCTTATTTTAATTTGTTTGTGAGGCTCAGAAGGGGTGGAGGGGGATGGTTTGCGTTTCACCCCGTCTGACAGTTGTTTGATGAGGTTTGCACTCCATTTGTCCGGATGGTTTTTATGGTTTCTTTGTTGTCCGTGGAAAGACTTTGAAAGTCATAATTCTATATCCTTAAGCTCTTCTGCTGTTCCTGCTCCATGTCTCCACGGGACTCACAGCGTGAGAAAGGAAAAGACATTTCCAGTCAGTTGGTTAAGCAGTTTCTGCACAGGGTTAGGGAGATGTGTGGATTCTTTCAAGAAAAGGGTTGGGATCATGAATGTTCAGGTTCAACAGAGTGTCCACCAAGGTGATCTGGAAGCCTCTCTGCAGTCCAGGTGGGAAGCGTCTCTCCAGCCCCTTGTTTCTTGTTCCAGCCATACCTCTGGTCCTTTTCCTTTAGCTGTGGTCATCGCCCAGCTCTCCACTATCATCAGAAAAGCTGAGAGGCCAAGGAGAGTCCAGCATGTGCCCAAACATGGGCTGGAATGAGAGGCTGGAGCCACTGCTGGGGCCTCAAGGCATGGCTATGAGACAGTTTGTCCATGAGCCTTTAATCTAGACATAACCATCTCCACGGAGCTGCTTAAAGAGTTTTGCAACACAGGCTTTGGACACTTGTTTTCTTTCTAAACTTAGATTATGTTTGTAGAATGCCTTATAAGATGCTTCACATGTGTTATCTCATTTGAACATTACCTGACTTCATCCCTTGGGGCTGCTGTAGCAAAGTATGAGAAGCTGGGAGGCTAATCCACAACACTAACTTCTGACAGTTCTGGAGACTGAAAGTCTGAGGTCATGTGCCAGCACGGTCAGGTGTTGGAGGCCCTCCCGTTGGGACTGCAGATGGCTGCCTTCTTGTTGTGCCCTCATCTGGCAGGAGGCATGCAGGCAAGCTACCTCTGTGATTTCTTCTTATAAGAGCACTAACCCTTTTCATACGGGCCCCACCCTTAAGACTTAATTACCTCCCAAGACCCCACCTCCTATTACAATCACATTGGGGATTAGACATCTGCATGTGAGTTTGAGGAGGACACCCTTTAAGGGTAGATTAAATCACACCCTTTAAGGTAGATTAAATCAGGTAAAATCTTATTTCCATATTTAAAAAAAAAGTGTTTGGTAGTGCTGTGTCTTTGTTGGAGTACACGAGATCTTCAGTCTTCACTGTGGCAGGGTTTCTTTTAGATTCAGCATATATGATCTTTTTGTTGTTGTTGTTGTTGTTGTTTTAGTTGCAGGATGTGAACTCTTAGCTTGTAGCATGTGGGATCTAGTTCCCTGACCAGGGACTGAACCCAGGCCCTCTGCATTGGGAGCACGAAGTCTTATCCACTGGACCACCAGGGAAGACTCTTAATTACATATTTTGAAAAGCTGAGGCCCAAGGATGTCTGGATTCATCCAAGGTCTCACAACAAATGGTGGAAGGATAGAACCTGAACCAACCCTGTGACTTCAAACTCAGGGTTCATTCCACGCCTTGAACTCCCAATCAGTGTATCCATGTTCCTTCCATTCGTCCCCATTTGCCCCAGGGAAATGCACTTCTGGAATTTAGTGATGCTTGAAGTTATTGCTAAATTAAATTTAATTTTTCTGGATCACTAAAAGATAGTCTTCAGGCAACCTTTCTGAAGAACAGGAGATGCTTTCGTTGCTGTTCAGACACTCAGTTGTGTCTGACTCTGCTGCCCCATGGACTGTAGCATGCCAGTCTCTCCTGTCCACCATCTCCTGGCATTTGCTCAAATCCACACCTGTTGAGGCTGATGTATCTCTATTTGTTTTTTCCACTAGACCCTTCCTATGACTCAGTCAGGAGAGGAGGTTGGGGCAGTAACATGAATTCTGGCCTCAACAAAAGTAAGTAAATGTCACTCTGTTCTTTGGGAGGAAAACCTTTTTCTGAGGGTGGGGTAGAGAACAGGGTCACAAGAGAAAGGAAGAGAAGCATGAGCATTTTCTTTTTCTGCTTTTTGAATGGATTAAAATTAGTTGCCAATGTAGAACCTGTCAGTGATATCTAGTCCCAGAAAGATAATGGAATTTTCACTCAGACCTTTGAGTTTTGTTTCACTGCATTTGGCTGTAGAATGTTTGAAGTTGTCAAGTTTCTTAGGACAAGTTTCTGTATGAATGAAAAATGCCTGGATTTGGATTCTGCCATTTAAGTTTCAGTAATAACCCTCCATGACTTCACCTGCTTCCCTAATTGTCAAGATATAATCATACCAACATCTCTTCCTCATTTCATGGAACGTTGAGGTGGGGTGGTAACCGGATGAGGAGATGCTAGTGGTATGAGATCAGTTTGTGTTGAAATCTGACCCTGAATCTCCTGTGAAGAGTGAAGGGGAAAGAATGATTCATAAAGTCCTGACCCAGAACATGTAAATCTTGCTGTCTCTAGGAGGTAAAATATCAAGCACAGAAATGGATGGTGATGGGAATTCTTTCAAGAAAGAGGTTAGGACTGAAAATTAATGCCCAAGCAATAGCCACAAGCCCTTTTAATAATATGTATTATCTGTTTACTCGGCCTCCAGCACTGGGCAGTGTGGGTTTCACATGGTGAACCAGGCATGGACCAGTCTCTACACACACACACACGCGCGCGCGCACGCGCAGGCAACGCTTTCTCTTTGGGTGCCCTCAGGAACACCTTGGAGACCTGGAGTCATAAGTGTTGGTTCTAGAAAGAGAGGCAGGATTTGGACCCAGAGAGATGGGAAAGATGCCTTCCAAGGAGAGGCAGGGTCAGGGAAAGGTCAATATGTCTGAGAGTCAGGGAGGACTTGGGTTCCTGGAGTTTAGGGTGCATGAAGGAAAAGAAAAGTCTGGAAGGGTAAGGAAGGGGTTCAAAGATGCTCAGACCATAGACCTCAGTGCTTTAGTCAACAGTGAGTCACTGAGGTTTTTGGATGGTGGAGTGAAGTGGTTTATGGAGATTAAACTGGCTAAATAGCATGTGATGGGTCAGTGAGAAGAGAGAGGAGTGGTGAGGATGCGGTGAGGAAACCAAAGACGGTGCAAGAAGCAACACAGCTCTAACATGGAGATGTGATGTGATGGCCAGAGCAAGAAGGGTGTACTAAGAGATGCCACAAAGAGGGGAGCTCACGAGACGTGGAAACACAGGAGCAGGAGGGTGGCGCTCAAATGCCACCTTCTCATCAAGGACCTTTCTCGGTTTTCTATTTAAAAATGAAATCCACAGCCCCAGTACCACCAGACATGCTCCTTCTACATATTTATTGCTGTTTATCATTGTCTCCTCCATTAAACTGTAAGCTCTGGCAGGAACCCCTTGCTCAGTGCTGGGTCCCTAGCATCGAGAACAGTGCCAGAACATAGATTCTGGATAAATATTTATAACATAAAATGAATAAATGAGTAGAGTGACTGAGTGAGGGAGTGAATGGGAAAGCACAATTGTCCTGCTCGGTGGGGGTGTGCTTGATGAGACGTTCCCTCCCCTTCATGGAGAATCGCTCCAATTACCATATTTCTTTTCTTGCCTCAGGTCCCCCCCTTGCTGGAGCACAAACGATGAGTAAGAATACTGAACCGCGGCCCCAACCAGGTACCTGTCCCTGATGTTCGAACCCTCCTTTGCTTCTCGTGTGGCCATTGGTGCCACGCGGTCAGCAAGGGAGGATTTAGACAGTATCTTGTGTTTGTCATCACTGTTCTTCTTCATAGAATCCTATATTTGACACTGCACTAGATCTGTGCATGGTGTACCTAGCCCTGGAATGTAGAGAGAATCATGACATATCAGAGGTGAAAGGAACCTCAAGATTAACATGTTTCATGTTGTAAAATAAAGAAACCGAGATCTCAAGAAGTGAAGTGATTTGCCGGAAGCCACACACACAGCTGGATTCGGGGAATACGAGAGTTCTCATCCCAAACTCCCAAGTTGCTTCACCTTCTTCCATCCCTGTAATGAATCTCCTTAACAATTAAGGCCGAGCAACTTTGAAAACCATGGAATTGGAGACTCTTTGTATGGCAAGGGAACCTAGAGACATCTAGGTCTACAGCATCCTCCTGTAACATCTCAGTCTTGTGACTGCGTCATCTCCACTTGAATACTTACAGCTATGGAAAAGTGAAGTCGCTCACTCATGGCCTACTCTTTGCAACCCCATAGATCCAGGCTCCTCCATCCATGGGATTTTCCAGGCAAGAGTACTGGAGTGGGTTGCCATTTCCTTCTCCAGAGGATCTTCCCGACCCAGGGATCGAACTCAGATCTCCCGCATTGGAGGCAGACACCTTACCGTCTGAGCCACCAGGGAGCTTAATACCTAACCAGGCTCAATTCCACCATTTGAGCCAAAGTCTCCCCAGTGCTGTGTCTCACATTCAGGCTTCCCAGTTTGCCCTATGGACAGGTCTTCCTCTTGTTCTCCGTGAAGGTTCTTCATGAATCTGAAGGCCGCCCTGTGCACCCTCCCAAGCCCAGCTCGGGCTCTCTTGGGACGCAGCTTAGAGTAAGCTCTGAACATGCTGTTGCTTTGGGTGAACAGGCTTGGTTTTTCATCTCCACTGAAGATAAGCAGTAGAAAGTTGACCTGCATTTCTTCAGGAAGGCTGAGAACTTGCTGACTATGAAACACAAGTCAGACAGAGAGGATTTGACGTGGAGGATTTAAAGAGTGCCCAGCAACAACAAAATCAGACATTGTCGTTCAGCCGCTCAGTTCGGTCTGACTTTTGCGACCCCATGGACTGCATCTCGCCAGGCTTCCCTGTCCTTCACTGTCTCTGGGAGCTTGTTCAAACTCATGTCCATTGGGTCAGTGATGTTATCTAACCATCTCATCCTCTTCTCCTCCTGTCCTCAGTCTTTCCCAGCATCA
This sequence comes from Neotragus pygmaeus, assembly GCA_006410875.1. NCBI lineage: Eukaryota > Metazoa > Chordata > Mammalia > Artiodactyla > Bovidae > Neotragus > Neotragus pygmaeus. The sequence continues at coordinate 2,495,264 of SJYV01050321.1, forward strand.
AGGTCTTTTCCAGTGAGTCAGCTCTTCACATCAGGTGGCCAAATTACCTTCCCCCAAATATTTTAGTTGTCATGCTGTCTAGATAGAAAGGAGTAGATCGAGAGGTCTTAAGGACTCTTCAAGTTAATTTGTGGTTGTGAACAAAAACCCCTAAATCATGTTGATTTTTTAAAATTATAATCATATAGAAATTGTAAAATTGTATCAAACATAGGACATCATCACCACACTATGAGCCAGCTCTCTACCATGATCTCAGCTGAAAAGAAGAAAGTAGTCCTCACTATGTCAGTATTGCAAAGGTTTCTTTTATGGCTAAACTATCACATAAGTTTTATGTAAACTGAGGTATTAAGAATAATCATTTTAAGGACTGCCCTGGATGTCCAGTAGTTAAGGCTCCATGCTTCCACTGCAGGGGGCAGGGGTTTGATTCCTGGTCAGGGAACTGAGATCACACATGCCACATGGTGAGGCCAAAATAAATAGAGAGATGTTATCTTAAAAAAAGAAATGCAAATATATATATTTGTGTGTGTGTGTATAAATATATAATCATTTTATGGCTAAAATACAAATTGTGGTTGGTTGGTGTCAACATTTCCAAGCTTAGAATCATAGAAGGTTGTGCTGGAAGGGAACTGGAGAATCCAAGAGCCAAACCTATCATTTTGCAGAGGAGAAAAGCAATACCCAGAGATTGTCCACTGAGTTATTGAGCTGATAATAACTCAGTGGTTATTATCAGCTAAATTTATTATCAGGCTCCTTGATTTCCAGGCATGTGTCTTTTATGCTGCATCAGAAAAAGAGAGACATGTAATAGAAATAGTGAGAGCTATTAAAGACCAGTCAGGGATTCCCAGGGAGCCTGCCTGCCAGTGCAGGAGACACAGGAGACATGGATTCGATCCCTGGGTCAGGAAGATCCCTGAGGAAGGAAATGTCAACCCACTCCAGCTTTCTTGCCTGGAGAATCCCATGGACAGAATAGCCTGGCAGGCTACCGTCCATGCAGTCAGAGTCAAGACACAACTGAGTGACTCAACAGCAACAAAAGAATTCCCTGGTGGTCCAGTGGTTAAGACTCAGCACTTCCACTGCAGGGGCGTGAGTTCAATCCCTCATCAGGGAACTAAGATCCCACAAGCTGCATGGCATGGTCAGGAATAAATAAATTTTTACAAAGACTTTTGTAAGACCTTTACAAAGACACTGTTAGACTTTAAGCTCTTTTAAATAAGCCATACTTCGCCTTATTCATGTGACTGGATATCAGCTAGCTCCTTTCCAAATGTATTTTATTATTCTGTTGTAGGTAATGGCAGCATTATCTATAAATTTTAGACACTAAGTATGAGAAAATGATATTATCACTATTTCATGTTGTTTCTGTAATAACGGGGATATAGACCATAACTCTGATCATGATCTTGAAGGTTTGCAAGTAAAAGCAGTGCAGTTTTCTGAAATCAGGCTTTTCTATGATATCAAAATAAAAGTTGAAACCCTTAGAGGTATTCTTATTATTAATGCTGTTGTTTTTATATTTTTCATAACAGTGAAGCAAATTTCCTTTTTTGTCTCCTTAGATCCGTATCAGATCCTGGGCCCAACCAGCAGTCGCCTAGCCAATCCTGGTGAGTTTACATTGGCCTGAGAGGTTGTGTTCCAGAATGTTCCATAGTTGTATGAGATCACTAAGGTGTCCTCGGTTCAGACACCTGACCAGGGAGGGACATGTATGCCTTTCCTTGAACTGTTTGACCCCTGTTTCTCTAGTGCACAAGAAGAGAACAGGGCTTGTCATTAGGTGGTGACGATATCCATAAGCTGGAGATGCCTTTGGACCACAAACATTTTAGCCCCGTGTATGTGCACTGAGGTTGAGATAAGTTTCAGCAGGGAAAGATGGAGGGGGTGGGTGTGGGAAGGGCAAGGAACAAGTTCTAGCCAGCTCTCAGTGAATACATATTCTAAAGCTGCCTCAGTATTCACTTTAGATGGTATTGCAGCATCACCAGGCTTCCTAAAAGAGGTTGCAGATAAACTTGACAGTGTATTTTAAGGGTTTGTGATTCAGGTAACTCTCAAGCGAGTTCTGAAGCAAGCGCACCCTTCTGTAATTGCGAGGCTACCACTGTCCCACCAGGGAAGTCCCACTGCTCCTGTCTCCAGGACGTTTCTGCTCAGAGGGTGAGCAAGTCACCAGCTCTCGCTCCTCGTTTTTCTTCCTCTCTCTGCCTGTGGTCTCTGTGGAACTTAGAGCAGAGAGCCAAGCACAAAGGCTAAGGAGCAGTTCAGGTTGCTTCAGCCTAAAGTGCTGTCCACACGTTCCCCTGGGACTCTGAGGGAGGCCAGCACTGAATAAGGAGTAGACAGTGGTTCAGGCCTTTACAGGAGGAGAGAGGCAAGCATCCTCCCCCAGAGGGATGGGGCGTGCCTCGCCCCAAGCCACACAGGTGGCTCTGGGTGAATTTCACCAGCCTGGGGGCAGCTTATCTAAAGATCTAACCTTGCTGATTATGCCAGTCTGGGTGAGAAGTGGATTCTGACTGTAGAAGGAGATCCTGGGGTTCCTGTCTGGAGTGAGTGGACCCTTGCGCTTAGGGATCAGGTTCTGATTTCTCAGGCGGAGTCTCTGTTTTCTCTCTCCTGCAGGGAGCGGGCAGATCCAGCTGTGGCAGTTCCTCCTGGAGTTGCTCTCGGACAGTGCCAACGCCAGCTGCATCACTTGGGAGGGGACCAACGGAGAGTTCAAAATGACGGACCCCGATGAGGTGGCCCGGCGCTGGGGGGAGCGCAAGAGCAAACCCAACATGAATTACGACAAGCTGAGCCGGGCCCTCCGATACTACTACGATAAGAACATTATGACCAAAGTGCACGGCAAGAGGTATGCCTACAAATTTGACTTCCATGGCATCGCCCAGGCTCTGCAGCCGCATCCCACTGAGTCGTCCATGTACAAGTACCCTTCCGACATCTCCTACGTGCCTTCCTACCACACCCACCAACAGAAGGTGAACTTTGTCCCTCCCCACCCGTCCTCCATGCCCGTCACGTCCTCCAGCTTCTTCGGAGCGGCGTCACAATACTGGACCTCCCCCACGGGGGGCATCTACCCTAACCCCAACGTCCCCCGTCACCCCAACACCCACGTGCCCTCACACTTAGGCAGCTACTACTAGAGGCTTCCTCATCGGCGGCCTTCTCGCTGAAGCCCCCTCCCTTACACCTCCCTTTGGACTTATGTGGCCTTGGAGAGAAATCAAAACTGGATGCTCTTTCTTGTTGGATAGAACTTTTGTACCTGTTCTTTAAAAACGACTTTTCTTTTTTTCATTTTAACATTGGTAACTCCTGCTTTTCTCTACCTTGAACAAAGAGGTGGATAATTCCATGGGCCAGTATGCCAGTTTGGAGTCCCAATCTCCTGTCAACCTATGAGTTGAATATTTAAGATTACTGGAATGGTTGTGTCATGGTTCTGGGAAAGAAACTGCATGTAGATTTATATTTTTAGGACCAAAAACAGTTTCTTACAGACACACGGGTCTCATCTTGAACCTTGAAGTGTTCAGTAGGATAAAGAATCATGGACTTAACCAGTTATGCTCTGGTTTGAGGCTTAGTGAACTAGAGGCAGGAAGCTTATCATCTTATCTTAGGAAGACCTAACTCAGTGGAGGGCAACTGGAACATTGGTTGTAAGGCCAGTGAAGTTTTCACCCAACTGGAATTTAACAGAAAGAAACAAGTGTGTATTTAAGAAGCCACGGGCATTGCAGAATCCCTCTCAGTGGGCAGTAAATATGCGCTAGGCTGACCATTTTGTCTAGAAGTAGTCAAAATATGAACTAAGAGATGTTAATGCAAATACAGACATTCCTGAAAAGCCATAGAAGTAAATAACTGAAAAAAAAAAATAATGACAGTGGGTCCCAGTACTTTGAAAAGTCCTAGGGATTTCTAAACACAAACAGATTCGCAAGTGCTGTGCGCTTGTCAGACAATCAGTCCAGGGTCCACCAACCACAAGGCAACTTACTGTATAAATTATGCAGAGTTATTTTCCTATATCTCACAGTATTAAAAGTAAATAATTAAAAAATGAAAAAGAGTAAAGAAACGAGTTGACCTCGGTCACAGATACAGTGTTCCTATCAAATCAGTCGTTATTTTTTTTTAAATGTAATTTGTACATCTTTTTGTCAATCTGTACATTTGGGCTGCTTGTACGTTTTTATAGCTGGTTTTTAAAAAAGCATAATGTGACTTGTTGCAGAAAAGAGAACAGGACTTTGAAGTCACTGACTTACCCGAAAGAGAATCACTGTAATTATTTAACAGATGAGCAGAAGTGAGTCAAGGCAACCCCTTTAAACCGTTAACTGCTTTGGAGATGTTTGTAAATAACTGAACTACAATCATCACAACTTGGAAAACAGCAACCAAACTTTCCCTTGTGGATACGAGGGATTTTCTGCCTTATATATACAATATATTTTTTAGATATTAAAATATATATAATTTTGCAGGTAATCATTGACTCTTTTAAACTATATTAAGTGTTAAGTTGACAACTGTCCATGAAGACTATGTTGTAAAATAATTTGACTAAATAAATTGTGCCTTCTTCTCTCAGAACTGAAGAGAACGTTTTCTTATTTATAACCAACCATCTGTCCCTTGTCCCCTACCCCAGGTCCAAGGGTTTTCCCAGGAAAATTTTACTATTGACCTCTTCTGGCAGCGCAAAAACTTTTTCACATGTACATACAGCAGAAAGTATAGAATCATGTGGGTTTTAGTGTTGTGTGTATTAGCTCTCTCCAGAGAAACAGAACCGGTGGGGATATACATACAGATCTCTATTACGAGGACTTGACTCATGCAATTGTGAGGGCTGAAGAATTCCCCCGGGCTGGAGCTGGTCCACCTGGAGCATGCTCAGTTGCTTCAGTCGTGTCTGACTCTCTGCGACCCTGTGGACTGTAGCCCACCAGCCTCCTCTCTTCAAAGGATTCTCCAGGCAAGAATACTGGAGTGGGTTGCCATGCCCTCCTCCAGGGAATCTTTCCAACCCAGGAATTGAACTCGTGTCACCTGCATTGAAGCTGGATTCTGCGCTACCTGGGAATCCCTCAAGGGAAACCAGTAGTGTGTGATTCAGGGGAATCAGGGAAACCAGGCTGATGGTGTAGATCTCAGTTCAAGGGCAGGAGAAAAATCTTGCCTGGGCAGGCAGGGAAGGAGCCCAGAGGGTGAATTCCTTCCCTTGCTTTTTGCTCTATTCAGACCCTCTGTGATTAGAGGAGGCCCTCTGGCCTGCACCGGGGAGAGGAGTCCTCTTCAATGAGTCCACACGTTCAATGCTAATCTCATTCAGAAACACCCATACTTACATACCAGAAATACTGTTTAATCTTGGCCACAGTCAAACTTAAAATTAACCTTTACACTGTTGATGATGCTTGCAGAGATTTTTGAAAATATTATTTAAATCTTCCTCCAGCCTAAAAGGGTTTTTAAAGGAAGATAGCCAAGGCCATGGATATGTGTCAAGGAACCAGAACAAAGCAAGCAGATCCATCCAGGGTAGACCTCATATCTTGGACTTCACTCTTGCATCCTCTGAGCATCTCCAACCCAAGTGGCCATTTCCCCAATCGATCCTCCAGCAGAGAATAAGATGGTCCAGCCTCCTCTGGTCCTGTGCCAGGAGTTTATGGCTCATGCAGATTTTTAAGATCTTTTTTCTTCCCAAGGAAGAAATTTGCCTCAAATCATTTCACTGTGAGTTGGCTCATTTTCATTTCCTCTATTTCATAATGAAAATGAATGAGCCCTGGAAAGTCCTTGATGTTGTGAGAAAAAATTAGACTCACAACCTTGGTCACCCAGTAGACTTCCTAGGGTGACACTGAGTACCTTCTAGACAACTTGTCTACTTAAATGAAAGGAAAGAAAGATTGAGGGCAGGAAGAGAAGGGGATGAGGACGATTGAGGGCAGGATGAGATGGCTGGATGGCATCATCGACTCAATGGACATGAATCTGAGCAGAGAAGGACAGGGAAGCCTAGCGTGCTGCAGTCCATGGAGTCGCAGAGTCGGACACACCAAGCAACTGCAGCAAAACCAAAGGAGACATGTTCCAAACTTTAGTGTCTAAATTTTTGACACTTGACCTTAGCCAAAAGGCTAAGAAGTGATGTGTTTAAATTTTTTCATGTGTACCTTACCATTTAAAAATGTAAATAAATATTCTTGTTATACATACATTAATTTGTAAAGTATATATAAAGTGAAAGTCAATCAGTTGTGTCCGACTCTTTGCAGCCCCATCAACTATGCAGTCCATGGAATTCTCCAGGCCAGAATACTGGAGTGGGCAGCCATTCCCTTCTCCAGGGGATCTTCCCAACCCAGGGTTTAAACGCAGGTCTCCTGGATTGCAGGCGGATTCTTTACCAGCTGAGCCACAAGGGAAGCCCAAGAATACTGGAGTGAGTAGCCTATCCCTTCTCCAGAGGGATTTTCCCAACCTAGGAATCAAACCGGGGTCTCCTGCATTACAGGTGGATTCTTAACCAGCTGAGTTACCACTCTCATTATATGCACATTAATTTATAAAGCATATATAAAACTGTTATGATGTTGTTTAGCTTATAAAACAAACACAAAATAGAAAAATTTGGGGAGTGATAGAAAAATAAATTACAGATAAAATTCTAATTGTTTATTCCTATTCTCATTGTATTGCATTTCTCCCACTGTCAATACTCAACAAGGATGTTAGTCTTTAAAGGAATAAGTTTATATGTATACTTCTATAGGGGTTTCCTAGTGGACTTCTAAGAAAGCAGTAAATAAAAATTTGGTATAAGGGGCCTAAGCATAGAAAGAGAAATGATAACGACCAGGGATGTTTAAGAACAGTCTAGCTGGATTTTCTTGCAAATCTCTACCTCGGGCAAGCAGTTTTCTCACCAGTTCTGAAATCTGCTAAGTATTGATTAGGGAAAATCAAGGCACACACTTCTGACTTCTCTGAGAAAGATGGGATGGTGAGGCATTGGAGGTCATCTAAGAGGTTTTCTTAATATGCCCTGGCTATTCAAGCACTGGCTAAGGTCAATTGCCTTTACAAAGTCTTAGAATTTGATCTAATATTGCCCCTAGAATTCGTTTCCCAGTCATTTATTCCACACTTGGAAACCTGGCCCACTCATAAAAAGACCAGGACACCATTTCCTTAGAAGCATTTGTATGGAGTGAGGGCTGGCACTTATTCCCTGCAGTGCTCAGATTTACGATTTACTAACTTACTACAAGGGAGCTGGCTGATTGGACACGAAGGGCAAACAGGAACTTCACCATCCTGGCTACTAATCCAACCTTTCCCCTACTCAACCATTCTGTACAGATGTCATGAAGTGCTTTGAGTCTATCAGTGCAGATATGTGGAATCTAGAAAGATGGTACAGATGAACCCATTTCCAGGACAGGAAGAGAGGCAGACTTAGAGAACGCATGTGTGGACATGGCAGGGTTGGGGGAGGTGAACTGGGAGAGTAACCTCGACACACACACTACCATCTGTAAAACAGATAGCTGGTGGGAGGCTGCTGTACATCACAGAGAACTCAGCACCACGCTGAGTTCTCTGTGGTGACCAAGAGGTGGGAGGGATGGTGAGGCTCAAGAAGGAGGGCATATATGGACACATATAGCTGATTTTCTTCATTGTACAGCAGAAATGAACACAACATTGGGAGGCAGAAAAAAGAAAAGAAAGCAAGTGAAAACGGGCAAAAACACATGCCAGAGAGGGGCATGGCAAGCCTGTGGGAAGTTCCGATGGAAACTCTTCCCCATAGTTTGAGATGCTGCTCAACAGCCTTTTCGAATAAGAAGTCATTTTGTGTGGGGGTGGTGAGGGCAAAAATGTTGTTGAGTCCCATGCAAGGGAAGCTATATTTTCAATATCTGTTGTTTTGCAACATTGTTAATGGTCAGTGACCACTAGAAATGTAATGACACCTAGTCCAAGTGAAGTCGCTCAGTCGTGTCTGACTCTTTGCGACCCCATGGACCCCATGGACCCCATGGACTGGAGCCTACCACCCCCCTCCATCCATGGGATTTTCCAGGCAAGAGTACTGGAGTGGATTGCCATTTCCTTCTCCAGAGGATCTTCCTGACCCAGGGATCGAACCCGGGTCTCCTGCATTGTAGGCAGACGCTTTACCGTCAGAGCCACAAGGGAAGTCCAATGACACCTAAGATGATTGCTATTTTACTAAATCAGTGAAATCTACATGCTCCTGAGCCATCCATGTATACAGTGTTCATTTAGTCCATGAGTAATGCATCAAGTGTGGACCCTCACACGGGTTGTTACTAGCTTAGATCAAACGAGAGCATGAGGTTCCAGAATGCCAGGGGGAAAAAAAAAATCTGACTGCCCTAAGCCAAGGAGTTGCCAGGCCAAGGCAACAGTGAGGGAGCAAATTAGAAACAAAACAAAACAAAACCATATGCAGTGCTTTCTGTAAGTGGTCTGTGGGCTTGGTTTCGCACTCTTACTTCCTCTAAAATCTATTATTAACAGCCATCATGTAAACAGGTCACCTTAGAAACTACTGCAAAGGTACCGCTTTGGGGAGCAACTCTTGGGCAAGGCTCGTCTGGTGCTGAGAACTGCTCCACACCTGTTAGGGGATCTGCCTCCATCAGCAGCACTGATGAGGCTGTCAGTGTGCTTGGTCTCTTTGGAAGGAGAGGGGAGGTAATAAAGAACTGAAATGGGGGACAGAGGGATGGATCCTGATCCATAAACAGAGGCTTCAACTCTTAGCCTGGAAGAACTCTGTGTTTTGCAAAAAGCACACTGGTCACTTCATCATACAGAAAAGCTATTGAAATCCAGTCTGCACTTCTTCACCCAGGGAGTCTGGCTGAAGGATTCTGAAAGTTCAGCTGATTTCAAGACTACACATCCCAAGCTCCCTTGGGAAGGACAGACACTTCTGAGAGGAAGTGGTTTAGCCAGTCAACCCTCTAGGGTTTCAGCCAATGGAGAAAGGGGCCAAGGGAAGCTTTTAAAAGGAATGTCGGCTCAGCTCACATGCCTGGGGTCTGCCTCCCTCTCACTCTCACTTGGCCTAATTGTTTCAGTCTGTCTGAGCTGGTAAATTCCTAAGCACATAGTCAATTTACACTTTGCTTACAAGCTCTAGGGGGAAGCTGAAAAAGTTTCCAGAGAGACCACTCACCTATCATTGCTCAACTAGCACTCTGGATTTTAACCGTTACCTTGTATGTTTTGTTGGTGGGAGGAGGAAGGCGATTTAGGCAGATGAGTGAGCAGGGATGTAACTCCAGAGGCCCTGGGTTCAAATTCTGACCCTTCTACCTACCAGGCAACTTATCCCCACCTACGAATCAGGGAGCTGAGTAATACCTCCCACCAGAATTCCTGTGAGGTGTTAGATGATACACATGAAAATACACATTTATAAAATACTGCACAAAATGTGTGTGTATATATGTATATACATATATATATAAAATATATATACTTGCTCAGTTGTGTCCAATTCTTTGTGACCCCATGGACTGTAACCCACCAGGCTTCTTTGTCCATGGGATTCTCCAGGCAAAAATACTGGAGTGGGTTTGCCATGCCCTCCTCCAAGGGATCATCCTGACTCAGGGATCAAACCTATGTCCCTTATATCTCTTCCTGACAGGCAGTTCTTTACCACCAGTGCCACCTGAGAAGCCCATAATCATATATATATATATTTTTAATTAAATATTATTTTATATAAAAAGTAAAACAGAGTAAGTACTCTACCTTCAAATAAGTTCCATGCTGAGAGTTCATTAAGTCCAATTTTTTTCATAAGTACAAGAGAGTTAGTTAGCATAGATACCCAACTAACACAATCAGCTATATACCACTGTTTTTTCCACTTGCTTCTGGACATCCTGGACTTGAAATAAAGACTCTGTATTACCGTACTCCATACAGTACTCTATAGTGAAGCACACAAAAACACAACCCCTTGTAGAGGATGCAGGCATGTGAACCAGCTTATGAGACTGGACATGCAAATTAACTATCTTTGAAAGTTCACAAGTTGAAGGTTTGGATCTAGGGGACTTACTGTATTTATATATCTTATATACATACACACATATGTATATATACACATACATAAACACTGTTTGTGTATACAGATACATATACACTGTTATCTGTTAGTATTTGTTAAGTTTTTCCAAGAACTTTTATTCAGTCCTTGGTAATCAGTAAGCACTCTGTTCAGGAGGGAGTTCTATACAGTATGGATTTTGTTTCACAGTCAGAAAGGCATTGTCCAAATGAGTGAAAAGTGGGAGTAAACTGGGTTTTCTCATCCCCAGTCCTCACTGCATCCCACTTGGGCTTCCCCCTTTCACTGGTTCCGTGTACACCTACAGTCAGCCCACCAGGCTTCCAAGCAGCAGGACGCTGCAAATAAACTGAGACTGTTGTGAAAGAATGCTAAAAATGCACTTTGTCAGAAATGCTGGGTTGGGTTTTCAAATCAGCTAAGAAACAGAGGCTGGGAGCTGGGATTTCATTCTTAGTAAGCTTGGATCCAGATTTTTTTTGCAGACTCAAAGAGCCTCTCAGCTCCTGGGAGAAGAGACAGTTTCGTTTGCTGCCTTCCTGACCACATGGCAATTGGTCATTAACTATATGCTGAGTGAATATGTAAAAAACAGGGATGGAGTCGGGGGAATTTGGACATAAACTCAGCATTTCCACCACACTAATTATAACTACTGTCTTTGAGCCTGACTTCCATCTGTACAATGATTATAGCTACAACCACGCCAGGTTATCACAGGAGTTAAGTATGAGTAACAAAGAATACTCTGTATGTTGCAAAGAACTACAGAAATGCCAGATACTGTCTTGGTTGATGAGCAGTCGCCCTGTGTCACTCAAAACTCTGGTCTCTTCTCGGTCATCCTAAGACAGGGGTAAACCACATTTCTCTCTATTTTTTTCACCAGTTATAAGCATATCTTTTTTTAACCATAAAAGAATAAAAGTTTGTAACAGTCACTAACTTACAAATAAGCTGGGACAGCACAAAGAACATTTTCAGGGAACCATCAGAGTGTCTAGTCCTTTGCAAAAGGACCTCACGCAGAATTACACACTGCGTTAGGAGAGTAGCATTGGCACACACACGCCACCGCGTGTAACACAGAGAGCTAGTGCGAAACTGCTGGAAAGCAACTGGAAGGCACGGAACCCAGCTGGGTGTTCTGTGATGACCCTAGAGGGGTGGGAGGATGGGGAGTGGGAGGGAGGGGATGTATGTACACGTGTAGCTGATTCGCTTTGTTGTACAGCAAAAATTAACACAACACTCTGAAGCAATTATACTCCAATAATAAAATTAAAAAAAAATTTTTTTTAATCACATATCGTATTTAGCTATCACATACCTTTAGTCTGGGATACTCCCAACTTTCCTTAACTTCCAGGACTCTTGACAACTTTGACTATTACAGGCCAGCTGTTTTGCAGAATGGTCCTCAATCTGGGGCTGTCTGGTATTTCCTCATGATTAGATGTAGCCTGGAGAATCCCAGGGACGGGGGAGCCTGGTGGGCTGCCGTCTATGGAGTCGCACAGAGTCGGACACGACTGAAGCGATTTAGCAGCAGCGGCAGCAGCAGCAGCAGGCATCTCTGACATCACAGATATTTACTCCAGGGTTGAGGATGTTCATTTCCATGATGTGACTAAGGGATGGTGTCTGCCAATCTTCTCCATTGTAAAGTTACACTTTCCCCCTTTGTAATTAACTATCTTGTGGGGAGGTACTTTGAAATTGCATAAATATGCCATTCATCATCAGATGTCAGTGGATTCACCCTAAAGTCTGGTGTCTTCCTATTTTGCTCAGTGGGAATGATAGTTCTTATTTATTTTGATGATTACATTGTCTGAGTAAGACGCCATTCACATTGGCCTCTGTGTGCCTTGTGTCCCCTCAGTCTTTCTCAAACAACTACATATTTGGGGCTCCCAGTTTCAGCTTTGGAGTCAGTACCTTCTCCAAGGATCACTGGCTCATTTTAGAGGAAAATGATATTCAGAAGTCAATATCTGGGTGCTGAATCTGCTCTGTTACTGCAGTTTTTTTGCTCTCAGGTCCACTCTAGTAGACAGAACTTGGAAGCCTGTGTGTATACACGCATAAACACCATGTCTACACACATAGAATTCTGTAGACGTACATTTGCTGTGTGAGTCAGGTTTCTCCAGAGAAACAACAGAAAGGGAAGAAAATACAGTCAGAAAGGGAAAGACAAATATCATATGATATCACTTCTATGTGGAATTTACAATAGGACACAAATGAACATATCTATGAAACAGAAACAGACCCACAGACCTAGAGAACAGTTTTGTGGTTGCCAAGGGGAAGGCAGGTGGCAGAGGGAAGGATTGGGAGCTTGGGATTAGCAGATGCAAGCCAGTATATGTAGGATGGATAAATGACAAGGTCCTACTATATACCACAGGGAACTACATTCAATATCCTGTGATAATCCAGAATGGAAAAGGATATGTAAAGGAATATATATGTATATATGCATATGTATGTATACATATTGCTATAGTTCAGTCACTAACTCATGTCCGACTCTTTGAGACCTCATGGACTCAGCATGCCAGGCTTACCTGTCCTTCACTGTCTCCCACAGGTTGCTCAAACTCATATCCATTGAGTCGGTGATGCCACCCAACCAACTCATCCTCTACTGCCCCCTTCTCCTCCTGCCTTCTGTCTTCCCAGCATCAGGGTCTTTTCCAGTGAGTCAGCTCTTCTCAACAGGTGGCCAAAAGTATTGGAGCTTCAGCTTCAGCATCAGTCCTTCCAGTGTATATTCAGGGTTGATTTCCTTTATGATTGATTGGTTTGATCTGCTCGCTATCCACCAGACTCTTGAGAGTGTTCTCCAGCACAACAACTTGAAAGTATCAATTCTTCAGTGATCAGCCTTCTTTATGGTCCAGCTCTTACATCCGTATGTGACTACTAGAAAATCCATCTCTTTGACTGTATGGACCTTCGTTGGCAAAGTGATGTCTCTGTTTCTAATATTCTGCCTAGGTTTGTTGTAGCTTTTCTTCTAAGGAACTTCAACCTCACAAGATGGTATTCCTAAAGATACAAGCTCTTCACCTCTGTGGGTTCTGGCTAAGTCCAAAAAGGAAACCCTGAGTATTTGCAGAGTTTCCAGAAAACTTTCAAGGTGCTATAAACATATTTGCATTCAATGTGCATACAGGTTATATCTTGCTTTGCAAGTAATAATCATTTTCAGGAGATCAGTTATTCAGTTTGTTGAAATAATTACAAATGACCCCACAGCTTTGTATTAACAAATGTCCAAAAGGCAATGGAAGGGAACCTGGAGTCAAAACTATGACACACGGAGGAGTTCCCTGGAGGAAGACTTTCCCCACTCCAACATTTTGGGTAATCTTGATGGATGGATGGATGTCCTTTAATTATGAGCGTCTGCTGGATTTCCTGGGAGAAACCGTGACAAAAAGACAGAGGGACGAACACTTGGTTTCCAGGACATAAGTTTAATAATCTTAGTGTAAAAACATTTAGTTTACACAGGGTCTGTATCTTTAGAACATGAAAACCATCCTTAGTTAAATCTTTAAGCTTCTTGGTCTCTTGAGAAAAAAATGGAAAGATTGGCCTAATGGTGGAATTTCCTGGTCTTAGCGGATTTACAACCAACGATGCAGCAGCAGATGACCCAGGTCATAACTGTGCTGGCTGCACAGCAAATTCAATTATCCCAAATTCCGACACACCCCCCCTCCTTCCTGTCCCTTTCCCCTTGCTTATCATACTCTTTCCTGGGCCATCAACCCCCACTGGCTTGTCTGAGCCCAAGTTTAATCTCAGCAAACTCAGAGCTGGGAGAGGACATTTCATCGAGGGAGAAGGCCACATTCTTTTATCTTTTTCTTTCAATTGGAGTTTAGTTGCTTCACAATGTTGTGTTAGTTTCTGCTGTACAGCAACGTGAGTCAGCCACACGCATCCATTTATTGCCTCTTTGTCACCACGGAGCACTGAGTAGAATTCCCTGTGCTATCCAGTAGGTTCTCACTCGTTGTCTATTTTATACATAGTAGTGTATATATGTCAATCCCAGTCTCCCAATTCAATTCATCCCAATTCAGTCCCTTTCCCTCCTTGGTGTCCCTGTGTTTTGTTCTCTATATCTATTGCTCTTTCTGCTATGCAATTAGGTTCATCTGTACCATTTTTCTAGATTCCACATATATGCATTAATATAAATATTTGTTTTTCTCTTTCTGACTTACTTCCCTCCATATGACAGTCTCTAGGTCATCCATGTCTCTGCAAATGGCAAAATTTCATTCCTTTTATGGCTGAGTAATATTTCATTGTATATACACCACATCTTTATCCATTCCTCTGCTGATGGACATTTAGTTTGCTTCCATGTCTTGGCTAATGCAAATAGTGCTTCAGTGAACACCGGGGTGTATGTATCTTTTGAAATTATAGATTTCAGGTATATAACAAGAAGTAGGATGGGTGGGTCATATGGAAGCTCTATTTTTAGTTCTTTAAGGAACCTCCATACGATCCTCCATAGTGGCTGTATCGATTTTCATTCCAACTAACAGTGTAAGAGGTTTCCCTTTTCTCCACACCTTCTCCAGCATTTATTGTTTGCAGACTTTTTTTGCTGATGGCCATTCTGACCAGTGTGAGGTGATACTTCACTATAGTTTGGATTTGTATTGCTTCCCTGGTGGCTCAGGGGCAAAGAATCCACCTGCCAATGCAGAAGACACGGGTTTGATCCCTGGGTCTAGAAGATCTCCTGGAGAAGGAACTGGCAACCCACTCCAGCATTCTTGCCTGGGAAATCCCAAGGACAAGGGCACCTGGTGGGCTTCATGGAGTCCCAAAAAAGTCAGACATGACTTAGTGACTAAAGAACAAGATCAAATAATTAGTGATGGTAAGCATCTTTTCACGTGCCTCTTGGCCATCTGTACATCAAGAAGGCTACATTCTTGTTGCCAACCAGTGACATCAATGTAGCTCCAGCCTGACCCAACCAGCACAAAGATGACGTATGTCAGTCCTGCGTACTCTTTCCAGCCATCTCCCAGGGTGAAGAAAGCATTAGGATACAAGAAGTGATTTTTCAGAATTTTACATGGGTCCCTTGACAGATGGAGGCCCTTACAAAGAAGGAACACTCTTGAAACAGTTTTACCTGCTGCAGTTCTAACACAGTCATTCACAGTCATCATACCCTTGGTCTGCCCTTGCCTCTCCCCAGCTTGGCCACAAAGGGCTGAAGAGCATCTGTGTGTTGTCGAGACAGACTTCAGGGAAGGTGAGCTCTGTGCATTGTAAGAGGCAGGTGCTCACTCAGGCTTCCTGGAAAACTGGAAATAGACTGTAGAACATCCACGGTGATGGGGGTGATGGGAACCTCCTAAAAGTGGACAGCCAGCCTTGTAGAGTCCCAACAAGAAAGTCACTGGGGTCCCATAGGTGTGAGAGAGAGCAGCCTCCATCCCTATGACTAAGACGCCCTCCCCACACTACCACAGGCCTCAACCTCTCCACGTTGAAGGATTTAAGAGAAGGACTCCCCTGCTGGTCCAGGGGTTAAGACTCCGCCTTCCAGTGCAGTGAGGCAGATATGATCCCTGGTCAGGGAGCTAAGCTCCCACATGCCACAGGCTGTGGCCAAAAATTAAAAAACAAACAAATGTTGTTTTTTTTAAAAGGACAGAGAGAATTTCATTTAAAAAAATGTTTGAGAGAGAAGGTTTACCAAGCAAATTACTGTCACCTGACTCGGACCCTTCATGGTTCACTTGAAGTCTATGGATTGACTGTCCTCAGCTCAGGGCCCAAGGGTGGCAACGGGGAGGGAAAGGGGCACCTGTTTCAGCAGCCCAGACTTCCCCAAAGCAAGTGGGGCTGTGGGCACAGCGGGCAACTGGATCGGCCAGCCTGGGCCATCCCTAATGCCAGAGTGATGATGACCCGAGGGCACCTCAAATAGCATCTCCCATGGCAGGGATGCCAAGGCCCAGTGTCATCCCGTGGCAGGGATGCCAAGGCCCAGTGTCCAGGACTTATTTGATCTCCAATCTGTAACCCCCAAATCTTAAATTCTGTTCCAGAAACTCTAATACTGTCACATTACAAAAAGCGACTGCACGTCCACTGGGCCCAGACTGAACCATGGCATTTGGGGCTGGGAGGAACTAACACTGAGTGAGGTGTGCTATCGATTTTCATTTAAATTTTCAAATCACCTCACGATACTCCATAAGATGGGCTTGAGCCTAATTCCCTCCTGAGGATTCAGAGGTTCTGAAATTCATTTGTTAGTAGCTGGACTTGGATTCCGGCCTGCTGAGCCCACTACCTGAGACATCAGGAGTGTGCAGCACCTTCTGAGTCTTTTTGTGACTCATCTGCATAACTCACCTGACACCTGCAGGGGGGACCAGCTAGCCTGCAGGGAAAGCCTTCTCCACCTTAGGGGGAACACACAGAGCACTTTATAGTTTTCAAAACACCTATTCACCAGCTTCCTTCGCCCTGTGCATGACCAAATAGTTTACCTGTTGATTTGTTTGTCTCTCCACGCTGGAAGGGCTTCCCAGGTGGCTGGGTGGTAAAGAATCCACCTGCCAATGCAGGAGAGGTGGGTTCCATCCCTGGGTCAGAAATAGCAACCCACTCCAGTTTTCTTCTCTGGGAAATCCTGGGGACTGGGGAGCCCGAGTGGGGGATGGGCGACAGCCTATGGGGTAGAAAAGTCAGACACGACTTAATGACCGAGCCACTAGCCTGCCACGCTGGAATGTCAGCTCCTGGAGGGCAGGGTCTCTATCTTTTGTTCCCTGCTGCTCCACTGGGATCCCCTGGGTGATGGGCACTTATCTTTGTATGAGTGGCTGTCTGGAGAGACCAGGCTCGCTTAACACGTAAGTGTGGGAAGTCCCACAGCCACCTCAACCCTGAATCCTAATTTGACAAGTGAGATGCTCTTTGGGGGTGGAAGAGGAAGCTGCTCTCAGAGTTTCTAGACGTTTACCTCCCTAGTAACATTTGACCACCGAAGAAAGTCTGTAATTTGTTTTGAGAAAGGTCCCAGGAAGCCGTCCCCGCCCACACTGGGCTGCCCCATCCCCCTACCCAGGGTGGAGAGCCAGGCCCGAGAGGAGCCCGCCCCCTGGCAGCCTCACCCGGCTT
>SJYV01050321.1:2516080-2530200 GCA_006410875.1 Neotragus pygmaeus
CCTCAGCCCCCTTGCAACTCTCCCTCTCTGCAGGGCTCAGCTCCAAGGAGTCCAGCTGGGTGCATCTGGCTGGGGAGATTAAATTATTTTTGAATTCCTAACTGAATGTTCTTTTAATGGAAACTTAATGACAGGCATTGAAATAGATTTCCTCCATAACCCCTCCTCGTGTGGCGCCCCCCACGCCGCTCTGTGCAGCGCAAATTCCGATAACCTTTATTCCCTACCCCTGGACTTTTATCTCCCCAGTGACAAACAGCCCTTGCTGGACAGAAAGAGGAAATTCCAGTCATTGTTCTCAAACTTCTGGCTTCCAAAATAAAAAGCTCTATCTCCCCTGTCAAGCTTTGATTGACATGCACTTCCTGCAATGGGGAGGACAACGGCCCGGGGGCGGGGCCAAGGCCTTATTTGCATTCTGATCATCTGAGCACAGGGGACGCGACCCTGTGCTAGTCATGGTCACCCTGTTGAGGACCTATCTCCCGTTTCATGCAAAATCTCCAAGGAAGACACCTCCTCAACTGTCCCCGTGATCCAGCAGGGAAGTTCTCTGCTGTCCATGGAAACACACAGGCCAAGCACCTCACTCTTTAAATTTGGCAACTTGGAGAGGACCTTCTCCTTCCACCTTTTCTCTCTTGAAGAATACAATTTTAGACCGTCCCCCACGTCTTAACTCTAAATATTGGAGCTTGAACCATCCTAAGACCTGGAAGGTTAAACCAGGATCAGACTCTGCAAGTCAAAACCACGAGGCAGCAGAGCTAAGCAGGCCATTCAAGGGGAATCAGTCCCCACCCCCCACCCCCCAATAAAACACTTGAATATGGTGATGCACCATGCAGTTCAGTTTTTCTCCTCGAAAGGACTGAGACATGTTGAATACCTTTTTAAATGGATAAATTGGTAAATAGAATCATAGAGCACACCGGTAGCAATAGTAGTCCCTGTATGTTCAGGCCTTGCTGGGAACCCTGCTACCACCTTGGAATAAAAGTTTAATGCCTTTAACACTGGCATTAAACTATGGGCAAGTTGGCCCTCTGGAACATTCTGTCTCCTATTCATTTTATTTACTCACTGGGTTCCTGTGCCTGTCATAACTCTCTTTCTTCGTATGTCCATGATTCTTAGGCTGCTTTGGGGTTCCAGCCACCCCTTAGGTGCCTTCAGGGACTTATTTCATCTGGGTGTAAGTATGTTAACTGTTGCTAAAGATTAAATGTGATTGCAATGGTGGCTCAGCAGTAAAGAATCCAGCTGCCAATGCAAGAAATGTGGAAGGAGCTGTGGATTCGATCCCTAGGTCAGGAAGATCCCCTGGAGTAGGAATTGGCTTCCCACTCCAGTATTGGTGCCTGGAGAATCCCATGGACAAAGGAGCCTGGTGGGCTACAGTCCATGGGGTTGTAAGAGTCGGACACAACTTAACAACTAAACAACAATGACCACAACAAAAGTGTCAATGGGAATTTGCATTAAAAAGTAGACTTCAAGTGGTAGAATGCCTTAATCCTAAGGAAGGAGTCCTTGGAAGCAGACAGTCTTCCATCAAATAACCTGGAAAGAAAGGTCATTCGCAAAGGTTCTGGTGATTCTGCTCTTTTAACAATCGAGAGGAATGGATTGCCTATGATGACCTATTGATTGCCTATTCACTGCCAGCATCCCCTAGCATCTGCTAAGGAGCAAAATAGACCCTCCAATCTATAGAAACACTGGAGTCATAAACGTTCATAGCAATGGATCAGTAGAGAATTCTAGCTTCCTCAAGCTTGTTACATCTGATTTCCTTTTGCTCTGATTAAATGGCAACGCCAACACGCTTATAGTCACAGAGTGATGGACCAGTTGGGTCCACCATTACAGCCACAGACAAAGTGCACAACTCTGAACTCAGCGGATTCCTCACTCATCTTTATCAGGACCAGATACTGTGTGTGCATTCGTACGAACGCCACCCTAGGCCTGGGAAAATAACACCATCGGTACCTGCAACTGTGTGCCAAGACTCACACAGAGAGTTTTGAGGGGCGACTAAGGAAGGGGGCATGTCTGCCCCTGAGGTCATGTCCTGGGGATGCTGGAGTCAAGACAACAGGCCACCCCTCATGCCTCCCGGGAGAAAGCCCACCCTCCCCAAGAAGACTGTCACTGGTTGGTCTTTCACACTAATGCACAATGACTGACACCTGGGGAAAGGACGTCACAACCTTAGAGATTTAATATGTTAATCAACACACTGAAAACATTTTGATTCCTATGCAGTTTTGGGTACCATCCTTTCCAGAATACATTCAAAATAACGTGGGGGGTGGGGAACTGAACAAGACATTCACAGTTAAATCCCCTCCTTCAGAGCAAAATAAAATACTTCTCTGTCCATGGGATTCTCCAGTATTCTTGCCTGCAGAATTCCATGGACAGAGGAGTCAGGTGGCCTACAGTCCATGGATTTGCAAAGTGCTGGACACAGACTGAGCGACTAACACACACATAGGATATCACAGTGGTCTCTTTGAGAAAGATGTGGTGTTGGCTCTCAGAGGCAGGAAGACCTAGCATTTTTCTTATGGGCAAGTCACATCCCATTCCCCACCCTTCCATGCTTCTCCTTTAGAAACAGCATTTCAGTTACAAACCCTCAGGCAAAAAACATAAGACATATTTTTCTCGGAAGCATTAGCAGTGTTTCTGTTCTAAATTGCCTTTCCACTGTCAGACTCCTCTTTGCCTTCTTGGAAAATCAGGAAGTACTGTTTTAAAAGATTTGAAGCCAGCCCCTTCTCCCATCGAAAACAAATGAGAAGAAATATCAAACCTATTTTCAAACCAAGCATCCTTTCTTACAGGAGAGTGTTCATTGAGATCCTAGAGTGGTGCTTTAGCTTCTGTCTGAAAGTACATGGGCCAAAACGCTGGCTTCACGGCAGGATGTCGGGATGCCACGGAGCAGGCTGTGTCCCTCGCTCCTCTCCTCACTGGGTACCTAGAGATGTGGGGTCCATGGACTGGGTCTTCCCTGCTCTGGGAAAGCAGCATGACCCAGACTAATGCAAAAGCTCCAACAGCCAGGGCTGGAGAAGATCAGAGCTTCACAAATGTTCACTGGGCATTCATCTTTTCTCACTGTCATTGATTCGTTCATCTCCCCCAACTCAGGAGGCAACTTTTCCTTTGATAAGAGCCAATGCTAAAATAAAAGTGATTTCTTTCTTATCAGTAGAATCAAAGTAAGAATATAGTTTTCCCCTGATCCTCAATAAAGCACATAATTGCTTTAGGGAGACTCTTAAAAAGATCTCATTTGGCCTGTCCATGAGGCTTTCAATGATTTTTGTCTGTGCCAGTCAACACTGCATGATTTCAAATAATCCTGCTGGAGAGTTTATGTGAGCTCCTATGGTTCCCATCCTGGAACCCACACCAGTATGCTTTCTTGGGAGATCCCATGGACAGAGGAGCCTGGAGGGCTCCGCACAGAGTTGGACATGACTGAGCAGCTGAGCACGTGGCTCCCATATTTCAGTTTCCTGTAAATCCATCTCACGTTCTCATGCAATTAACTTGTAGAGCTGTGTGTCTTGTAGGATCATGGTTTTAGGGCTCAGGGGCATTGTACAGGGAGAATTCAAAGGCTCTCCTCCTACTGTCATACCCCAAATTGTTGATTGTTTCATAATGTTTCTAGTCAACTAGATATCTTCAAGATTTCACTCTACTCCTGTTGAAAACTCAGTGTTACATTTTGGTGTCATCTGTTTCATTGACTTCTGACAAGACAAAGTTGGGGTTGTCGTAGCCTCTTTTCATCTTGGCTCGAGTGTCTTTCTCATTATAAAGGCACATGGCACAGTGAGGCGTCTCCACTTCCACAGTCTTGCTAAAGTTATGGAAGTCCACTCGGTATTTCCCTTCCTTGGTCTTGGACACTATGGGAGCAAAACGGTAACCCCAGAGCACCTCTTCTGGGACATAGGATGTCCGGACTTGGCAGGTGGCACTGGTTGCCTCGACTGTGCCATCTAAAAACACCACTAGTTCAAAGTCCTGCTGGGGAAGGGTTTCTGCTGCCATGTGGAAGAAGGGGCTGGTGTGATCAATGACATGGTAAATCGTCAGAGGGGAGATGAAGAATAAATTTTCATTCCCTGCGTCAACCACAAAGTTGATATTGATCTGGTCCAAAATGATGGTCTCTCCTTCAGGAGTGATGGTGGTCCTCAGAAGCTTTCCGTATATGTGACTGCCAATGAGGAGGCTCTTCCGAAGATTAGCCACTCGGATCAGGAGACAAAGCTTCCCACCCCGCTTGCTGATCACTGCGTTCTTGCTGAAAGTAATGGTCTTGGCACGTTTTTTGGGTCTGGAGATCTTGGCTAAAATAGCACCGCACATGAAAGAATTGATGATCACTCCAAGTATAGACTGGAAGATGAGCAGAAAAATGGCAGTGCCGCACTGCTCCGTCACACACCGGAATCCATAGCCAATGGTCACTTGCGTCTCCAGAGAAAACAGAAACGCTGAGGTCAGGCCATTAATGTGTTCCACACAAGGGGTGTGGTTGGCAGGGGGATGGAACTCAGGGAGGTCTTTGTGGATGTAGGCAACCACGTACCAGAGGAGGCCAAAGAAGAACCAGCTACCCAAGAAGGCTGTGATGAAGATGGTCATTTTGTATCTCCACTTGAGGTCCAGCACGGTCGTCCATATGTCCACAAAGAATATCAGCCTCGACTGTGCCTCCACGTTGCCAAATTCAATGTTGCACCTTCCATCTTTGGAGACCAGCCTCGCTCTCCGCCGAGAATGCCCCAAAAAGCGAGTGACAAACCATTTCCGAAGATGCTTGAACATTCTTTCTGTCAACACACTGATCTGAAAACACATCAAAGAAAGACAAAACAGAAGAAAATTATGTGTACTGCACTAATGAGCTAAGTGACTCACGTGAAGAGCTGTCTATGAAAAGGCCATTCAGTACAATCTGTGTGACTGATCACTTGGGCAAGCTGACAACTTTATTCTGGATCCCACAATGCTATTTCCAGTAAAAACTCTCTACTATTAGACCATATGGCTTAAAGATAAAGAGGAAAACTAATTACAGGGAGATAGACGTGTAGAGGAACCTAAGAGAATATATATCCACATGTTTTCTGACCTTAGTCACGCCCAACCTTAAAAATGTTTCTTATAACACAGACATACAGAACAGACTTGTGGTTGCCAAGGGGATGGGAGGTGGGGGAAAGATGGAGAGGGAGTTTGGGGTTAGCAGATGCAAACTAGTATATATAGGATGGATAAGTAGCAAGGTCCTACTGTATAGCACAAGGAACTATTCAGTATCTTGGGATAAACCATAATGGCATAGAAAATAAAAAAGAATCCATCTATCTATATATATGTATGTATAACTGAATTACTTTTCTGTGAAATATAAATTAACACAACATTGTAAATCAACTACTTCAATAAAATAAAATTTTAAAAATGCTTATGATAATTATGACCTGTACTCTGATTTATTTGATAATATTCTTTAAAATGACTCTCCTTTTTTCTTTAATAAATTTAGTCTTAAGCTAAGCAAAAATATCTGTGACAGCAGAAACTTGATGCACTATTTACCTTTTTGGTTCATATATAGAAACAAGTAACTTTGGGGAAAAGTTTCACAACATATTACCTAAATCACCTTGTAGCTAGATAAATTATAATCCAATTCAATTCTCTCATTTATCTAATGAAGGAATTGAGAAAATTTCAGTGACATATCCAAAGTCAGGTACCCTAGCAAAAATGAACACAGCATTGTTAAGTCAACTGTAATTCAATCAAAATTAAAAACAGCAACAAAGTCAGGAACCTGATCAGTGGTGGGATGACAACCAGAACATGAGTTTCTCTGCTTCCAGGTCAGAGGAATCTCTACTTCACTTTTGTCTCAATTATTACTTTGTTTATATTTTAAAGTGAGATTTCTCTGGAACATTTTAACACAAGCTTTGGTCAACTTCCTTATTTTGTGCTCAACATTATTTGAAACAGAGTTCCTCAGTACTCTTTAGTCAAGTCCCATCATAAGATCTGAGACGTTTTCTCCGTGGATCGCAAGCCTGGGATGCCAAGATTCCCAAAGGGAATAGTAAGATGGTCACTGTCAGTTTCTCCCGCTTTCTCCCCTGCTCCCAAGCTGACAAACAGAGCACTGTGCTTTAATGAATCCTACATAAGGCAGAACCATGTTTTATTCACTCCTCTATCCTAGCTGTTAGCACAGACCATGGGGGCTTACTATTTATTCAATCAGCATCAATGGAATCATTCCGTGAATGAATTAAGAGCTTCAAAATACTACGTGGGCAAAGCTCTCATTAAAAACATAACTGTAGCTTCCATTTTACAGCACAGCACTGAAGGGATTTCCCCCAATCAGCCAACACGGCTCAGTATCCCGGGGTCATCACACTAGACAGCCCCCTCCACTAGGGGTGCCCACCCCACTCCCAAGGTGTGCCTGTTGTGGTTAGCAGTGTCTTCATGGTATTTTTAATCAAATGCAAACATGTTTCTAAAATAGATTTCAAAATCCCCCTTCAAAAATGTGTTTATTCATACAAACTAGGAAGCGAAACCAACTTAGTGATAAAAGTTAAACAAAAGTGATATTCTACCCCGTCTTGCCCATGGCCTTCAACCATGTGAAAACACAAGAAGACCCCAAGTAAAAGTGGTAAAGAGAAAAAAACAAATATATATAAATAAAAGAAAATATTACCAGGAGAGGAGACAGAAGTTCACTCTCTTTTGAGGGCCCTGCTCTCATCCCACCCAATATTCATTGACCTCAAGCCCTCAAAGAGTCCCAACTGCGTGGTCCCAAGAGTAACTCAGCCAGGGAAATGGTCTCTTTCTTCCCCAATCCTTCCCTTTCTCTGCACACATCTCATCTAATTTTGCTTCTATCCACTGGGGACTTTCTCCCTTTTCCGGTTTGTGGAAGCTCAGACTGTGTCCAAAAGCTCTTCACAGGGTAGGATGAAGTGAAGTGAAGTGAAAAGAAGTCGCTCAGTCGTGTCTAAGTCTTTGCGATCCCATGGATGGTAGCCTACCAGGCTCCGGGCCCAGGGGATTTTCCAGGCAAGAATACTGGAGTGGGCTGCCCTTTCCTTCTCCAGGGGATCTTCCCAACCCAGGGATTGAACCTGGGTGTCCTACATTGCAGACAGGCGCTTTACCATCTGCGATCTCATCTAAAACAATAACTTCTTTTAAAGTCAACATTCATCAGTCTAATCCACAGCCTCTTTGTCATGCAGTATAATTCCAGTGGTAGCTCCTAACACATCAACCTCTGGGTTTTTGTGCCTGACCATTCTTGTCCTCCCGGTCCACCTAAATTCATTTTAATTTTGATGAGAGTATTTCTGTAGAGTGAGTGAATCCCCCTTGATTACTCTCTCAGATAAGTTGGGGTTTCCATGCCTGCCCTCCTAAGAAAATATTATCTGCCTGGCTTTGCAAAGAGCCAGACAAAAAGCAATCAGCTTAAAAAGTTTTCCCCACATGGCCTGCACTTACCAACATCATCTTAAACATATTCCGTCCCGAAATGTCCACGGCAGAAAATAACAAGGAAGAAGTTTTGTGAGTTGGTCTCCGTAAGCAGGCTGATTTCTTCTAAACCCAGCTTAATTTACTGTATGCTTTGGCCAGTGAACTGATGATAATTTGTTTTAGCCTTAAAACGTTAATTTGATAGTAGAATTGTGCGATTTAAACTAAGGCAATTGGTTGTTCTCAGGCCAAGCCCCAAGCTGGGTATGTGTTTTTTTTTTTTTCCAGACGTCACATGGCTTGAATACCGTCATGCTAAGACATAACAAGCTGCCAGCTAAGGTCTTTGAGCAGCAGGCATGGATTCTGTTCCAGCATTTCCCTCTTCTCCTTTGCCACCCTCTGTAGCCCTCTCACTCTTTCTCCTAGCTTGTGCCTGATGCCTTTCACCAGAAACAATCAGTTATTGTCAATCTCCCCGCCTATCTCAGAAACACACGGGGATACTGAGATTTCCAAGTGTTCACAAACATACAGGCGGATAATACAGACAAAGATAAGTACAGATTTGTAAGACAAAAATAAGATCACACCAGGAAGCAACAAGATACCCCATTAATCTCTCTACACAACATTCACTGTTATGTAAGAAACTGAGATTTAAAAGCAGCCTTTATTGTTGGATTGATCTTGTAAAATCTGGCATTTACTGAAAGTAGTTTGTATATGCACTGAGTTAGTCAATGCTGTTGATTTATGTATTCAAACAGTAAGAGGAATTATACCTAGAGAATGTGAGAATACAGGATAAATTCTTCCTCTGACCAACCCCATCTTTCTCATGGCAGACTCATTATACACAGCCCACATCCTCCTTTGCATAGACAATGGCATTTAATCCCACCCTAGACAGAAACCAATATGTGTTTTTTAAACTATTGAGTTATTAGAGATTGGCCCCAGATCATATAACATGCACAGTTTCTAGGTTCAGTTCAGTTCAGTCGCTCAGTCATGTCTGATTCTTTGCGACCCCATGAATCGCAGCATGCCAGGCCTCCCTGTCCATCACCAGCTCCTGGAGTTCACTCAGACTCACGTCCATTGAGTCAGTGATGTCATCCAGCCATCTCATCCTCTGTCGTCTCCTTCTCCTCCTGCCCCCAATCCCTCCCAGCATCAGAGTCTTTTCCAATGAGTCAACTCTTCGCATGAGGTGGCCAAAGTACTGGAGTTTCAGCTTTAGCATCATTCCTTCCAAAGAAATCCCAGGGCTGATCTCCTTCAGAATGGACTGGTTGGATCTCCTTGCAGTCCAAGGGACTCTCAAGAGTCTTCTCCACCACCACAGTTCAAAAGCATCAATTCTTCGGCACTCAGCCTTCTTCACAGTCCAACTCTCATATCCATACATGACCACAGGAAAAACCATAGCCTTGACTAGACGGACCTTTGTAGGCAAGGTAATGTTTCTGCTTTTCAATATGCTATCAAGGTTGGTCATAACTTTTCTTCCAAGGAGTAAGCGTCTTTTAATTTCATGGCTACAGTCACCATCTGCAGTGATTTTGGAGCCCCCCAAAATAAAGTCACTTTCTAATAAATCAGTAAATCTTAATAGCAAGCATAGGGGTGTCCATTAGCTAATGTTTACCAAGGTCTTCTTAATGGCCTGGTAAAACAAATGGATTATATTATTGCCACTTTTTTTTTTTCTTCAGGGCTCCAGCATTCTTTTTTGGTCAACAGTGTATTCTTAAAAAACAGACTTTGTATGAACTTTCCAAACATTGAGTGCATGCTCATTGTGTAGGATTTCAAAAACAAATAGAAATCTGTTCTTGTTCTCAAGGAGCTCACAATCGAAGGCGGAAGTAAGCTCAGTAAATGAGCAATTACAAGGTCATGTGGTTTGTATAATACCAGAGGGCTCATCTCTGCTTGAAGGTCTCTAATAGATGGGCATCCACGCCCTGCCAAAATACCTCAACCAACAGAAAACTCACTTTTGTGTCCATTAATTGATTTATCTGACCAAAGTCCCTCTAGTCAAAGCTATGGTTTTTCTAGTAGTCATGTACAGATGTGAGTTGGACCATAAAGAAGGTTTTTCTAGTAGTCATGTACAGATGTGAGTTGGACCATAAAGAAGGCTGAGCGCTGAAGAACTGATGCTTTTGAACTGTGGTGCTGGGAAGACTCTTGAGAGTTCCTTGGGCTGCAAGGAGACCAATCCAGTCAATCCTAAAAGAATCAACCCTGAATATTAATTGGGAGGACTGATGCTGAAACTGAAGCTCCAATACTTTGGCCACCTGATGGGAAGAGCTGTCTCATTGGAAAAGACCCTGATGCTGGGAAAGATTGAAGGCAGGAGGACAAGGGGGTGACAGAGGATGAGATGGTTGGATGACATCACCAATTCGATGGACATGAGTTTGAGCAAACTCCAGGAGACAGTGAAGGCCATGGAAGACTGGCATAACGCAGTCCATGGGGTCACAAACAGTCGGATACGACTGAGCAACTGAACAGCAACGAAGCAGCAGGGATGTGTGGATTCTAACATGTGTGCCAGACAATCCTTTACCAAATAGGTACAGTCCCTGTCATCCAGAAGAAGCTTCTAGTCGAGGTGGGAGATACAAATGAGCTGATAAANAGCAAACTCCTGGAGACAGTGAAGGCCATGGAAGCCTGGCATAACACAGTCCATGGGGTCACAAACAGTCGGATATGACTGAGCAACTGAACAGCAACGAAGCAGCAGGGATGTGTGGATTCTAACATGTGTGCCAGACAATCCTTTACCAAATAGGTACAGTCCCTGTCATCCAGAAGAAGCTTCTAGTCGAGGTGGGAGATACAAATGAGCTGATAAACCAACAAAAACAGTATGATACCTGCCAGGGTAGCAGACGTTCTGGAACCATCTTATTTGAAAGGCAGAGAAGTGCTATGGAGACCCAAAGCCTGGACAAGGCATTACAGTCACACATAGTAGGAACTATATTCGTTGGATGGTACTCAGTCAGTTAGACAATGCATGCAAAAGTGATGAACGTGCCATCACTCACATGGTTCCCCTTCCAACCATACTTTGGAAGAGACATTTCTGTGCGCTGTAACTGCAACTGTGTTTGTGACCAGGGGCACAGAGGAACTGAAAGAATTGCTGGGTACGTAGGTGACAGAGAGCTGGGGGAGACACCTGGCTGGCCGATAGCAAGGGCCAGTGCACTCAGCGCCTGTGTGCCTTGCGAGATATTCTTGTCTAGACCTAGAGGAGAAACTGATACCAAGAACTCTGATCTGGTTCTGCCTCAAGGACCACTCATGATATTTCTAAATAAGTGTCATTCTCTTCTGGGGAACAACCCTGCAAATTCTTGAAGATAAACACATTTTCCTTCTGCATCTCCTTTTCTCCATAGAAACGCAGGCTTTATTTGCATACGACACCCCTGGTCACCAAACTCCTCTGCCTTCTAAGTGAGGTGCCTGCATTCTGGGCTCCTGGATGACAGTTAAAGAGCCAGGACCCAGGCTGTTCTTTTGCAGGCAACCCTCTAAGGAGAAGCCATTGGGAGCTAGGGGTTTCCCCATGGTTGATATAATGCTGCTTCTGTCTCACCCCAGCAGGCTCAGCAGCCACTGTACCCGAGAGAAGATGGCAAAATAGCCATCACTTCTATTATCTCTTCTTTAGAATTACAAAGGCTATCGCTACTCTCTGTAGATGAAAAGACAGCTACCGTTGCCTGCCTTTTGGTCCAACCACTCACAGCTCACACACAGCCTGAGTTCCCTCAGGACATTCCTGAGAGCCAAGATTATCTATTAGAGGTATAAAATAGAAGCTATGGAGCCTGAAAACAGAAGTCCAGTGACTTTCTGTAGACCCTTTGCAGTGCTGCTGGAGAAGAAATTCAAGCTTCCATGAAAACTGACAGCTTGAATTCAGCCGGGCTTCCCTGGTGGCTCATACAGTAAAGAATCCACCTGCAATGTGGGAGACCTGGGTTCAGTTCCTGAGTTGGGAAGATCTCCTGAAGAAGGAAACAGCTACCCACTCCAGTATTCTTGCTGGGAAAATTCCATGGATAGAGGAGCCTGGTAGGCTACAGTCCATGGGGTCACAAGGAGTAGGACACGACTGAGCAACTTTCATTCTCACTGGATTCATCCTGCTGGTCAACAACATGAACCAACATTTCCTGAGGACCTGTGGGTAGCAGGGCATGTAAGGAGATTATGGGCCAAGGTCTCTGCCTTCTTAATGAAATCAAGCAAACTTTCCACTGATTGAACTCACTACTCGCCAGGTGCTACACTAAGAAGCAAAAGAGGCAACAGTTCCTACCGTGAAGTTGCTCAGGGATACAGAGTAGCTTAGTCATTATCTAATCATTGCAGGGAAGCATCATTGCTGCCCTGAAGGGGTTGAGGACACCAGAGAGCAGGTAAGAGGCTGAAGGTCAAGTTTATACTCTTCAGCACAAAATGCATCTGACTGGTACCACAGAGAACTTCCTGTTTTCTATGAAAACGGCCTCAAGCTGTTGGAGGATGGCCACCCAGCTAAATTTGCAAACCTTCAGTGCCTAAGGAGCATCCAGCCAGCCAGCTCCCAGGATGCTGACATCTAGAACTATTGCTGACAGAGGGCATCGTTGCCTTTCTGTTCAGTATTCCCAGAGAAGTCACCTCAGATATCTTTAGCTCTACCAGGCTGCTCACTTGGGCTCAGCCTGAGTTCTTCTTACACAGAACTTACCAAGGCCATTGGAAACTATTTTTCCAGCCTCATAGGCATGTCAGAGGTCATGAGCCTCAGGACTCTTCCAGGCCTGATTTGGGGCTGCACTTCACCTTTCCCGTGTGAGGAATACACACCCTCTTCCCTGTGAAGCCACAAGTCTGTTTGCTCAAACTCATGTCCTTTGGGTTGGTGATGCCATCCAACCATCTCATCCTCTGTGTTCAGAGTGGGAAAGCGGCACAGACTTTCCGGGGCACCTGGTTCCTTCCAGAGAAGAGAGGTTGGGAACAAAAGCCAGGGAATCAGAGGGTCTGGGAGTGTTGGTACTCTCTTAAGGCCCTCCACCTTCTGCAGGCATCTCTGGAGCCTACCAATCCAGCATCATCCCCTGCATAACTGCAGAGACCTGCCACGCATGGGGATCAAGAGCGGGTGGGAGCCCAGGTGCAGGATGTTCATGGCACAGGGAAGAACCAAAGGTAGCAGAAGAGAGGAGGAAATCCATCTTGGGAAAGTGCAAACACGGACTTGAACCCCAGTTCTGTCACCTGATGGTCAGGCAACCTAAGCAAGCCACTTAGGCTAACTGAGTCTCAACTTCCTCGCCTGTGAAATGGCTGTAAAATATTCTCAAAGGCTGTCATATGTTTTAAATGCAATCCCATACGTAA
The DNA here is from genome assembly GCA_006410875.1 of Neotragus pygmaeus. Taxonomy (NCBI): domain Eukaryota; kingdom Metazoa; phylum Chordata; class Mammalia; order Artiodactyla; family Bovidae; genus Neotragus; species Neotragus pygmaeus. The sequence continues at coordinate 2,529,083 of SJYV01050321.1, forward strand.
AGTTCCTAGAACACAGCAATTATGTAATAAATAGTAGCGATCATCATTACTGGTTCAGAAATTTAAACATGCACAGCAGCTTAATTGGGCGTCACCAACCCAGGCTACTTAGGGTCTGCTCTGTAGAGTCAAATGGGTGGTGTTGGGGGAGATGACAGCCAGGTGGGGGCAAGGCTCCTGGGAGAGAGGGCGACCAAGGTTCTGACAACACGTCAATGTCTGTGAAGTGTCCTGACTTCAGAGCCTGTCTCGCCCTGCGGGACAGAAGCCCTATAGAAAACCTAACATTCCTATAAAGGATTCGTCCATCATCAGGGCAGAACACTTATCCTGAAGAGGTGAGAACACAAGTGTTGTCACTGTTGTTGTTCAGCTGTCTAAGTTGTATCTCTTGGTGGCCCCGTGGACTGTAGCCCGCCAGGCTCCTCTGTCCACGGGATTTCCCAGTCTGGAATACTGGAGTGGTTGCCCTTTCCTCCTCCAGGGGATCTTCCTGACCAAGGAGTAGAACTCTAGTCTTCGGCATTGACAGGTTGATTTATTTTTATTTTTTACCACTGTGCCATCTTGGAAGCCTTGGGAACAGAAGGAGAGCATTTTCCTTGGCAGTGCTGAAGAGAGGCGTGCAACCAGGGCTGATACTCTCCTTCTCGTACCACAGACACTGACTAGGATTCGATCATATCACTGACCATCTACAGATGCAGTCAAAGAGTAGAAAGCAGCCCCTGACAGATGGGAGCCAGCCTGGCACTACGTCTTGGCCTGGTTGTTGCTGAGGGCTGTCCTGGGGCTCACAGCTGTGTCTTGTGTTCTCCTGTTGAACACAGCTTCACAAGACATCAACATCAGAATCATGTCTGCACACACAGAAATGTGAACACGGGCCAAACCACAAAAATGACCAAATGTTCCCCCTCATCCTGGCACTATGCGTAATCCCTGCTTCTTTGCCAATAACAACGTTAGCCTTGCACCAACTCTTCTCTCCTTCTTGGTAATGAGACTTATTAACATAAACACGGAATTACCCCTACTTCTTAACATTGAATCCCGAGCAGAGTATTGCTCCGTTTACTCTCCCAAATCACCTAGATTAAGCCCAAATTCTATTTATG
>SJYV01050321.1:2530300-2541519 GCA_006410875.1 Neotragus pygmaeus
GATGAGAGGAACTCAAGGAACTCACAGTCACGAGTTGGGTCTTCTTGCCTTTTATGCTAAAGATTTTCTAAGTGGTCTATCTTAGTCTATCTTCTCAACTTCAGGGAGTTCTGCCCTTTACCCAGAAAAGGCATTGCTTTGCTGGGTGTGCGTGGATTGAGCCAGAGTTAAGAGGATAAACGGAGAGGGAAGTGAGGATGCACAGCTCAACATGAATGAAGAGAAGAAGCCCGGGGTTGAGAACAGCTTCTGCAGAGTGCGCAATGGCCATTCAGAACTGGGTGGAGGAACTCCTATCTGCATCCTGTGCGAACAGCGCCCTCTAGAGCACAGTGAAAACGGTGCCCTGAAGCAAGACCTCTGGGGGCAGGAAGCCCACAGTGCCGCCTGAATAGTCCATTGGCTTGTTTACTGAGAAGCCCGTGTGGACGTGAAGCCACTTGACTCTGTCTGAAGAAGTGCAGAAGGTGATTTTAAAGCTTCGTGTGTGACTGGAATTTGCAGTGTCCCAAGAGTCGCTGGCTTTGGGATTACAGTTGGAATCCACCAAGTTGCCTTTGCCAGGTTCCAGACTAGGGGTGAAAGCAAAGTAGGGAAGATACCTAGTAACACACAAGGAGATCCAACCAGTCCATCCTAAAGGAGATCAGTCCTGGGTGTTCACTGGAAGGACTGATGCTGAAGCTGAAACTCCAATACTTTGGCCACCTGATGCAAAGAGCTGACTCATTCGAAAAGACCCTGATGCTGGGAAAGATTGAGGACAGAAGGAGAAGGGGATGACAGAGGATGAGATGGCTGGATGGCATCAACGACTCAATGGACATGAGTTTGGGTGAACCCCGGGAACTGATGATGGACAGAGAGGCCTGGCATGCTGCTCTTCATGGGGTCGCAAACAGTCGGACACGACTGAGTGACTGAACTGAACTGAACACACAAGAAGCATGGTCATTGTCTAGAGGGAGGAGGGGTGCCTGGAGAATCCCAGGTGAAATTCCCTTCCGTCTGTCCCAGAACCACAGGGGACAAATGGGGTGAAAAGGTCAGTTCTCAAACCTCCTTCATGTACTTGGGCCACACCTCCTGAGAGTCACTGTCCCAAATGTTGGATTCTAGTGTCTGGAGAACCTATAGCTGAATGTTAACACAGGGATCCAAAGATTTCAGAATCCAGAGAATCCAAGGATTTCAGAATCCAGAGGATCCAGAGATTTCTGGTCTCATAGCCTTTTATTCTAATTACTATTCAAAAGAAACTCATTACAGTGAAAATATCGTTATACAAGTCTAGGTATATAATCTCATGAGTGTGTGCCTGCTCAGTCATGTCCAACTCTTTGCGACCCTATGGTCTGTAGCCCACCAGGCTCCTCTGACCATGGGATTCTCCAGGCAAGAATGCTAGAGTGACTTGTCATTTCCTTCTCCAGGGGACCTTCCTGACCCTGGGATCAAACCAGAGTCTCCCTCATTGCAGGTGGATTCTTTACTACTGAGCCACTTGGGAAACCAATATAATCTTATGCTGAAACCAAAATCAATAGAAGGTGTTCTCAAAAGATAGTATGTGAGGGACTTCCCTGGTGTTCCAATGGTTAAGACTCTGCGCTTCCACTGCAGGGGGCAGCACAGATTCAATCCCTGGTCAGGGAAGTAAGATCCCACATGGCCCAAAATGTTTTGAGCAGTCAAAAACAAAGACAGTATGTGAACAGAAATTGCTCATATAGTAAGTCATGTAACATATTATATATGCACTAGGATTCTATAGATATGTGTTTGTTTTTTTCTTTGAATTAAAAAAATTTTTTATTGGACTTTAGTTGATTTACAACATTGTGCTAGTTTCAGACTTATAGCAAAATGAATCAGCTGTAAGCATACATACATCCATGCTTTTTTAGATATTTTCCCATGTAGGCCATTACGAGAATATTAGACATTTAAAGGACTCCTTTACTGAATTATTATATATTATATTTATATGATTATATATGTATTTTTCTTTTTTATAATATATTTTATTATACATGTGTGTGTTAGTTGCTCAGTTGTGTCTGACTCTGTGATCCCATGGACTGTAGCCTACCAGGCTCCTCTGTCCATAAGTATATATATCATTATATATGTTATATATATCATATAATATATCCTATATTAATATATAATATACTAGTCGGACACAAGCGACTTCACTTTCACTTTTCACTTTCACGCATTGGAGAAGGAAATTGCCCCACTCCAGTGTTCTTGCCTGGAGAATCTCAGGGATGGAGGAGCCTGGTAGGCTGCCCTCTATGGGGTCGCACAGAGTTGGGACACGATCAAAGCGACTTAGCAGCAGCATATGTTATATTACATAATAGTTTATAAAGAAAAGAATCATTTTTGCAAATGAAAACATCATCCTCTCATTTATGTGATTTGTACAAGTCTGTGTGTTGTGGGGGTGTATAGTTTGTTTTGTCTGAAAACTAGACACATCTGTGATAAAGTAATTTTTGAGTCACCTCTCTCAAGTACCCACCTCAAGTGGCACTGGTATTTAATAAGTTTTAATGTTTACCAAGAGTTCTATCTATTATGTATTCAGAGACCCTGTTATTAGTCTGATCCTTCTAGTTCTCTATGGTTTGGGTTGGTATCACATCAATTCAGTCTTTCCAGCCCAGAAAGGAATGAATTCTATGTGGACTAGAGGGCTTGAACACGCCTTCTGAGTGTCTGCATCAAGAAAGTACACTTTGTTTTTGCGAAAACACATAGAACCCCAAACCTCAATGCCTTACAAAATAGTGGAGTGATTCAACTGATGCCTTGAGCCTGGCCCTGGGGGACTGGTAGTCATGAAGCGGTACCACAGGTGAAGGGTTTCCTGGGAGTCCAGCCCCGCACCAAGAAACAGGCAAAGAGAAGGCACAGAACTGAGTTTGGAGGGGGCATCTGGATGTCTTCCAGTCCCACATCCTAGCTTGTGTTTCCTGTCACAGCCCTGGGGAGGGGCCATTTGGGCAGGATGTAAGAGGTAGGTGTGTGGGGCTTGAACCTGGAGTTGGTCAGTCATTCTGTGGCCCTAACACTGGGTACTGCCCAACATCTCAGTGTGTCCATTTCCTCATCTGAAAAAGGGGACCATCCATGTCTATTACAGATGAATAGAAAGAGCTCAGATGGCCCTTGAACTTGGAAAGTGATCCAGCCACTAATACCTTCAAGAATGCAATCTCCAGCTCTGATTTCTCTTTCAAGTTACAGCCAGATGTTGAATGAAAGATCCAATGCGTCATTATCTGTGATGCCTTGAATCCTGGGCTTCTCTGCCCCAGCATCCATGCTGCAGTAGCGTTGCTCTTCCCAGAAAGGTGCTGAGGAGGGCAAGGCTCTACCATAGGAAGCCATGGCTCCGCCCAGGGGAGCTTGGAGGATCAATGATTACCAGCATGGGCTTGGGTTCCACCGAGCACAGGAGTTGCATTAATGGGGTGGCACGCCTGCATGCCTCCCACGTCCAAGAGCTTTCTGGGAAAGCCCTGGAGGCAGAGGGAAGCAGAGCCAGCAGCCGGGTGCTCTCTGCCCTAGAACCACCCTTGGGCCCCTGCTGAATTCCTCTCTTTGGGTCTCTTCTTGTCATGAGCAGGGTCCACCCCAGGAGACCCTCTCAGAGTGAGGATGAGGCTACAGAGACCTCCCACCTGCCTCCTCACAGACTGGCGGGCGACTCTGGCAGCTGTCTCGAGCTGCTCTTGACTAGAGTCTGCCACTGAAACAAGAAGGTGAGTGAGAGGAGGAGGAGAGCATCTCCCAGACTCAGAGCTGGGCCAGGGCGGGCAAAGAGACCTGCCGCCCCCGAAGGTCAGGAGCCCACGCAGCCCTGCTGACGCATGTCCCCTCAGGCCTCTCTTGTTTTTTCACTCAGTGGTGTGTATAATATCCTGCAAAAGGTGAAGTGAAATTCCACCTTACTTCCTCTTATTTGCCCTTCTAGCATAATCAAACCCAATCACAAGAAGCTTTTCCATCTGAGAAATGGTACTGAACCACTCTGAGCTGCAACTTTTCCTAATAAATTGGTGATTATAACACCTATTTGTTGCCCAGGGGATTCACTGGAAAATACACACATCCACACGAAAACTCCACGAATGTTGGTTGGTAGGGCATTATTCGTCTCAGCCAGAAAGTTAAATTCAAATGTCCATCTACTGCTGAATCAATAAATAAATGAGGTTTGTCCATAGAATGAAATATTGAAAAATGAAAGTCACTCAGTCATATCTTTGTGACCCTATGGACTGTAGCCTGCCAGGTTCTGCTGTCCATGGAATTTTCCTGGCCAGAATACTGGAAGGGATAGCCGTTCCCTTCTCCAGGGGATCTTCCCAACCCAAGGATCAAACCCAGGTCTCCCACATTACAGATAGGATTTTTACCATCTGAGCCATCAGGGAAGCCCCTAATGAAATATTATTCAACCATAAAAAGAGAATGAATTACTGATACATATTACAATGTGGAAAAACCTTGAAAGCATTGTGCTAAGTTAAAGAAGTCAGATATATTATTCCCTTTGTACAAATGTCTAGAATAGACAAATCTAGACACGAGATAGTTAAATTGGTAGCTCTCAGTAGGGGTGGTGAAGGGAAGTGGAGTGTGACTGCTATTGGGTACCCTGTTCCTTTTTGAGGTGATGAAAAAGTTTTAATATTGTTGGTGGTGATGGTTGTGACTATACCAGAAACGCTTTAGATGGATGGATTGCATGGTGTGGAAATTATATTGTATTGTATTGCTCAGCTTCCAAGGTGGTAAAGAACCTGTCTGCCAATACAAGAGATGTAAGAGACATGTGTTCGATCCCTTGGTCAGGAAGATCTCCTGGAGGAGGGCATGGCTACCCCCTCCAGTATTCTTGCCTGGAGAATCCCATGGACAGAGGAGCCTGGGGGGCTACAGTCCATAGGGTTGCAGAGTCAGACACAACGGAAGCGACTGAGCATGCACGCATTCATATCGTATTGTATTGTATCGTAACACATCCTATCACATCCTATTGTATTATTTCAATAGAATTTGTACAGGACAAATCCACATCAAGGACCTCTTGCTAGGCGGGGACTCAGGAAACTGTCCACCATTCAAGTCCCATCTCTCCATCTCTTAATCCCATTCCTCCCTCCTCAAGCGCCAGACAGAAGCACCCCCTGGGCCTTTATGGGGTCCTCGGCTGAACTTGGCCTCTTCCTCCTACAGCACGTGGCCATGGTGATTCTGGAGGTACCACACCCCAAATATTTCCTTGGTCACAAGAGCCTGGAGGTACAGAAAGATGCTTCTGCTGATCCTCCCCCTCAACACAGGCTCTGGTGGCAAAAGGAGGGACCTCGCCTCTCCCAGCATGTGTGGGACAAAGCCTCGGCCCTGCCACCCCAGCCAGTGGTGACCACTGGAGCAGCCGAGGCACGGTGAGTTACCACCCCGCCGTCCACCCTGACCTGGGCTCCCCGCACCATGCCCCTGACCTGGCAGTTCAGTCTGAAGCCCATCAGCTCTGTCCACTCTCCCGCACAGCTCTCAGGGCTGGAAGTCCAGCCAAAGACTTGGCTTGGGAGCCAGGTCTGCTGTCCTCGAAGCATGGAAGGTGCACAGACTCACGCTGTCTGATGGGATGCACGGGGCCTTGAACTTGTCAGACTGCACTGAGGTCCACCGTGCGGGCCACGCCCGCCCCCACTCCCTGACCCTCTCTCTCACACTCACAGGAACTCAGCTCCATCCCCTCCTTCCCTTCCCTTCACTTGGCAAATTTTTAATCTTCATTGTTTTCTGGAATTTTTTTCCTTGCCTATGGTCCTTGCTCTGTTCCTGGAGTCAGTAACCTGAGCTATAAAATTCTTACTGAGACTGACCTCTCTGGAGACGTGGCCACCTCACAGATTAGCCAGAAGCCCACGGGACCATATAAACCCTCCTGGCCCCACATTCCCATAGTATTCCTTCCCTTGGCCCCGCACACACGTGGAGGAGGGTGGAGAAGGGGGGCTGAAGGGGTTCTTGGCTGCTTCCTTGGCGACAGCTATGGGGAGAGCTGCGTGGAGTCCTAATTCAGGGGGCCTCTCAAGGAAGAGACAGAAAACCACCTACTGTGGACACTCTAGAGGTTGGCCTGGCCCCCTTCTCAGGCCCCAGGTGGGATTTCCCGATATGCTTCTGGAACACCGGCCATTTCTCTCTCTACAGATCACAATAACCTCTTTGATGATGCACCATCAGGACCAAGCCTGGACTATGATAAATAAATGATGTTTTGAGGGCAAAGAAACTAGAGTACAGCCCCTGTCCTGTGATGAATGCTAATTCCTAACCAAAAAGGGGCCCAGTCTACCTGGAGAGCACAGGCAGGTGTCCCCGACTCTCTGACCTTGAAACACCGGATCTGGAGTCAGACTTGAATTCCAGCTCTGTGTTGCCCAGATGCCTGTCTGAGCCGACTGCCTGTGTTTTTACAGGGCGAATTTCTCAAGGTAATCGATTAAACCTGGAGAAAAACAGAACAGAAAGTCACTAAGAAAAGTCTAGGAGTCATACAGACCCTGGAGCTTACTGTGAGCTATGCTTCTTCCTTCCTTCCTTTCTCTCTTTCTTTTCTTTTTTCTGTCTATCTTGCTGCTCTGTCCAGCCCTAAGTTGCAGAGCCAAAGCCTCTGTTTTCTGGTTTACTTTTCCTGCCCATGACACTGACAAGAGCTGTACCCTTTTTCATCGATGGGTTTTCACAACATCATTTTAGTTCTGGTCTGGTCCCCCTCACTGGGGTTCCCCTGCACTGCCCCCGGGATCAGCCAGAAGGACCGCCACTAGGAATTTGCCAAGAGATGGACCAGGGGCTTAGCACTGACCAGAATGCTCCTTGGCACCTGGAGGGCTGTGGGTCTGTGGGGTCGTGGGGCCCACAGTGATGCTCAGTGATGCTGAGACTGAGAGCATCACTGCAGACAGCGGGTGGGGTTGGCAAAGCAAAGATGGGGACGAACAGGTGTCCCTGTGGTAGTGAAGGTCAGGCTGTAAGGTGATGTGGACTTGATTTAAAGCCTGCTCCTTCCACTTGTGAACAGGAGAAATGGCTTTGCTTCCCTAAACCAGAGTGTTCTCCGTGAATGTGGAGTTAAGAATGCCTGTTTCTCAGGCTGAGATGGGACCCAGGGTAAGAGCACCCCACAGCGGATCCAGAATGTGGAAACCTCAGTGAGGTCGGCTTCCTTCCGTGCCTGGCAGAGATGAGGAACCTCCTCAAAGAGACGGCCAGAGGTTGACTTGGCATTTGGGGAATAATAGGAACTCCCAGGTCTGAATTTGAGCAGGCGGCCGGCTCTCCTGCCAGACCCAAGGACAGACTCGGAAGGGCCCCTTGAGCTGCAGAGGAAATGCAGGGGTGGGAGTGTGTGCCACCTGGGGGAGATGCCAGCCGTGGGAAGTGTTCTGCCTCTGCTAGCCCTGTCTTCCCTGGCTCTTCAAGAAGGCTCTCCCCTCAGAATCTCTGGGAGGAGGAGGCAGTGGGCTCTGAGTTGCTTTCAGGGGGCCTGCAAGGAGCATTTTTGTACATAAGAAGCCCAAAGGGAGAAGACTGTTTATTTGGCTGCTTGGGAAAAATAACAAAGCTGGGGGGAAAGGACTGAAGATCAAAAAGAAAAACATTGCCCATAAAACGATCAGATTAGATTAGACCACGAAGATCTAATTATGCCAGGCCAATTGAATTTCCTCTGAGGTTAGCGTGACCAGCTTTCCAGAAGCAGAGGCAGCTGGGGTGCGGGGCTGTGCCTGACGCCTGGCATGTCCTTCCTCCGAACACTCTTGGCGGGGGGTCAGTCCTGTGACCCCTGGGTAGGCATGTGAGTGCATCTCCACCGGGCATCTTGGGCTAAATTCTACTCCCAAAGAATGTCTCTAGAATCCCCCTTTTTTTCTCAGCACCAGCTACAGCTTATTATATATTTATCTTGTTGAGTTTGTGCCTTCCTCAGCTCTGTCAATGGCACAACCATCAAGGAAAACTTTATTCAACCCCGATTCTTCTCTGTCTCTCATCTCCACAGTCAATCCATCAGCAAGTCTTCTCTGTTCTTCCTACAAAATACTTTCAGAACCTCTCTGCTCTCTGGGCTCCATCTTCTCCAATCCTACTGTAGCCCAAACCACCATCACTCTTGCTTCGGCTATAGAAATAGCCTGCTGTCTCCCTCTCCTCACTCTGACAACTTTCCCCAGGTAGAGGAGAAAAAGATCAGAGAAGCCAAGTTATCAACCCAAGGTCACAGAGCTGTGCTGGGCTCAGTCGTTTCAGTTGTATCTGACTTTTGCCACCCCATGGACCATAGACTGTCGGGCTCCTCTGTCTATGGGGTTCTCCTGGCAAGAATACTGGAGTGGGTTGCCGTGCCCTCTTTCTGGGGGTCCTCCCGACCCCGGGATCAAACCCATGACTTCTGACTCTTCCGCATTGCAGGTAGATTCCTTAACAATGAGCCACAGAGGAAACCAGACCTAGAAAGTATGCATTCAGCTCACTGTCGCTTTCTCTGTTGTGACATGTGTCCACTGACTTAATAATCGGAAGGAACTTATTAAAATGTATCTCTTTCAGTGTGACTTTCCGTGGCACAGATGGAAAGCTGGTGGTGTATTCCCTGAAAAGTCTCCATCCCAGCCAGGCAGCACTCCTCTCTAATGTGGTTGGAGGCACACTGAAGGGTTTGACTTTGCTTTACAGAATGGGGGTGGGAAGCTTGAAATCAACCCAGAAGGAAAAGAATACATGCCTGTTGCATGTCTGCACGTGCAAGAGCCTGTGGTGGCGGCTTGGCGGAAACTAGACCATTCGATCTTCACAGTGACCCCATGAAATAGGTGTAATGGTCCCTGTTTTATGGAGTGGAGGCACTGAGTTGTGGAGAGGTTAAACAGCTCAGGTGGGCAAAGCTGAGATGGGAACCCAAGCCTTCCTGGATCCTCCAACCAGAAGTTCCATGAAGATTGAGTGAATTCTGATCTAAGGGCAGGAAGGAGAGGCAGGAGAGGTTTGGGGAGAGACAGACCCTCCCTCCATTTCCCTCTCTCTTTCCTTCCTCGCTTGCTCTTTATTTGCTTATTCCTTCCTTGTTTTCCTTCAGTCAACAAATATCCACTGAGAGTCTATCACGTGCCCGGCTCCAGGCTGGGAGTGGGGATAAAGCATGAACAGGATTGGTGTTCAGGGAGGTGGAGAGCACAGGACAGATAACAAAAAGAAACTAAATAAACAGGGTCATTATAGATGAAGATAAGGGCTGAGAAAGCTGCCCCAACAAGGGGTGACCTTGACGTTAGCAGTGAGTAGAAGGCCACTGAAAGCCCACGATGGTAGGGGTAGCAATGCCAAGAGGAGTGTGTACAGGTCCTCCCCCAGGCAGGGGGTGCTGACCTCACCTGCTGGTTCCAGCCCAGCATTTTGCTCAGAGACTTTTAGCATTTCAGGCAGAACTAGGAGACTTCGCCTACCTCCACTCCAGGATGGGCACAAACCCAGCTTCAGTCTTCCCGTTTGTCAAATGACAATCATAGCACTCCTCCCAGGCCATTATACCAATGAAATGATGCAGTGTTTGGGAGAGTCCAAGTGGATGAGTGATGAGCCGTATAAGAGAATCGTAGTAAGAGAGGGTTCAGTTAGACACAAGAAGAACTCTGATGGAAAGGATGATACAATGTGCATTGGGTTTCCAATGAAGAATCTTCTCCATATGGACCATTTAAAATACAAGCAATCAAATTAGCAGATGTAAGCTATTATATATAGACTGGATAAACAACAAGGCCCTACTGTATAGCACTGTATAATATACTATAGTATACTATATTCAAAATCCTGTGACAAACTATAATGGAAAAGAAATGTGTGTATATACATTTCTTTTTAAATGTTCTTATGTATGTTGTTATTGTTTAGTTGCTAAGTCATGTCTGACTCTTTGGGACCTCTTAGACTGTAGCCTGCCAGGCTTCTCTGTCAGGAAGATTGCCTGAAGAAGGAAATGGCAACCCACTCTAGTAATATTGCCTGGGAAACCCCATGGACAGAGGAGCCTGGCGGGATACAGTCCATGAAGTGCCAAACAGTCAGACACAGCTGAGTAACTGAGCACACACATATATATATGTGTGTGTAACTGTATCACTTTGCAGAAATTGACAGACTTTGCAGAAATTAACAAAACATTATAAATCAACTATATATTTCAATAAAAAATTTAATAAAAATAATGCAGAATTTTTCAAAGAAACAGAAGAATCTTTCAATATAGACGTGACTTGTAGGAAGAGGCAACATAAAGAACTCAGGAAGTCTCTTTGCTAGTAGTACGTCAGGGATTCTAGAAGGTTCTATATGAACAACAGAGAAGGTATTCCCATTGGACCAGGTGTTACACAGGGCCCGTGGAGATGTGCCTGGGCCCCTCCCCACCCCGCCCGCGGCAGTCTCACTGCCCAGAGTTACTCTCATGAACTCCAGGGCGGGGGACTAGGGAGCGTCCACAGTGCAGAGGCAAGACTAGCACCTTTCTGTAGGCGTCTTGCCTTCTCTCCATCCCTCATCACAGCCGGGCCTGGAAATGGTCCAGCATCTGGTCTCTAGTGACCAGCAAAACATGCATGGCCTTTACAGGGTCTGCATTTGGAAATTAGCCTGTCTGTGGTCTGGCTGTTGGCGTCCCTGCAGTCCCCTCATTCGTAGGGCTAAGCTGGCAAAGACAGCACCCATTGCACCATCAGCTCCTGCCCAAGCTCTGTCCGGAGAGAAGCAGGCGGACAAGGGGATTAAAGAGGCCTGCTTCCCAGAACAGCATCCCCAGAGAGCTGAGGAGGGGGACGATAGTCTAGGCAGGGGTGGGGTCTGCATGGCTGGCACCCTGGGGAGAAGTGCCCCAGAGCCTTTGGAATAGAACAAGAGTAACCTCAATGATCAGTGCAAAGAAATAGAGGAAAACAACAAAATGGGAAAGACTAGAGATCTCTTCAAGAAAATTAGAGATACCAAGGGAACATTTCATGCAAAGATGGTCTCGATAAAGGACAAAAATGGTATGGATCTAACAGAAGCAGAAGATATTAAGAAGAGGTGGCAAGAATACACAGAAGAACTGTACAAAAAAGATCTTCATGACCCAGATAATCACGATG
>SJYV01050321.1:2545025-2562947 GCA_006410875.1 Neotragus pygmaeus
TGGAATCAAGATTGCTGGGAGAAATATCAATAACCTCAGATATGCAGATGACACCACCCTTATGGCAGAAAGTGAAGAGGAACTAAAGAGCCTCTTGATGAAAGTGAAAGAGGAGAGTGAAAAAGTTGGCTTATAGCTCAACATTCAGAAAACTACGATCATGGCATCTGGTCCCATCACTTCATGGAAAATAGATGGGGAAACAGAGGAAACAGTGTCAGACTTTATTTTTTGGGCTCCAAAATCACTGCAGATGGTGACCGCAGCCATGAAATTAAAAGACGTTTACTCCTTGGAAGGAAAGTTATGACCAACCTAGAGAGTATATTGAAAAGCAGAGATATTACTTTGCCAACAAAGGTCCATCTAGTCAAGGCTATGGTTTTTCCAGTGGTCATGTATGGATATGAGAGTTGGACTGTGAAGAAAGCTGAGTGCTGAAGAATTGATGCTTTTGAACTGTGGTGTAGGAGAAAACTCTTAAGAGTCCCTTGAACTGCAAGGAGATCCAACCAGTCCATCCTAAAGGAGATCAGTCCTGAGTGTTCATGGGAAGGACTGATGCTGAAACTGAAACTCCAATACTTCGGCCACCTCATGGGAAGAGTTGACTCACTGGAAAAGACCCTGATGCTGGGAGGGATTGGGGGCAGGAGGAGAAGGGGGCCACAGAGGATGAGATGGCTGGATGGCATCACCAACGCGATGGACATGAGTTTGAGTGAACTGCAGGAGTTGGTGACGGACAGGGAGGCCTGACGTGCTGCAATTCATGGGGTCACAAAGAGTCGGACACGACTGAGTGACTGAACTGAACTGAGCTGAATTGAACAGCCAGATGGTGCAAAGAGCAGCCTCACTGGAAAAGACCCCGATGCTGGGAAAGATTGAGGGCAGGAGGAGAAGGGGCCAACAGAGGATGAGATGGCTGGATGACATCACCGACTCAACGGACATGAATTTGAGCAAACTAACTTCTGGAGACGGTGAAGGATGGGGAGCCTGGTGTGCTGCAGTGCAGAGTAGGACTGGTCACAGAGTAGTACTCGACTGAGCAACTGAACAACAAGAAGAAGGCAGGGAGGGGCTGGTGAGGGGATAAAGCATCTCTGGGATCTCTAGGACAGGAAGGAAGCTTTGAGGTGGCTCATTTATGGGGTAGACCCAGGCTGCTTGAAGAAAAACTTGGCCAGGGGAATGGTCAGAAGTGGCTGTTCCTCCGTGGTCCAGGCTTAAACTTAGAAGCAGTACCTGCATCTTCAAAACACCAGAGAGAGAGGGATTGTGGAGGACTCACCTACTTGGTACAAGAACATGAGATCAAGAGTGAGGCTCGTGACTGCCCCCTCCCAGGACCTGGAGGGTCTCTGCCCCTGAACCCTTCCCCCGAGAGCCAGGTGTGAATTCCTGTCTGTGTAAAGAAATACTTCCTTCTGAAACCCATCCCTACCGCTCAGCACCTGGACACCCAGCTTCTTCCTGATGCCTAACCCATATCCTCAGGCTGAGATTTGAATCTGCTGTCACCTAACCTTCAGCAGGTGTGAAAAAACCAGCCCTCTCCATGTTAGAAAGCAATTTAAGCCCACATCTCTCATCGACCTTCTCAAATGACAGCCTGTTTCTCAGCTTCCCTTCACTGTCACTAGAGTCTACTCCTGGGAAGGAATTTGCCCACTCCATGCCCTGAGGGATGAATCTCTCACTTAGATCGCTCTGGGCACAAGCCTGCCCTGGGCCCTTTTCCCTCCTCTCCTCACACTCCCACTCAGAAGTTCCTTAAAGAAGCATCTTTGTCTGTAAAAATCCAAAACTACAAACAGCTTCAGAGGCCAGAGGAAGGCATGTGCAATAAAAAGGTAAATAAAATCCAAACCTAGGACACAATTCTCTCTACTTCTCAGCCAGCCACTTTCCCCAGGAGACTTCATCTTGTCCTTGTCTTGACAGTGGTGAGCGTCCGCACATCTCTCACTCCCAGTGGTTTAGGACAAAGGAGTGTGGGAGCTTAGACTCAAAGGGTTCCTCAGAATGGTGCAGGTAAGCACTCTGAGTTAGAATCTCTCAGAAGTACCCTCTTTTGTTGTTGTTGAGTCACTCAGTCGTGTCTGACCCTTTGCAATCCTGTGGACTGCACCACACCAGGCTTCCCTATCCTTCACCATCTCCCAGACTTTGCTCAGACTCAGGTCCATTGAGTTGCTGATGCCATCCAACCATCTCATCCTCTGTCGCCCCCTTCTCCTCCTGCAGCATCAGGGTCTTTTCCAATGAGTCAGCTCTTCACATCAGATGTCTCTCTACTCCATCAAAAGGGATGGAGCAGTTGGGAGAGTAGATAAGCCTTCTTTCCTTGACCCCCTCACTGGGGCAGCCCAGGAAACAGACTGGGTGGGAAGGGAAAGCCCAGCCCCTTCAGACAGAATGTGCCCCAACTCATGCTTCCCTTGTTCTTTCCTGCCTGAACTCCCAGGAGCCTGAAATTTCTGCAAGGAAGGGACAGGGTTCTCACTTTGGAAAAGTCCAGCACATGGTGGAATTCCCCAGAGGTCTTCCTAGGTGATCCTCTAACCACTCCTGTGACTTATCACTGACAGTCTCCACTCCATGCATGATTCATCAGCTGGCCCACCCTTCCCAGCCAGCCTCTGAATCCCCTGGTCCCTGACTTGGTGGAATGCCTTCCAGCACAAGACTGGGATTACTCTTATCTCTCCCAGCATCTCATCAATGACTTGGACTCCAAAAGGCCACATTGCACAGAATTCTTTTCTGTGAGAAGCTAGCAACAGTTATTCATACTTTCCAAGCTCTGTCAAGCCCCTCAAGGACACATGGCAGATCTGGACAGAGCCAGAAAGCTCCCAAGAATTTAATCAAGGGCAGCAAAGCATGAGTCTCCCCCGAGGGTAGTCACCTGAGAGAGCCATGCTGGTTCCAGCTGCAAAGTCGTTTTAGCCTGTTGCTTTCAGCGGTGTTGTGTTACATATTTAAATCTTCCCCCTAGGGATACGGTAGCACATTGATATTCCCTGCCCCCATAGATGAAATTCCCAAACCTGAGCCAAGAAACACTGATGTTTGTGTAGTTGGAAAAGAGGGAGGGACTGCAGATGGACATTAGAAAATTCTGAAGATATGGAAATTTCTGGTTTGTATTTCAGAGTACTCAAAAAGAATGTTCTATTAAAGCCTAAGGGGTGACCTACCTCTGTGAGTGTTTAGGAGTTTGGGTAACTGCAGCTTAGAGCCTGGGCAGTCACATCGCCACCTGGACAGACCAAAAACAGGAGGACCAATTTAGGAAAAAAATGACAGGCTACCTTGAGGGAAGAAGTCATCAATCTAAAGCCCTGTATGGTGAATTCAGATTTATGCTTTTCCTGTGGGTTCTAGAAAGTCTTGGACTCTTTTAGGCCTTAGTTTCTTCTTTCCTACCATGAGTGAGCTGGAGCATTTGAATCTTTAGGATGACTCTTTAAAATTAGTTATATATGTGTATGTGTGTAACTAAATTACCTTGCTGTACACCTAAAATGAACAACATTGTGAATCAACTACACACCACTACAAAATAAAAATCTTCAAAAAAAAAAAAAAAATTAGTTCCCAGGCTTTTTTTTTTTTTTTAATGGGATGGCACTGGGCTGAGTTTTATATAACAGCCAAAATCCTTTTAGAGTTTTTGAGAAGGAACTCTTCCTTGATATGGATCATCTTTAGATGCTCACTGGTCTTGAATTTGCCCATTGTCTGCATTATTCTTGGCCTCTTTGTGTTCTTCAGACAGAACCAGGGACTTTTAGGGATGAGGACCTCCCTCCCATTGTCTGCTCATAGAGTCTGACAAGGCATCGGCAATGATGGGGAGAATTCTCTGAACATCTTTCATCATCAAGCCAGCAAGGATGGCTTAGGACCCTTCATACGGAGCAGGGAATAGACTTCTCTGAGCCCCATGACCTTTGGTTATCTTTTGTTTCTTGTTAACTTTTCTAGGTCTTACCTCCTACATGTCTCCCCATGAATTTTTCCTTCATCTTTTCTTTTTAAGGTATTTGGTTAAATACCTCACTCCAGTACTCTTGCCTGGAAAATCCCATGGATGGAGGAGCCTGATGGGCTACAGTCCATGGGGTTGTGAAGAGTCGGACACGACTGAGCGACTTCACTGTCACTTTTCACTTTTGTGCATTGGAGAAAGAAATGGCAACCCACTCCAGTTTTCTTGCCTGGAGAATCCCAGGGACGGGGGAGCCTGGTGGGCTGCCGTCTATGGTGTCGCACAGAGTAGGACACGACTGAAGCAATTTAGCAGCAGTAGCAGCAGCTTTTATTCCATTTTTTTTCCAGTTCCCACATATGCTCCCTGTTTGTTCATGAAGATTATGAACTATTAATACCTGATCAAGCCAACTCACTTTTGCTGTCTGGAGCAGAGCTAGAATTACTCATGAATCATACATAATCCAGGAGACTGAGCAGACTGAGAGGATCTGATCCTTTTCTCTCTTTTTTTAGATTTTTTTCCCCTGGTACTGACTCTCTTGTGGCTTGCAGGCTTAGTTGTCCCTTGGCATGTTCCCCAACCAAGGATCAAACCCACATCACCTGCACTGAAAGGTAGATTCTTAACTACTGGATTACCCAGGAAGTCCCTGGTTCTTTCTCTTTACATTTGGCTTTAGACTAAGTCATCACTGCCTGGTACTTTGTTTTCTTAACCTATATAATTTTAACGATCTTATTGGCCTTGAGATGAAGGTAGATGGATGGTCCCTTGGAGCTATTCCTTAATGCCTTTATCAGGCTGACCATCACCTCCACCTCTGAAAAGGCTGAGCTGATGTGGGGGAAAGTGACAATGGCAAATAGAGCCATTGCAACTGATTAACACAGTCAACTATCCGCAGTTAACTATTGGGCAAACTTTAATTTCTATGCAAATAAATTCACTCAACTGGGCTCGAACTTGCAACACAAAGTATATTCTGGCATAGTCTTCTTCTCAGGCCTCACAGAAACTAAGCTGAAACACTTTGAGTCCTTGTGGGGACCCCAGGAGTTACTTCATTTCCAGGAAGCGAAGTCCTAGGGGCCCCTGAAGGTGGCTACTCTGACATGAGTGTGTCCACACTTAAAGTCCAGTGAGCTGTTTCCTCCAGGTATTTTGAGCTGCGAGATCTCACTATTCCATGGCCTGTCACCCACCTGCTGAGTGGAAGGGGGAGGGACATTTGGTGGATCCTGGGGTCAGATGGACTCTGCCTGTGGGACCAGCCCTGAGCATCTCAGATGCTGTGATAGGATGGGGGTCACCTGGACTCAGAAGCTTTCCTCTCCCTCTCACGGCCAGGAGGGCCCAGAGTGAGTGACCATGCCTGAGATGTCAGTGCCTCCACTGACCCCAGCAAGGGATAATCATCTTACCAGCGTCATTCTGCTCCCTGTAGCCGGTTGGAAAGAAACTCAGGAATTCTGACTTCACTCACCCTCCCTTTCTCTCCATCACTTTGCTGTGCTCTGTGCTTAGACACTTAGTCAGGTCCAGCTCTTTGAGACCCCCAAGGACTGTGGCCTACCAGGCCCCTCTGCCCATGGGGATTCTCTAGGCAAGAATACTGGAGTAGGTTGCCATGCCCTCCTCCAGAGGATCTTCCCAACCCAGGGATTGAATCCAGGTCTCCCGCATTGCAGGCAGATTCTTTACCATCTGAGCCACCTGGGAAGCCCATGAATACTGGAATGGGTAGTCTATCGCTTCTCTAGGGGATCTTCCTGACTCAGGAATCGACCCTGGGTCTCCTGCATTGCAGGCAGATTCTTTGCCAGCTGAACTACCAGCGAAGCCCATACTTCCCTGTAAAATGGGCCTGAAAATAGACCGACTCATAGGAATAGGGCTTCCCAGGTGGCGCTAGTGGTTAAAAAACCTGACTCCCAATGCAGGAGACATAAGAGACATGGATTTGATCCCTGGGTTGGCAGGATCCCTTGGAGGAGGGCATGGCAACCCACTCCAGTATTCTTGCCTGGGAAATCCCGTGGACCGAGGAGCCTGGCGGGCTACAGTCCATAGGGTTGCACAAAAGTGGACATGACTGAAGCGGCTTAGTATGCATGCATGCATAGGAAAAACCCACATGGAAGACTCATCTCAGCATCTGCTCAGTGTGAGTGGGGAATGCTTTGCAGCAATTAATGGTGCATAGAGTAACCTTTTCAGAACTTTTGCAGAGGCCGCTAATACTCAGTGATTCTGTTATTATTTCTAATATTGTCTCAGCTGTTTGCTCCACAGTCGAGAGGGACACATTTTCTGCCCTGCCTCCTAAGGGTTGACAGTGGGCCTCAGCAGAGACCTAGAGCAATGCCTTGTCTAGGGCTGGGCACTCGGGGCGAGGAGAAGGAGACACAGGCTCACTTTGCTGAAGACGTGCTTTCTCGGCAGACAGGCGGGTGCTCATTTTGGTGATGGAGGAAAACAAATGACCAGGGATTTCACTTCTGAGGTGGGGGTTCCTGAAAGGCCAGCCCCTTAGCCTACACGGTGCCCACCTTCAATGAGGTCCAAACCTGTTAACTTATTTCTTTGGGCCCAAGAGGCCATGGTGGGTGCTTGAGGGTAAGTATGGAGAAAATGCTTTTTTCCACTCAAAGTTTGCTCATCATTTGGACTTTGGGGAAATTTACAGAATGAGACCAGCTAACCCTCAGGTTCCCATGTCCAAGGCTCTACTTCATCCTCGCAGCCAGCGTGCCCTAACTCTTGTGCATTCTGCCTTTTAGTAATTTCCCAATTGGTTTCCTGGCGNGCACAGCATCTCTACAACATGGTTGTTTGGAGAAGGGGACTGCAGATTTGCTTATTCTCAGGCTCGTAGAAAGCAGAGCACAAGGAACAGGTGTTGTGCACCATCAGAGCACCCATATGGCTGACGCTGAACAAACCTAGAGGGTCCCAGATGACTTACTTGGAATCACACAACATTTCATCAAATGAAGGAAAGGCATTTGGGTGCAGGTAAGCCAAGCGTCCTATTGATACTAACATTTTCCATTCAAACAAGGCTTCAGCCTCTTCCACAGTGGATCTCACAAGCACCTTTGTGTGCATGCATGCTAAGGCCCTTCAGTCGTGTCCAACTCTTTGCAGTCCTATGGACTGTATGTAACCTGCCAGGCTCTGCTGTCCTTGGGCTTCTCCAGGCAAGAATACTGGAGTGGATTGCCATGCCCTCCTCCAGGACTAGCACCTTACCCCTCGCCAAAATGACAGCAAAGGCAGGGAGAGGTCTGCCCTTGCAGGGGCTAAAGCTGTCAGGGACACAAGTCCATGCAGGTCTCCATCACCACGAGGAGAAGGCAGTGGAGCTAGACATGATATTCAGGGCTGTGGAACCATAAAGGCGGCCAGGATGAAGCTCATGGCTCATCATCCATTTGCAGACAGAAGATCCACAGCATCAAGTGAGGGAGTTAAAATCACACCCTTATAATCTGGGAACAGAGGACAGTCCTGTCTAGATTTGAAATGGGGAAACAAAGACTAAATTTCCACCAGAATTAACTTCTTCTTTCCCCAAAGGGGCAATATGGCATTTCTCCGCTTACCTCGTGGATTGCCAGCATGAATGCAGAGACAAAAGCTCAGTTCCTTGGTCTCCGAGAGAGCAGCCAGGTCCTTGATGTGAGTGAGTCCTTGCAAGAGTCCCAAGAGTTTGGACGGCACGGGTGAAGGGGCCCGGGGCCCTGTTGGTTTTTATGAGTCTGTGGGTCAGCTCAGACCGGCTGCCAACTCATCTGTATGCAATGGCTTTCAAAGAACACAGTTTACTTAGAACCGGATCCAACAAGAGGAGGCGTGGCGGGTAAGCGGGCAGGATACAGCAGAGGTGTTGAGCCGCCAGGGCTAATTATGAGGGATCTGTTTATGGAACTATACTGGAACCAGTGTGCTGCGGCTGAGTGTCCCAGACAAACACATGCACGAAGGCTGGATGATGCCGGGTAGGGGAGGAGCCCTTCAAAGCTTCTGCTCCATGACTCCACTGTGGTCACAGCTCAGGCTGATCCGACCGTCCCTTGGCCATCATCTCCCACCATAGTTCCAGTTCAGTGTAGCACTCCGTAGCCAAAGATTTACAGTAGAGTCGACTGGGAAGGAAGCCCTAGAGCACCAGCTTTTCACCTGGGGACAAGGTCCTAGCTTCTCTCCCTGGAGTCTACACTAGGGAGTGAGGTCATGGAGTGACAGAGTTGGCATGCACTTGACTTTGAGAAAATGTTCCAGAAATCAACACACCCCAGGGTCTGCTTTCTTTCCTTCTTCCCCTTCCACCCGCGAGGGTCATCTCACTCTGGCTCACACATCGTGTCTTATACCCTCTTATGGGTGTGACACTGGGGTCAGTGTTCCCCCTGCCCTGGTGGTCTTTGTGGGCCTTCACTCACTCCACTGCTGGTCACCACNATAGTCCCTTGGACTGCAAGAAGATCCAACCAGTCCATTCTAAAGGAGATCAGCCCTGGGATTTCTTTGGAGGGAATGATGCTGAAGCTGAAACTCCAGTACTTTGGCCACCTCATGTGAAGAGTTGACTCATTAGAAAAGACTCTGATGCTGGGAGGGATTGGGGGCAGGAGGAGAAGGGGACGACAGAGGATGAGATGGCTGGACGGCATCACTGACTCGATGGACGTGAATCTGAGTGAACTCTGGGAGATGGTGATGAACAGGGAGGCCTGGCATGCTGCAATTCATGTGGTCACAAAGAGCTAGACATGACTGAGTGACTGAACTGAACTGAGCTGAACTGAAGCATTTGCTGAATTAATAAATGCAATGAAATCAACAGTAATCCTAGGTAAGTATTTTGAAAAAAATGGCATGGATTTCTAGCTCAAACATAAGAAAAACAGGAAAATTAACATAAGAATCAAACGAAATACAAGAAACAAAGTTTCACCAAACCCATAGGCATCAGTCTCACAACCGAGGTCTGAGTAGTGACAAAGGATTAAATGTCTGTTTTTCAGGAGATAATACATATTCTGTTTTTGCTTCTCTTTATTGGGTTGAGACAGGATTATTTTATTCACTTGTACTTTTTTTTCTTTAATCTCCATTTTATCTTCTGTGATGCTACTACAAATATGGTCATGAATTTAATTTAAAAATAAAATTTAGAAAGGCTGCAACTAGATTTTATAATTTACCAATCTGTGGCATTTACTATCTCTGTTAACTTTGGGAAATTTTTTAATTTTCTGAACTTTAGGGTCCTTATTTGCAAAATGGGGAAAATATCTACCTGGATGAGTGACTGAAAAATCAGTAACAATGTACTGAGAGAACCGTAGGTGAAACTGAATTTTCTATAAATGTTCTGGGAGAGTATGTCAGAGTAAATGAGGAAGTGTTTTATAGCCAGAAATGCTTGGGTAAAACTCCTACTTCCAAAAGTTATTATGTGTGTTGTTTTGAAGATTAGAGATAGGCACCAAGTGTATTAAATGCCTAACTTTGATTTTTACAATACTTATAGGCAGTATCCTTGAGTCTTTATATTCTCTGCTTGACAGAAAAATGTATTATATATTGAAAGTTCTCTATGTCTGTGTCCTTTTGTTGTCTCACATACAGGGTCATCATTACTATCTTTCTAAATTCCATATATATATGTCAATATACTGTATTGGTGTTTTTCTTTCTGGCTTACTTCACTCTGTATAATCGGCTCCAGTTTCATCCATCTCATTAGAACTGATTGAAATGTATACTTTTTAATGGCTGCGTAATACTCCATTGTGTAGATATACCACAGCTTTCTTATCCATGCATCTGCTGATGGACATCTAGGTTGTTTCCATGTCCTGGCTATTATAAACAGTGCTGCAATGAACATTGGGGTACATGTGTCTCTTTCAATTCTGGTTTCCTCAGTGTGTATGCCCAGCAGTCAGATTGCTGTGTCATAAGGCAGTTCTATTTGCAATTTTTTAAGGACTCTCCACACTGTTTTCCATAAAGGAAACTATACTTTCTAACAATGGTTGCAGGCAGGCAGATGGCAGATATAAGATTCACAGTTTCCCAGAGAGCTCCTAAAAATCACCTGCTTGAAAGCTTCAAGCACCTAGACTGTCATTGAAGGTTTTCTTTCAGTTCTGATAATTCTTGATTTCATACATCACAATAGAAACTTCCTTGATCTTTATATCTCTAACACTTCCAATGGATACACAAACCTCAAATTCTCTCTATTCAGACTATTCCTACTTTGAATCCCTACGTTGCCTTCTAGTTTCCTCAGTGAAACTTGTCTAATAAATAGAGATTGGAAGGAAATGCTAGAATCCCACCATATGTAATCTGAGGGTTTGTTGTATTGTCTAATTAGGGTTACACCAATCATCTATCAAATTATATATTACATTTAGTTCTCATTGAAGACGCTAGGATGAGTAAGTTTCATTTTATCCTAATAAATCTTATACGTTTTCAAGTTGATGTCATCTCAGTATGGCTATAAATTCACAACTCTCCCTCAGCTTTTTTTTTTCTTCTTCAGTTAAAAATGTTGTAGTTTGGCAACCTTACTGAGCAAACTGGATAAGCAGCCCACTAAAGGCAGTGGTTGGCAAACTCATGAAGACACTTGCAGTGACCACGGGGAAGGGGGAACTTTTGTGTCTCTCCCCCACCTCAACTAGAGTAACTCATGTAGGCTTTCACTGGAACAAAAGATTCCACTGGAACTGCATCCAGGAAGAAATATGTGCATTACAGAATCACGTCAACAGGCGCTCACTTATTTCTATGTGTGCTTCTCATTATGCTGTACCTGCTCCATATTTTGTGTGTTTGTGTGATATAAAGATCTACTTGTTACAAAAAAAAAAAGTTACTAAAAATCTAGTTACTGGCAATATGATCCCTGAGCATTTGACCTACTAAAAATGATCTATACAGCAATCAAGTATTTTAGTTTCATTATGTAGCAAAATAAAGTGTTTAGTGTTTCAGTGGGTACAAAGAAAATATCAACCACAATCCTCTCTCTTAATTTTTCTTATTGTTGTTCACTTCCTCAGTTGTGTCCAAATATCTGTGACACCATGGACGGCAGCACATCAGGTTTCACTGTCCTTTACTGTCTCGCAGAGTTTGCTCAAACTCATGTCCATTGAGTTGATGATGCCATCCAACCATCTCACCCTCTGTCACCCCCTCCTCCTCCTGCCCTCAATCTTTCCCAGCATCAGGTCCTTTACAGTGATGGCTCTTCGCATCAAGTAACCAAAGTTTTGGAGCTTCAGAATCAGTCCTTCCAACAAATATTCAGTGTTGATTTCCTTCAGGATTGACTGGTTTGATCTTCTTGCTACTCAAGGGACTCTCAAGAGTCTTCTCTAGCACCACAGTTCAAAGGCATCAGTTCTTGAGTGCTCAGCCTTCTTTTGTCCAATTCTCACATCCATATATGACTACTGAAAAAACCATAGCCTGGACCTTTGTTGGTAAACTCTTGTTTTTGCTTTTTAATACTCTGTCTAGGATTGTCATAGCCTTTCTTCCAAGGAGCAAGTATCTTTTAATTTTATGGCTGCAGTCACCATCTGCAGTGATTTTGGAGCTCAAGAAAATAAAGTCTGTTACTGTTACCATTGTTTCCCCATCTATTTCCCATGAAGTGTTGGGACCAGATGCCATGATCTTAGTTTTTTGAATGTTGAGCTTTAAGCCAACTTTTTCTCTCTCCTCTTTCTTCTTCATCAAGAGGCTCTTTAGCTCCTCTTCACTTTTTGCCATTAGGGTGGTATCATCTGCATACCTGAGATTATTGATATTTCTCCTGGCCGTCTTGATTCCAGATGATCCATGCAGCCTGGCACTTCACACGATGTACTCTGCACATGTTACATAAGCAGGGTGACAATATACAGCCTTGACATACTCCTTTACCAACTTGGAATCAGTCCATTTTTCCATCTGGTTTTAATTGTTGCTTCTTGACCTGCATACAGGTTCTCAGGAGATGGGTAAGGTGGTCTAGTATTCCCATCTCTTTAAGAATTTTCCACAGTTTGTTGTAATCCACATAGTCAAAGGCTTTAGCTTAGTCAATGAAGCAGAAGTAGACTTTTTTCCTGGAATTATCTTGCTTTCATTATGATCCAAAGTATGCTGATCCCTGGTTCCTCTACCTTTTATTGAATTATTATTTTCCTTGAATCATATTAAATCAGTAAGAAATGTATACCTATGAATGTTAAGATATGTTGTACTGATGATAGATAAAATATGTGATATGATTAAGGAGAGAAAAGCAAGTGTCAAAACATTTAACAGCGTTTCTTGAAGAATCTAGATTTTGTTATTTTTTCTCTCATTGAAATAATTGTTTCAAAAATTATTTTTTTTTAATCAGAATGTTATACTTTCTCAACTAATATTTCCATTATCTTAGTTTGTTTTTTCTTAGTTAATTGATTAAAAGAATGAATGTCATGGAAATTTAAGTCACTTATAGGATTATTTGATTAGTGGAACTTTTAGATATAAACCCATATTTCTAAATTCCTAATCTAGTGATTCCTCCTCTATTTTATACTATTATTTATATAAAAACATTTTTAACTATGACATTAGCAGACAGAAGTCCCTCTTTTAATTGCATCTAAGGTTTATGAAAACATGAAAGATTAGTCAATATTCTGGGTTAATTGAACAATAGGGCATCTTCCCCACTCCCCCCAGAACTACGAATAAATTTGGTGCTTAGCAATTGTCCTTTGACAACCATCAGAGTTAGAGGAAATAATTCTGTAAATGCAAAACAAGTGAAACTTAAGTCTTTATGCAAATTGGACCTATTTCATACACGGCTACATTTGCACTAGAATCTAACTAAATTTATTAGTGACTTCTGAGCACACCAGGTATAATTTGGATCAAATATATGCAGTACTATCTAGTAGACAGAGCAGTGTTTTTCAACAAAACAAGCCAGGTTTAAGTCCCTTTTCTGCCACACATTAACTTTTCCTATGCTTCAGTTTTCTTAACCATATAAAGGGGACAATGAGACCAATCTTGCAATTTTGTTAGAAGTGTTACAGATAAACATATGAAAATGTTCGGCATAGTGCCTGGTACAAAGTAAATCCTTCTCTGTGAAAAGTACTATAATTACTACTAGTCTTAATGTTATTAAATACACCGTAAAGTCACAGTTCAACCTGAGACACCGAAGGCAATGTTTCTTGACTTGTAAATATGACACCAGTAAATTTTTCTCACTTTAGATGGAATAAAATCTCAAACCTGAAAGAGATATTTTTATAAAATCCCAACAGTTGAGCACACATGGATTTCTATTTTGAAACTAGAAGGCTGGATCTCAGACTAATTAGCCTGATAGAGTAGTCATTGTCAATTGAAATTTTTTAAGCAAGTGTTTCAATGTCTAATCAAATTGTAGTGAACATTATCTTCACAATGGGATATGCTCTTTGTTTTAATAATAACAAAATGAGTTATTGGGGGTAAAAAAAAAAAAAGGCTGGCATTTCAGTATGTTAATTTGGTAATTTGGGAGTCTTTTTAAATTTTTTTTACTCCTTTCAGTAGAAACTTTAAAAATATGAAAGGCATATCTAATTACCAAGCTAGTACATATATTTATTCATGAAAGGGTAAAAGGGGATGTATATAATGATCAGGTCTTCAACCCTCTTTTGGTAATTTTACATTGTGTAGATTCTAAAAGTGTATTCATATATAGATTCTTGTGTGTAAGTAGCTGCTATTATAAATATTTTAAAAGCATTATGGTAATTCTTAATCACTAGTTATTTTTCTCATAGTCTAAAAAAATCAGAGGTGTTGCTGATAGAATTAATGGCAAGAGAAACAATAGTGGGATTTTAGCTCATTCATACCACCCACACCCTGCTGAAACAAAAAGTACAACTGGAGCCAAGTGGTTATTATCCCAACCAAACACTAAACATGAGGTTCTGTTAGTACTTATATAACCCTAATTAAAACACCATGAAAACTATGTAATGAGATTACTGTTATCCTGAAATATTTGAGGGCAGATGGGGTTGGGTCTTGGTATCTTAAAATTCCTAAAATCAAATGTATGTCTGGAGCATGTAGTTGAAAACCTGATCATAGAGTCCCTGAAAAACTGTGTTTTAATAGTTTTGTCTACTGTCGTTGATTGCCTAAGTGTAAGCCAGTTCTACTATCTTTCAAAAGCAAAGTTTGGGGAGGTTATGTGTTTGAAAAGCATTTTTAATGGATTGCTTGCTCTGTTTATTCTTGGCTCAAGACAGAAGCATCTTGACATTTACATTGCTGTTTTCCTGCTTTCAAGGATGCTAACAAAAATTATCTTGGCATGGACTGACTTGAATCTGTCCTCTGAACTTTCCACAAGACCATTCTGGCTAGCTTGGAAAGGATTTCTTTTATTATGAAGCTGCTTTCAGAAGGACACAAACCCAGTGACCTACACACATGCATGGGCTGTCATTCAAATTTCAAACGGGTGTGTTCCCAAAACTCCTGATTAAAACCATTGTATAGAACTCAGAAGCATCTTCTTAAAGCATTATTATAAAGGTCATTGCTTAGATAGCTCCTAAGAGACTATATAGGGGTTTCCCAGGTGCCTCAGTGATAAAGAATCCACCTGCCAATGCAGGACACACATGTTCAATCCCTGGTCTGGGAAGATCCCCTGGAGAAGGAAACGACAACCCACTCCAGTATTCTATACTGGTAAAACCCCATGGACAGAGGAGCCTGGTGGGCTATAATCCAGGGGGTTGCAAAGAGTTGGACATGAGTTAGCAATTGAATAGCAACAGATTACTTCACCAGGGTATAGCTGAAATACCATGTATTTAGAAAGAACAATAGGACAATACTGCAGCAAACCAATGTTTTGCTTTAAAGGTAATAATTAGCCTTTAATTTATTTTGAAAGTGGTGCTTGAGGATGTTCACTTTCCTAGAATCCTATTTCTGTTTAGCAGCCAGCATTAAACACTGGCTCCTGTTGGCTTCCTTCTCAGTTCCCCATACCCTCAAATAAAAACCAGTGCAATACAAATGCAGTGGATGGATCTCTGCTTCTCCTCACCAGAGCAACACCAAATTTCCTATCCTTTGGTAAAATAACCTGATAATACCACCTAATCCCTATTAATAGTGCATGCAAGAGTGTGTGTGTATGTGTGTGTGTATATAACACATAATGGGGAGGGAGAGAAGAAAACTTTTAGTGACTTTACTACTTAAGTGCTGTCTCCTTAAATGTATAGAGACTAAACATGGGATTTTATGCAGATGATTTATCCAGTGTATGAATTGGGATAATGGAATGTAAGGTCACATTGATATATTTTGTACTCATATATTGGAATTGCCAATTAATAGAAAATGTTTGCTAATCATATTTTTGCTGGGAGCAATGTTCAGTCAGTTCAGTCACTCAGTCGTGTTTGACTCTTTTGACCTCATGGACGGCAGCACACCAGGCATCTCTGTCCATCACCAACTCCCAGAGTTTACCCAAACTCATGTCCATTGAGTTGGTGATGCAATCCAATCATTTCATCCTCTGTCGTCCCCTTCTCCTCCCACCTTCAATCTTTCCCAGCATCAGGGTCTTTTCAAATGAGTCAGTTCTTCACATCAGGTGGCCTAAGTACTGGAGTTTCAGTTTCAGCATCAGTCCTTCCAATGAATATTCAGGACTGATTTCCTTTAGGATGGACTAGTTGGATCTCTTTGCAGTCCAAGGGACTCTCGAGAGTTTTATCCAACACCACAGTTCAAAAGCATCAACTCTTTGGTGCTCAGCTTTCTTTATAGTCCAACTCTCATATCTATATATGATTACTGGAAAAAACATAGCTTTGACTATACAGACCGTTGACAGCAAAGTGATGCCTCTGCTTTCTAATACTCTGCCTAGGTTTGTCATACTTTTTTCCCAAGGAGCAAGTGTCTTTTAATTTCATGGCTGCAGTCACTGTCCACTGTGTTTTTGGAGCCCCCCAAAATGAAATTAGTCAATGTTTCCACTTTTCCCCTTCTATTTGCCCCTCTATTTGAAGAAGGGACCAATGCCATGATCTTAGTTTTTTGAATGTTGAGTTTTAAGCCAGCTTTTTCACTCTCCTCTTTCACTTTCATCAAGAGTTTCTACTGTTCTTCTTCACTTTCTGCCATTAGGGTGGTGTCATCTGCATATCTGAGGTTATTGATATTTCTCCTGGCAATCTTGATTCCAGCTTGTGCATCATCCAACCCTGCATTTCTCATAACGTACTCTGCATAGAAGTTAAGCAAGGTGACAAAATACAGCCTTGACATACTGCTATCCAAATTTTGAACCAGTCTGTCATTCCCACTTACAGTTCTAACTGTTGCTTCTTGACCTGCAAACAGGTTTCTCAGGAGACAGGTAAAGTGATCTGGTATTCTCATCTCTTCAATAATTTTCCAGTCTGTTATGATCCACAGTCAAAAACCATAGTCAGTGAAGCAGAAGTTGCTTTTTTTTTTTTAATTCTTTTGCTTTTTCTCTGATCCAATGTATGTTGGCAATTTGATCTCTGGTTCCTCTGCCTTTTCTAAACGCAGCCTGTACATCTGAAAGTTCTTGGTGAATATACTGTTGAAGCCTAATCTGAAGGATTCTGAGCATTAGCTTGCTAGCATATGCAATGAGCATATTTGTGTGGTACTTTGGACATTCATTGGCACTGCCCTTCTTTGAGATTGGAAGGAAAATTGGCTTTTTCCAGTTCAGTGGCCACTGCTAAGTTTTCCAAATTTGCTGGCATATTGAATGCAGCATTTTCACAGCATCATCTTTTCAGTTCAGTTCAGGTCAGTTCAGTCCAGTTCAGTTCAGTTCAGTTCAGTTGCTCAGTCGAGTCCGACTCTTTGCGACCCCATGAATTGCAGCACGCCAGGCCTCCCTGTCCATCACCAACTCCCGGAGTTCACTCAAACTCACGTCCATCAAGTCAGTGATGCCATCCAGCCATCTCATCCTCAGTCGTCCCCTTCTCCTCCTGCCCCCAATCCCTCCCAGCCTCAGAGTCTTTTCTAGTGAGTGAATTCTTCTCATGAGGTGGCCAAAGTACTGGAGTTTCAGCTTTAGCATCATTTCCTCCAAAGACATCCCAGGGCTGATCTCCTTCAGAATGGACTGATTGGATCTCCTTGCAGTCCAAGGGACTATCAGGAGTCTTCTCCAACACCACAGTTCAAAAGCATCAATTCTTCGGCGCTCAGCCTTCTTCACAGTCCAACTCTCACATCCATACATGACCACAGGAAAAACCATAGCCTTGACTAGACGGACCTTAGTCGGCAAAGTAATGTCTCTGCTTTTGAATATACTCTCTAGGTTGGTCATAACTTTTCCTGCAACGAGTAAGCGTCTTATAATTTCATTGCTGCAGTCACCATCTGCAGTGATTCTGGAGCCCAAAAAAGTAAAGTCTGACACTGTTTCCACTGTTTCCCCATCTATTTGCCATGAAGTGATGGGACCGGATGCCATGATCTTCGTTTTCTGAATGTGGAGCTTTGGGCCAAATTTTTCACTCTCCTCTTTCACTTTGATCAAGAGGCTTTTTGGTTCCTCTTCACTTTCTGCCATAAGGGTGGTGCCATCTGCATATCTGAGGTTCTTGATATTTCTCCCAGCAATCTTGATTCCAGCTTGTGTTTCTTCCAGTCCAGCGTTTCTCATGATGTACTCTGCATAGAAGTTAAATAAGCAGGGTGACAATATACACCCTTGACGTACTCCTTTTCCTATTTGGAACCAGTCTATTGTTCCATGTCCAGTTCTAACTGTTGCTTCCTGACCTGCATACAGA